>VZRO01003930.1:949338-1060737 GCA_013397915.1 Daphoenositta chrysoptera | reverse complement strand
CTTCGCCAAGGTCCGCGAGGGGCTGCATGTGCTCACCGGAGAGAAGGTACCGCGCCCGCCGGGAGCCCCCCGGGGGGGAAACGGGGGGCTGGCCGGTGAGCGGGGTGTGCTGAGTCCCTGCCGGCCGGGAGGATGGAGCAGTCCTCCCGGAGGATGAGCCCCCCGAGAGGATGGAGGGGTCCTCCCGGAGGATAAGCCCCCCGGGAGGATGGAGGGGTCCTCCCGGAGGATGAGCCCCCCGGGAGGTTGGAGGGGTCCTCCCGGAGGATGAGCCCCCCGGGAGGTTGGAGGGGTCCTCCCGGAGGATGAGCCCCCGAGAGGATGGAGGGGTCCTCCCGGAGGATGAGCCCCCCGAGAGGATGGAGGAGCCCCCTCGGCGCCGTCCCAAACTTCCCGCGGCTCCTCCGGGCGCTTCCCCCGCGCCCGCCGAGCTTCCCGCGGCTGCAGTCTCGCCTTCTTCTTGCAATACTTCGGCTGCCTTGACCTGTCTTTTTTTCCTTTATTTTAAAATTTTCTTTTCATCTTTCCCGCCTCGTTTGTTTGCTTACTTTTTTTGGTGAGAAAAGTGGGGTTTTTGGTGAGGCTTGTGTCGCTGGGGAGCCGTCGCTGTGTGTAGTCGCGACATGTCATGTGTGGGTACACACAGGTACTTGTCGCGCAGCAGGCGATGGGAGATGCTGCGGGAAGGGGACACAGTCCGGCCGTCTCAAGTTCTTGGTACAGCACACGGCAAATGTCTTTGCTGGTGGAGATGCGCCCCGGAGGTGCTTCCCCAGGGTGGAAAAGTCCGTGCAGGGTCTCTGCTTTTCGGTTTTTATCCAGAGCCCTTCAGCGGAGGCTCTTACCCATCAGTTAGGACAGGTCGCAGCGCTATAAAGAGCAGCAGCGGCTCGGCTGCGCAGTGAATCGAGCAAGGACGAGCCCCCCGGAGCCCCCGACAGAGTTGCGCTGCTCTTGTTTATCCACACAACTTCTCAGTGCTGTGAGGAGCAGCTGAGGGAGCTGGGGTTGTTTGTCCTGGAGAAAAGGAGGCTCAGGGGGACCTTGTGGCTCTGCACAACTCCCTGACAGGAGGGGGCAGCCGGGGGGGTCGGGCTCTGCTCCCAGGGAACAGGGGCAGGAGGAGAGGGAACAGCCTCAGGCTGGGCCAGGGAGGGTCAGGTTGGATATCGGGAGGAATTTCCCCATGGAAAGGGTTGTTAAGCATTGGTAGGGGCTGCCCAGGGAGGTTTGGAGTGCCCATCCCTGGGGGTGTCCAAGGAAGGACTGGAGGTGGCACTCAGCGCTCTGGGCTGGGGACAAGGTTGGCATCGGGCACAGCTTGGACTCGATGATCTCCGAGGTCTTTTCCAACCTAAATGACTCCGGGATTCTGTGAGCTACTGGACTTGGCCTCTCCTGTGCCAGGTCCTTAGCAGAGGTTCCCGCCCCGGAGCAGGATGCTGGGTTGGTGCTGAAGCCCTGGAGCCGTGGGGCTGTGTGCGGTGTGATTCCCTCCAGCCCCGGCAGCACTGCAAACGTGCCGCTGTTGATGATTGCATTCTTGCACTCGGGTAGTTATTTTTTCATTCCAGTAAATTTGTCACGGAGTGAAATTTAATATAGGGCTCTGAGAATCTCATCATGTGAAAAATGATAAGGTTAGTGAATATTATCATATAGGAATGCAAAAAAAAAAATAAATAAGTGTTGCTCTCCTCTGTTACCAAGCGTGTGCTTCTCCTTGGTAACAGAAACATCCAATGATCCTCCAGTTGATAAAAGGCACATGCACACACACGTCCTCCCCACCTCCACATTTTGGGTTTGCTACATTTATCTCAGTCTGTTAAGAGGGGAAAAAAATAAAAAAGATCCACCACACACCCCTCTGTCTCAGCTCCCAGGTCTGCTGCTTGATTCGGGTTTTTTTCTCCCTCAGTGTCTTGAATAACACACACTGTGACAAAGTGACAAGCAGAAACTCAGCAAGTCACACTTCCTTCCTGCCGAGCCGCCGTGTCCATCTCTGAGGACAGGCAGGGTGATCTCAGAGCTCTGATCTGACCCTGTGCCGTGGCACCAGGCGAGGCTCTCGCTGGCACTGGGTGAAGGACCAGTCACATACTTTCAAATTGACTAATCAAAGGTCCACCTCTTTCATTCCAGCTATTTGTGGATAAGCAGTTTGAGTTAATGGGTAGGAGATAAGAGTTATTAATGATTTGCTTTCAGGGGAGGTCCTGTCTGAGTGAGGTTCCTCCCTCCCTTCCCAGGGGCGAATGCTTTCCGTCCCACGCGTGACCCCGTGTGAGGGTTTCACCCCAGGTCGGAGCCGATGGACACTCGGCTCTCCCGGGCATGTTCCTGAGCCGAGCTCTGGTGTGGCTCCCAGCCAGAGGCAGCCAAAACGTGCCCAAACCGGCTCTGCCTCGCAGCTCTGCCCACATGGAGCCCACCACAGGCGACGGAGCTCCCTGGGATAGCAGGGAGAGAAGGGAAACATCTGCTCAGCCGAGCTCCTTCCTTCCAGAGCACAGGGCTGTGTCAGCGGGGAGCTGAGGCTGGCAAGGGTGGGCATGGCATCGGGAACAGAAGTGCCTGGCGACCGGGGAGCAGGGATTGGTTGGCAGCAGGTCATGGGAGGAGGCTCCGTGGGGAGAGACCATTGCACTGGGCCGTGGAGATCAACCATTTCCCAAGACTTCCACCAGAGCATCCTGCCGTGCCTTGCTGCCAGCAGACCGACCCTGCTCTCCAGCACTTCTGTTCCTGATCCCATTCCCACCCTGCTGCTCCCGAGGCCAGAAGGGAAGGTTGCTCCAGAAGGCTGTCCCCACTTCATGGCCCGAGGAGTTGGCTGTGTACAGTGTCCAGTTTTTCACTTGCAGAGGAAGAGTTCATCTGCAGGAGTGAGCACTCCATGTGCTCACAAGGGGAGTCCAGTGCAGCAGAGTAGGGAAACATGGTTGTCTCCTGTGGATCAGTGGGATCAGTGGGATCACTGCATTTTTCTAAGCTGATGTTTTCCGAGCCTGTTATTCTGGGATTAATGCCTATGTGTGTTGAAAGCAAAGAAAACCCAATTGACATCTGATTTTTGTCTGCAAAGCCGGTGTTGAGCCAAGGGCATTGCCTAAATTCAATGAAATTGCCCTAAGAGTGTAAAGCAGAGTCTTCCTCCTGCTGTCTGGGAGCTGTTCTGGCAAAGCCCGGGCCCTTACGGTCACTGAAATGTCAGACTTCAGTAGCGGGGGCCCAAACAGGTTTTGATTTGCAGCAGACTTCAGCAACTCCAGAGGAGTTAATGCACATTATTGTCTCAGAAAATGGTGTGTTTGGGAATGCAATCCGTGGATTAATGAGCCCCCAGCCAGGCTCGCATCCATGGCCCTGACACAAGGCATTGTACACAGTCGAGGCGATGCCAAGCGGGTGCCAAAAATCTGCCATTACCTCACCCTGACATTACTGGAAGCTGAAAGGTCTTCAAGAGGGATGGGATGGCAAATTCTGTGGGCCAGACACGGGTTCCTTGAGCAGGGCAGCTGATGGATGATGCCCTCGGGGTGACCTGTGTGGGATGGCACTCGGCAGCTCCCCCGAGCTCGGCAAGGTGAGCTGAGGTGAGATTTTTAAGCCTTCCCAACCCAGGTTTTTATCATTGGGCTTTACCCACATCTCTTGCGGTGCTGCTTGTGGTTTGTGCTGCCATAGTGCCAGGCATGTTATTATTTTCTGGGCTTGAAAAACCCTCGGTGGGGCCTGATGCAATTAAGGGCATTTTAGCTGAGCGCAGGAGAACGTTGAACAGATTATTCTTTCCATGGCTTTTGAATGAAATATCCAGCCTGTAATCTGACATTTTGGGGTAAAGGGCTGATTTGTCAGCTCGACTCAGGCAGTCTTTATTGCAAATCCTAAGGAAACATAGCTCCTCTATGAAGAGCAAGCCAATTTAGCTTTAAATTGTGGCTCTGTAGCCCTGCTGAGTGAGCTGTATTTGGGTGACTTTGGGAGCCTGTGCACAACATACTCTTGGATTGTTCCAAGTCATTCACTGGGTGATGGGGATCACAAAGGCAAAGGGGAAATCTCCCCTTTATAAAGAGAGATATTTTTACAAAAAGAGGTATATTTTTATAAAAATCTACTTCTTTTTTGCATTCTTAGGGAGCTGAGAGTACATTGCCATCACTGTGGTGGGGTGATATGAGGCTCTGTTAGCACACTCTGTGTTATTTATTCTGTTATTTGCTGCAGAGCCCAGTGAAATGTCCCAGTAACTCTGTACAGCATTGTGGAGTGACCACACATTGACAATATATTGAGCCCTAATTCCTGTAAACAAACGTGATCCAAGATTAAATTTAACTGCTTTTTGGTGTAATCTTTGGCACTACCAAAAATAAATAAAAAAAAGTCACCGAGGCAAATTGACTCATTTGATTTCTCATCCACGGGAAACTTTGTTTATAATTTTCTCCAGTGCTATTGTTGAGCTGCAACAAGGTACATTTTTAGTTGCACTTAGTCAAGAGGCTTTATGCAACAGTGGGAAACAGTGGCTAAAAATACGATTTACCACTTTTTCTATGGAGGCAAAGCAATTAATATTAAAAGTGGCCTTTTCACAGAAGAGTTCACCTTCAGAATGCATTTCTTTGTTAAAGAGGTAGAGAAAAAATAAAAAGAAAAGGCATATTTGAGGCCCCCCGGAGGTGCAGGGGTGGGTGGGTGGGCAGAGCAGCCTCCCTGCAGAGACCTGGAAATGCCTCTTCGTGTCACGGAGTTAATTTTGCCATGAGTAAATTCACCCTTTCCCTGAGTCTTTCACCACAGGCTTCAGGGAATGGAGACTTGGTGGCTTTTGGGGGTGTTGGCAGGTGAGGATCTTGCCCTGTTGATGCCCTGGGTGGCCGTTCCCTCCCTGGTGACATCGCTGCTGGGAAATTCAACACTGGGGGGGACTGTCAGCCTGGTCTGTGTTTCAAGATCCAGCGTTTCCCAAGCAGTAGAACTGGCTTAAAACCTGGGAAATTTGGTATATATCATGTACAGGTCTGCGATCTTTACCTCTGTCTTTACCCTTTCTGAGTTTTGGGGCCCCTGAAGGTGTGTGTGGTGTCACTTTCAAACCATCTTGCCATCCAAATGGGCCAGCAGGTTGCCTCACTGCAGACAAAAGTTGCGTTTCTAAGGTGTTTGCAGGTCTTTCAGTTCAACCTTTTCCTTTTTCTGCCCTCTCAGGTCTTGTGAGGTTGCAGGTAAAACTGTGAGACCTTCATTGTTTTCAGGGGCTCAGAGGGTAAAGCTGCAGGATTTTAATTTGAAATTTGATCCGGGTTTTTTTTTCTTCCCCCAGTGATACTTGCATGTCAGTTTCCTGGATGCGTTTGCAGTCTCACTTATGTTTAGTTAGTAGTTTTATCTTTACCTGTTTCTCTACATATTTTCAAATTTTATCTCTATCCAAAGAAAGAAAAAAAAAAGCTTATTTTGAAAAGCACTGACTGCCAATCGGCAGGGTGGCTTTTCCCCAGGATGCTGTTCCCCTTTATTAACAGCTGCCAACTGTTGCACCCGGATGATGTGCCCTCTTAAGTACATGCACTGAGGAAACAAAACGAGGGTGTTTCTGCAGCCTGGATTTTGACATTTTCTTGCTTCTAGGTGTTTGCTTTCACAGCTTTGACACTGTTCTGTTCGCAGGGGGTTGTGTCTGTGTGTGCAGATCCAGAATTTGTGCTGGAGCTGCTCCCTGCACACTTCTGGTAACACGCAGCACTCCAGGAAATGTTTTGGAGAGCAGTGTTGTGGTTGCAGTGGCAGCACTGAGGACTTGGCTGGGAGCAGGACCAGGCTGCTGTGTCAGTGTAGTGTTCCCTGAAAGGTGTTCTGGAGCTTGCCAGAGTTTTTAGCAGAAGGCAGAGTCAAGCCAAACTGCTGATGTGCTCCCAGCTGCTCAGTCTGTTTCACCTGGAAAATAACCAGGTGAAAATCCAGGATATCCAGGATATAAAGCCACGCTCTGCCCTCTCTCCCTCTCCTGTGTTGCACGCTGGGTGTGGGCAGGAGTGAGCTCGGATAGGCCAGGAGCCTGTTCATTAATGCAGTTCAACTTCCAGAAAGATTGCCTTCGTGTTTTTCAGCTGTAGCTTGCAACTTGTTCTGCAGTGAGCTGAATTGATGCACATGTGGCAGTTCCTTATCCTCTTGAGATAATCTGCTTTCAAGTTTGCATTCAGCAGTTTTAAGGATGCCTCATGTCAGCAATGTGCTGCTTTTCCTACAGACTCTTATCCTTCCAGTGGCAGATGCAGGATGGAGGGAAGCCGAGTGTTTTGGGTTGAATTGACACCAGGTGACGCTCACATCTGGATCCGTGTGCTTGTTCCTGCAAGTTCTGTAATTCTGACTTGTTTAATGGTATGTAGATCTGTGTGCCCATTTCCAAAGGCATGTGTTACCTATAAAAGTCGTGGCAATTAGAGCACATCTTGCTTCCTGCATTGTGCAGTGTCTCCTGTGACACCAGTGACCTGCAGGATGCTGCTGCAGCTTCTTGCATTTCAGCAGATGCAGCTCTTTGCGCCTCTGCCCTCAGGAGTTTTGTTTGCCTGCAGCTGGGAAAAGGGAGGTTATTAATGAGCAGCACTTGCTCTTCACAAGGATATAACCCTGGCAGGAAAGCAGTCGTGACAAACCTTGTGGTGACTGAGTTGTGACAGTCTGCTTGAACCCCAAGCTGTTGTGTTGTCTGAAGAGTGGCACGGAAATGAGCTGAGGGTTTGCAGCTGACTCTGCTGTTCCTCAAGGTTACGGAGAGGCATCGAAGCTGTCCAAAGCCAATAACTGGGGAGGTACCAGCCAGGAGATGAATTAGGTGGATTGCAGTGCTGGTGCTCACCCGGCAGCGTGGGATACAAGTGCACCAGAGCAAACTGGCTGGACTCAGGCCATGCTGGTGCTGCTCTGCTTGCCCCACTTTGGTTCCTTCGGCTCCAGATGGGCTGAGCTGTTATTTTCAGATGAGTTGAAGAGCAGAAAACCCAAACCTCCCTCTCCCACGGCTCAGTGAAGCAGGCTGTGTTTCGCTGGGGATTGTCTGGTGGCTCATCTCCTGCAGGGGATGAACTCAGTGTTGGGAGTGGTTTTGGTGGGCTGGAGGTTGTGCTGTGAAGAGAACTGGGCTAGCTTTTCTGGAGCAGGAGAGAAGCCACTCTGGGGCCCTCGTAGAACAGAGGCACCCCTTTGTGAGCTGGCTCAGTGACCCCCTGCCCCACCAGTGCTGATCTGTGCTCAGAGTCAGTGCTGGCAGAGACCAGGGTCAAACCTCATCCTCGTGGAGAGGGCCTGGGAGGAGTCACTGTGGTCCCCCAGGGAAACCATCTGCAAAAAATTAACAAAAGCTGCTGCTACCCTGACCAAAGTCTCCTTTTCTGACAGTGTTTGCTCTGCTCCGGCCCTGCTGAGCTCTGGGTTCAACACCTTTGGTTCTATACCCATGGTGCTTCTCATTCGCCATGTGAGATCAGAGGCACTCTGAGGAAAACCATTGCAACAAAGAGAACTAAAAAAAGCCAAGTTATATAAAATAAAGTTCCTTTGCTCTCTGTCTGTTGTGGAAGATTGTCATGGAAACATTTTTTTCAGAGAATAAATTTCTTTTCTGTGAATAATGTCCACAGAGCTGAGGGAGAGAGTGTATTATTTATATATAAAATCTTTATTGGAGACACCTTTTTCCTGGCTCCTGACAGTTGTAAATGTTTTATCTGCTGTGTTTTAAATCACTACAAAGGAGGGTATTACCTGGGCCTCAAAAGCAGTGGCTCACAGGGATTGGGTTGTTGGTTTTTCTCTTCCTTAAAGCCAGACAGTTGCATTGATATTAAATCAGGGGCACTTAGCCTTCCTTAAGTCCAGTTCTGCATAAGATCACTAAAAATGTGAAACAGAGGCTGTTTAATGGGAAACATATCCCCCAGCCAGGAAAATGGGAACGTCATTGGTATCACTCCTCTGCTTCTGCTTCCCCACTGGTAACCTGAGACCTTCAGCCACTTCTCTGTGCCAGGGGAAGCTCTCAGCATTGGGAGGGCGAGTTATGGTTTATCAGGAGCAGCTGGGTGGGATGTGGGACACGCTGGCAGCCAGGGCATCATCTGTGCCCTCCCATGTCCCTGCTCTTGTCCTGGCAGCCTGCTGGGGACACATCTGGGTGCAGGGAACCTCCTCTTCCCAGCACTTGTCACACTGGCTGTCACAACCCCTGGGAGTGGCTGGGAGTAGCCACCGACTTCCAGTGGGGTGGAGTGAGTGTTGGTCCAAAGGGGTTTTCCATCTGCACGTGTGCTTCCCTGAGAAAAGTCTTCCCTGGGAGCTGCTCATACCTTGAGTTTAGGGTTTTCCTCCAGTGTTTTGGCATGTCAGTCTTACCTTAGGAAGGGGGGTCAAAAAGCCCTTTTCTGAAAAACAGGGAGATTTTGGAAAGTGGTACTTGATGGATATTTGTATTTGTCAATGGCAAGGCAAACCCATCTGTCCCAGGCTCTCAGAGACAAGATTGTTCCTTGCAGGAAATGTCTCCGGCCTGGAGGCTGGTTTTGACAAGCTCTGTAAGGATTTCTTTTGGAACCTTTTAGTGCATCCTCGTGTATGTCTGTGTCTGGCTTTCTGCCACCACTACTTTCATCAGTCTCTGCATAATCTCTCTTGACTTGTGTAGATATCCTTAGAGGCCAGGGAGGTAAAAATGTGCTGCTCTTCCTCCCAGATGCAGTTACGGCTGCCCCATTAATTAGCTGACCAGGAGAGCACTGAAAGGTTGCTGGAATTGATTTCTTTCTGCCAAAGGCAATACAGATCCCCGCCGTGACCCACTCAAGATAAGCCATAAACCAAGTTCCTTCCCATGGATGAGGCTGTTCTGTGTTCCTGCTTCCCAGGCAGTCTCTGACCCTGTGGCACCTGTGCCTGGTACAAATCCTGCTGCGTTGGACACGTAGAACCCAGGGAAAATGTATTTTATGGGGGTTTCTTTTCTGGGTAGCTGGGTAGGGGCATTGTGGCACCCCACTTGCCTCCAAACCATCTCCTGCTGGTCCCTGAGCTGTAAAGGTCTGGCTCTTCCAGGTGCCAGGGATGCTGACAGGTCAGGATATGTCTGTCTGTCCCTGTTTGAACAGGGAGTGATGCAGACAGTGAGAGGGAAGGGGCAGCTGGCTCTGTGGAAACAGCAGAGCAGAAGTCCAGGGAAGGATAAGCACAGTTGCCTGTGGAACATGGCACAAAGTTCCCCATCAATATGATGTGAGGTAACAGACATGTTGAAGACAAAGAGCCTGAGTTTGCCCAGTTTAACTCTTGGGTTGTTAATTTTAATTTTACTAAAGAGCTTTCTCTTATCAGAAATCTTTCCCTCATGTAGGTGCTTGCAGAAAATCATTGAGCCAGTGCTTAGTATTCTCTTAATTAAATATTTTGAGCTTCAGTCAGTTACTACGACAAACAGTTCTTGGACCTCAGACTGTTCTGAAGCTCTTTTCAGAACTCTTTCCAAAGCTTCAACATAATTTTTTAATTACTGGCACCAGAACTGGATACAGCAATCTAATAATAGTCCCCAGTGCCTTGGACAGGTGTAATTAATACCTTTTCTTACTTTAACAAATGCATCCTGCTTACGCTTTTAGGGATTATGTTTAAGTTGGATGTGGCATCAAGAGGCCTTACGGTCATTTGCTTATCTAAAGTCCTCCTGAATACCTTTCTACACTGCTGGCTTCTGTCATATTTGGGCCGTAGGGAATGGTAGGATGTTCTTTTTATCCCCTGGCAACTGGATTCTTTCCCTTCAGGCTATCAGGAATCCCAAGTACATGAGTGAATGTCCTCGGAGCTACTTTCTTGTCTGGAAGAGTTTATGTTTCTGCAGGGGCTGATTTCAAGCTTTCCTGGCTGTGTCTAGTCTGCCAGCAGAGCCAGTGGCCTTCTGTCTGCTGAGACATTTATCCTGGCCTCGTCTGCAGCAGCTGGGTTTGTGTTTGCTACACCCCAAACTCTTGGCTTGCGCTGTCAGACTCAGAAGAAAAGAAAATACCTTAACAGCAGTGACTCCTCCCTACCTTTTCTGATTGCTGGTGTTACTACACTTAGAGCAAATACCGAAATACCCTTTTATTTAGTGCTTTATTTCTTAAGATACTGGAACTTACTATATAAAAACCCCCATTCCTTTACTGCACTGTAAAATTTGCTAAGTGGTAGCAGTTAGAGGAAAGAAGAAAACTACCCAGAGAATGAAGTTGGCATTTTCTAATCCTTGGATTTGGTTGTGATGAACAACTTGTTCTGTGCCTTGCTGGTTGATTGCCCAAAATGAGATGCCCTTGAAGGGGTTGATTTTGGGACTGCGCTGACAATTGTGCAGGCTTCAGTGTTAGGTCTGTTTAATATGGTTTGAATTGGCCACCCAAAATCACCAGCTGGTTTTGAAAACAGAACTCAGATTTTTGTGGTGAGAACAGTGGTAAATACAAAGCAAGCTGCAAGTGAAGCCAGACAGCTATCACTGGAAATAAGGGAGGAAAGAAACTGAATTTATTGCCACCTTGGGCACAGCAAAAAGAAAAAAGCTGGAGATCGACTTGCAGTACTGATGGCTGCAAAATATCTCCATGGTCTGGCTCTTTGTCTCATTCTCCTGGCTAAGCTTATAATAGACAGTAAAGGTTTGCAATTTGGGTGCAGAAGTCCAAGTGTCAGGCTTTGCCTGTGGCCCGAGCTGCAGCTCTGAGCTGCATTGGCATGGTCAGGATGCTCCAGGACAGTGCTGGGAGTGAGTGCTGCTGCCTGGCTTGGCACCATCTCCAGCAGGGCTGCCAGAAGTAGACTCTGAGAAAAAAAAACCAAAAGAGTTAAAAAAGAGGAAAAAGACAGGGGGTTGTCCTTCCAACAGCTAAATAGTCCCTCCAATAGTTGAAGTTGCTTCTCTTGTGCTCTGTTGGTCTCCTGGCCAAATCCCACAGTTCTTGCTGGATTCTTTTTTAAACCAGTTTCCTCTCAATTCAGCCGAAGCTCCCTTTGGCAGCAGCCAGCAGGAACTGCCTCCCTCTTAGGCTGAGGAGAGAATTTGCAGAAGGAACCAATCCAAGCGGTCGGGTAAGTGGGGAAAGCTCTTTTCAAAAGTCCTCAAAATGTCACACCCTGATTTTGCAAGGTCGTGTGCCATCCTCTGTTCTCTGCAAAGTTAAACATGTAAAACATTATTTGCTGAGCTGGGACCACTGCAGTGGAAGTGTTCCTGTAGTTGTTACTGCAGGCATCTGACGTGGGCATTGTTCAGGACCTCTTGAGCTGGGCTCCTCGAACAGGCCCTTGAGAAAACCTGTTTGCTGGCAGCCACCAGGGCTTGCTGCCTCTCTGAGGTGCATTCCTGTGCCAAGAGACACCCCGTTGTCTTGGATCTCCCCTCCTGCCCCAGTATTATTCTGGTTTTGTGTCAGCTTCATGCTGGCACCCAACACGTGGTTCCCAGCAGCAGTGCACTGCAGGCACACCGTGCCTTGAATTTCTTACTGAGGCACAGCAGAAACTGAAAAATGGGAGTTTTCAAAGCAGACTTCCAGCACCGAGGAGAACTTTGGGAGAGTCAGCTCCAAGAAAAATGCTATCTTGGCAAGACTGAGCGAAGCAGCACTGCTGCAGAGCATCCAGGCCATTTCTGGGCAAGTAAATGTCTGCAGAAGCACAACTTCCCGAGCTGGGATTTTTCCAAGTGTCACTGGCAGAAGGGGAGAGGATGACTTGGACTTCTGCTCGCTGAGCACCTGCAGGTTCCTCCAGCCTAGAGCAGCAGAACCTTGTTGGGTTGTTGGCAGGTCTGGGAAGCTGCCCAGACACACGGACAGGGCATTCCTAGGATGTGCGACCTTCTTCCCTGCTTCATGGCATCTCCATACTGCTTACAAAGGGGATGCAAAATGTGTCTTCTCTGGCGGCAGCAGCTCTGGCTCCCAGATTTCTCCAGGCAACGTTTGGTCCTTTAAACTGTTTCTTCTCGGGTTTATTTTTTTCCTGGGGGCCTTGCTGTGACTGTTTTTGTGCAGTTTGGTGCCAGTCAGCTTCACCCTCCCCCACCTCTCTCTCTCTGAGATTCACAAGCCCTCCCAAAGCAGGAGCTGGCACCAGTCCCCCGTGCCCGTGTGCGTGGGACACGTGCTGGTGTTTGGCTGAGGACACGTGCCCGTGGTGGCGTTTCAGCTGCCGGGCTCTGCAGGCAGCATCTCCCCCTTCTCCAAGGAGGAGAGAGGTGCTCGCCCTGCCCTCACCTGCACTCGTGTGTGCTTTAGCCCAACCTGGACTATTTTAGTACGGCGATGGAGAGAAGCAGCAATTGCTCATATGATGTGTCACACCATAAACTTCAGGATATACTTCCATACACTTCCAACAGTGTAATTCTAGGACTCGGGAACCAAAAATACGGGCTATTACTCATCTTTGTATCTCATAACACAGAATAACCTAAACCATTTATGTATTTACACAGCAGAGGTTTAGCCAAAAGCAGAGTCTTGAATGTCAAGAGTCGCTGTTGCTACATATTGAGAGTAATTACTTGCTTTCTCATTTATTTTTTTATTTCTGTGCCAGTATTGGCCAGGAACTCAAGTCAGGAGATAGGCATGATGCAGGAACAAAGAGCCCCTACTTGAAGCTTGGGAGAGCAAAGCTGAGTAATTGGCATGTCTTGAGTAGGCTGTGAAAGCTCAAATGTGTTTGTTTTATGATTACCCAACATCTACAGTATTTTCTCTACTGAATGCTTTTTACTTCTGCATGAATGAAATCTCCAGGTGCATGCACACACATCTACACTGCACAGGAGGCTCTGTGTGTTAAGTGTGTCTGGGCACATTTGGTCTTCACTTGCCTTGGTCTACCTCTGGATGAACTCAGAATCAGGGATATTTAGCTAAGTCAGCCCTGGGGTAGCTCCATGCAGAGTTTGATCCCTAGAACAGCGTATTGCTGGAACAAATCTGCTGTTTCCACCTGGTCAGCTCTGCCAGCTGTGCAGGGGGACCTGAAGGAAGGGGTCCTGAAGGGGGAGAGGTCACTCAGAGCTGGGGTGAATCCCAACGCTGCTTTGCTTGCCTGCTGGGATTGGTGGGGTGCCTGACCAGGTATCTGTCAAAATTAAGGGGAAAGTTGGTCCTTAAGGCATAGAAAGCTGAATCTTGGTGATGGTGGAGAAGTCCTCAAGTAGTCATATGGTTGGCTCTGTCTTCTGGGTTCAGGGGGTTGCTCCATGTCCACAGCTGAGCTCTCAGGCTGGGCAGCACGTGTGGGCACATACACTGTGCTTTCTTTTTGTCTGTGAGTTGGGGGTGACTTAATAAAATGAATAATAGATTGCTGCTCCATACTGTTATCACTCATGTTTTGTACCCTGCAGCAGTGATAAATACTAGCTTTCAATTTTTTTTTTTTTTAATTTTTGCAGGGATTGCACTGCCAATGTACAGTGTGGTATCTCATGTTTCTGTGACCTGTGAATTTGTTTGTCCTCACCAGAGTAACTCCTGTGGTTTGCTGTCTAAATAATCCGTGCAAGCCTCTGTGCTCAGTTCCATCTCATTAGATGAAAGAATGTACTAATTTAAGTCCGTTTCCTTGGTGAATCACCTGAGGCTTTCAGAACTGGTGAAATTAAGCTCTGATTTACCTGTTGTTTTATCTGATGACTAAATGATGTCTCTCTAATGTGAGTAGTCAGGAATGTAGCTCCCAGGTGTTTATGGTCCTGATTCTGCTCCGAGTTCACCCTGGCAGCTCTGGTGTGTGGTGTTCAGCCTTATCTCTTTATCAGGGCTGTGTCATCAGAACGATCTTTCCTTAGCAGAGACACGTTCAGCCAATAACACACTCAGCAATATCAGCTCCTGGCTCGTAGCACACACTAGGAAGCCCCAGCTCCTGCAGTTTTACTCTTGAGTTCCAAAGCATTGGTGTCAAAGGGTAGGTGCAGATGACCAGGAAGCCTGAACATTTCCAGGGATCCAGGGGCAGCCACAGCTTCTCTGGGCACCCTGTGCCAGGGCCTGCCCACCCTCACAGGGAACAATTCCTTCCCAATATCCCATCTAACTCTGCCCTCTGGCAGTTTGAAGCCATTCCCCTTGCCCTGTCCCTCCAGACCCTGGTCCCAAGTCCTTCTCCAGCTCTCAGGAGAGAGAAAAAGCGGAAAAAAGAAATGTGCCAGGAGAGTGGTACCAAAATGGTTTTGTTTTTCATAGTATGTTTTTGTCCTGTTTAATCATGCAAAACCAACACTTGACTATAGTTTAGGAAAATTGTCACGGAAAGATATCATCTCCAGTTGTATATTCAAAGCCAGGAGAAGCCAAAAACGACACTTAAAAGTCGTAAACATCAGCCTGGAGGCTTTTTGAGTGAACAGCTGTAATAAATGCCTAGTGTTAAGCTTGTCAAGTGTTTGTGGATGGTTAGTGGGATTGTCTTCTCTCCTTTGTTGCTGATTTCCTTGCAGTAATTTTTCACTGTTGTTGTACAAGGAAGTAAAGGATGGACGAGTCAGTGGGCTTGGAGGAACAGCTCTTTCTCTGCCCTGTGCAGCTGTGCCTGAAGCCGTGGTGTGCCAGCTGGGAGGGACATCCTTTGACTTCTGTTTCTTTTAATGGTTGTTTATACAAGGTTGGAGCAACAAATCATCGATGTGACAGTTCACAACCCCCTATCCTGTTTTCTCCTTAGGTGGCAGTGAAAGTAATTGACAAGAAAAGAGCCAAAAAGGACACCTATGTCACCAAGAACCTGCGGCGGGAAGGGCAGATCCAGCAAATGATCCGCCACCCCAATATCGCCCAGCTGCTGGATATACTGGAGACTGAGAACAGCTACTACCTGGTCATGGAGCTGTGCCCTGGTGGCAACTTGATGCACAAGATCTACGAGAAGAAGAGGCTCGAGGAGCACGAGGCCCGCAAATACATCCGGCAGCTCATCCTGGCAGTGGAGCACCTTCACCGGGCAGGAGTCGTGCACAGGTGAGCTGGGAAACCCTCTCTGGTGGGAAAGTCTGTATCAGATCCTCTAAGTGGCCTTTATTGGTATTGTGAGGAGATTTCCTTATAAAAACGTGTTCCTGAGAGCTTTCTGGCTGCTGTTGGTGGTGTTGTTTGGATGCTCTTATGTTGGGCATTAGGAAGGACCTGCAGAAAGCACTTAGGCAGCTTCAGGTGAGCCCACAGGAGCTGTGCTGACTCCACGGGCAGGGGCTGGACTGGATGATCCTCACGGGTCCCTTCCAACTCAGGATGTTCTGTGGTTCTATGTCCATCAAGATAAGGTGCAGTCCAAAGGTAGGGCCCTTTTCCTGCAAGCACTGTTTTTCCTCTTCAAAGCTCTGGACCAACATGAGCTAACAAATCATTTCACTATTTCTTTGAGAGGGTGTCTGTGCCTGTTGTTTCACTGGTGGAAGTACAGCAGTGTGGGGAGAGGAGCTGATTTGCCCAAAGCTTCACAGTGCCAGGGCTGGGACAAAGCCTCAGTGGGACCACTGCAATCCCATCCCTGGCTTCTGCTTCCCTGCTCTTTGCATTTGTTGCACCACCTCAGCAGGACCTCACAGGATGGAGAGAGCCGGAGCTGCTGCAGTGCATCACCCCATTTGTTTAGGACCTTCACCCACAGAATTACAGGATAGGCTGAGTTGGAAGGGCCCTACAGGGTTCATCCAGCCCAACTTCCAGCCTTCACAGGACACCCCAAAAGTCCCACCCTGTGCCTGAGAGCATTGTCCAAATCCTTGAGCTCTGTGTATGAGCAGGATGTGGAGCTCCTGGCCGGAGGATGCTGTGGAGTTAGGAGTTCACCTGGGCTGCAGGGGAAACAGGAGAAGCTCAGCAGACAGAAGGCTGATGAACAAGGAGTAGCTGCCTCTGCCTGAGCCCCTGAGCAGCAAGTGGGAGAGCTGGGAGAGTGCAGGGGGAGATGTCACATGTGACTGCCTGTCCCTGTACCTTTCCCCGCTTCTGTGCTCTTGGCTGCTATGGAGACAGGAGGATGGTGGGCTGGCTGGACCTTTGGAGCCAGCATCTCTCCTCTCCTGTTCCTAGGTGTATTTATAGGGCGTTGTGCTAAGAAGGAGGCTCTGCTTTCTAAATTTGGGCCAGCTGGTGTTAAGTCTGGACTCCCACACAGTTCCCGTATGATGCTGAGCAAGTTGTGTAGGCCCCATCCTCTTGGGTTCTGTGGGCACGCTGCAGGAGCCAGACATCTGAATGCTTTTGAGGATCTGGGTCTGCCTCTCCTTGGCTTCACTGACTGTGCAGAAGGTGGGGAGCTGCCCACAGCCAGCTCCTCCAGCTGTGCCCAGCTGTGTGCTGAGCTGCCCACCACTGCGCAGCGTGGGTGCATCTGGCTCGGTGGAGCTCCATGTGCTCTGGAAGCTGCTTTTTTTGTCTTGGATCTCTGTGTGTGCCCTGTGATCCATTAGGGATAACTGCTGTGTGCACAGGCCACCTCTGGTCTTACCTCGAGCTACATTTCGGGTACCACTGTAATATAAATATTTGAGCAGCCACCAGGTTCTCTATCAGCCTCAAAAGGGCTGATTTCTCTAAATTATTAACCCCACAGTTTGAGGCAAGGACAAGGAAGAAGTCTACTTACTGCTTTCAGGGTTCAGTTGATACCCTGTATTTAGAGAGAGAGAGAGATGAAGGAAATAAATCAAGTTTCTGAGATGGGCAAAGGAAAACAAGGCAGGAACAGATGAACAAGTTTAGCTTTTAACAGCAGGATTGGGTCAGCAGCAGCAATTCCTCTCCCTGAAAGATTTACCCTCTGCATAGTGGCCGAGGCACTTACAGGAGGCTGGTAGGCTTGGCTTTGATTCCCTTCTTTTTCAGAGCGGATTCAAACCCACATTTTGTACAGAACTAGCTTGTCCCCTCAGCAGCAGCTGGAGTCAGCAGGCTGCTGTGGTGAGAAGGAGGCGAGGCTTTGGGGCCAGGGAGAGCCCCAGTTCCCGTGTGGGTCCCGCAGGTCTGGCTCTCCCCCTTCCCTCTCTGCTGCCTCTGAACTCAGCCCAGCCCCGGAGGCTGTGGCAGGAGGCAGCAGCCCTGGGAACAGGGACAGTGCTGGGCTCCTCTGCCAGCTGAGCTCTGTCTGTCCAGCCCGGTGGTGTTGAATTAATCCCCACCCCAGAGGCAGCCTCCTCCATCCACCCTGTTTCTCAGATCACTCTGCAGCACTGAGCTGCTTCTTGGGAGGCTTCCACACGGTGAATGAGCAGGTCTAATTCTGCTTAAAATGATTAAACTTTACAGAATCACAGGCAGCATATCTGCAAGTGTTTTCACCGGCTTAACCCATTCGATGTGTTGCCTTCTTCTGCCAGCAAAGTGGGCAGAGCAGTGTAGAGATGCAGGAAAAGCCCTGGTGGTGTGATTTGGATTTATTCTCCTGGCTCTCTCTGAGCAAGAGAGGGAGAAAAATTAACAATTACCTCAGGAGTTGTCCTTCAGCATCTCGGGCCTCCGACTGTGGCAGCTCTAAAAACAGGCTACTCAATCAGCTACTGAGGGAGGAAAAAAATAGTGCAGGAGTCTGATTCATTCTCTGCCTGGCTGCAATGGCAATGTTCTGTTGTTGTTGTTATTTTTAAAGCAGGTAAAAATACCAGCATTTTCATGTGCGTGGTGATCCGGGGGTGTTTGAGTTTGCCACGTGTTGAGCAAACTGCAGCATCCTTGGCCAGAAAAGGGGCTGCTGTTTGTCTCTCCAAATGGAATGGGGCAGGGCCCTGAAAAGCTTTTTATTGGCTGTTTTCTTGCAAAACAAAACAAAAAAATCATAGGTTTTGCCTGCATTATTTGGGGAATAACATAGATGGCTTACCCTGTTCTGCTTGGGATGAAAAACCCCAGATGGAATAAGTTGCATGAAATTTGCTTATGTTATTTGATGAATATTACTCAGAAAGCTGCATGGCTTACAATTCAAACTTGGCATGGCAGAAAGGCACTCAGATCACTGGTCTTTGGACAGGATCGGGGACCCAGAATTCAGTGGAAATGCTTTTGCTAAGAGGCACTGATGTGTGAACAGCCTAAAATTAAAGAACTTCAAGAAGCCTCATTTTTATTTAGAGACGTAAAAATACCTCCAAACTCATGTTTGGCTGTATAGATGTATTTTAAAATTCTAAATATGTCACCTGCTGAGATGGATGAAGTCTGCAAGTTCCAGAGTGCAGAAGCTGCATCTTTGCTGAGGGGTGCCCAGGGTTCAGAACTCCTCAGCTGCTCGCTGAAAACAAAATGCCACTATTCTATATATAATTTCATGTTATCATTTGGGTTCCTTTCCCTGTATCAGGAGAGCTGGTTGGTTGCTGCTAAAAATATACTTGCAACAAGCTCAGCTGTGAATCAGGTAGGAATATTTATCTTTTCCTCTGACAGAGGAAAACAGAACCAAATGGCAGGATCTGGTGGAGCTTTCTCTTGGCAGAGGGTGTTTACACAGGCCTTCATGCTGTCAGAAAGCAGCATGAGCAATGAGCCCTCTGGGAGCATAAGGACAGCAGGGAAAATGAAGTGAAAGCCTTGGTGCTTGCCACTGCATCCCACAGGAAATTCTCAACAACCCTTTTAAAGTCATTTTAACAAAATTCAATCCCATTCAATGCAATTACTGTCAGGTTGTCAAAGAAAAGAATTGAATAGTGTATTGGTAGCAAAGATGGCTTGCTGTATTTCCCTTTTTCTGCCCTCATGGCAGCAGATTCCTACCTTCCACTGCTATTTGGTGATTAGAAGCAGGTCAGGAGTTTGAAAGAGGTGAAAATACCCTGAGGTTTTGGGCAGAGTTAGGTGATGCCACATGATCCAGTTGCTCAGAGTGCCACAGGATTCCTCATTTGGCACCTGCTATTTGACATGTTGGCTTTGATAACTTCCAGCCTATTAATTTTAAGTGCCAGTAGCCTGGCTGCTGATGCAATATTTATGACAGATCCTGCTCTACAGAACAAACTCTCCTTTTGAAGTGCAGAGTTGGTTTGTCTTTCTATTTCATTTCAGATTTCAGAATTACCTTTGGGCGTTCTCTCTTGGAGTGCTCTTGTGCAAACAAACTAAACGTCATTTTAGGGAAGACAATGGGCTGGATTCCTCTTTGACAGAGGCAGCCACGTGGAATCCAGTGACATTGTTACTGACAGAAGAGCTGGGCTCAACAACATTTTGATATCAAAGCCTTTGAAATGTCTATTGATAGATAAATGTGGTGATGAACCCAAATCTCTGCAACCTTTCCAGCTCTCGCACGAGGCTTGAAAGTGGCCTTGAGGGTTGATAGTTAAGGAGTGATTTTCTGTGGTGCTGTTCTGATTAAAAATAAGATTCAGGAGAGAGCAGCCAACAAGTGCTGCTGTGCAGCTGCTTGCTGGTGAAACCTTCTTTCTCATCCTTCCTCCCCCAGACAAGAAATAAAGTGTGAAATGCAAAACTTCCCTTTTGCAGCCTGCTGCCTGCCATGGCACGGAATAAACTGCTCTGGGAGCAGCTGAGGGGGTCACTCGCTGCAGGGGTTCCCTTCTGTTCCTCACTGCAGGCACTGGCTGCAGCTGGGGTGTCCAGAGTGGTCCAAAGAGATAAATCAGCCCCATCGACAGCAGAACAAACTCCCGAAGAAGCTTAGCCCATAAACATGGTGTATTTTCAGATGCAGGGAATGCCAACTGTGTGCTGCCAGCTCCACAAGCTGAGAAGACATAAATATCTGCTGGTTCTCCACGCTCTGGGAATGCAGCTTGGCTTTCCTTGCGTGCCTTTATTATTCCTAGATTTGACTAACTTGTCCTGTAGTTAAGCACTCTCAGCATCAGGGAACTGATCCCTCAGGAATAGGTAACGCTTCTCCTTCCTTTTGCATTTAATGCCTGAGAGGATATTTTTAAGTTTTTCCAGCAGTGAATGCTGAGAATTTGCTTATGGGGGAAAACCCATAAATAATCCTTTTGTTGTGTTTTTTTGAGGAGCTGTGACAGTAAGGAACGAGATCAGATTTATTTCAGGGAGGGAAACTGCAAGTGTCCGGAGTCCATGCTTTGTTCCAGTGGAAAAAGAAACACCATTGCCCCCAAAAGTGTTTGGAGGCCTGAATTTCATCCACTGTATGACAAAGGGTTTGGAAAATAAAAGGCAAGTAGGACACTCAGTGAAAGCCGGTGAAGAGTCTGGACCACAAGTTTTGGAGCAACTCAGATAAGCCTCTTTTTGTAAAAGATAATTAAAGCTTGTACTGGACAGAATTGACCGAATAAAGCATTTAGGATGTTCATGGCAATGGGTCCTAAAGCAGGTGTGCAACTGGGTTGTACCACCACAAAGAGAAATGTGGGAAAGCCTGTTGTCCTGGCTCCTGGTATTGCTCCAAAAATCAGTGCTTTCCTCTTGGGGTGGACAAAAACTGTGGTGCATATGGACCATTAGATCAGTTACCACTCACTGGCAAATCTGCTGAGAACAGACAGATGGGTAAACAGCTTTAACCAGGTTTGCCTGCACTCTATACTGAGGCAATATTTACATTTCTATTTTTTTCCTCTGATGGCTTTAAAATGCCCTGTAATATTTACCTTTTGTTTCTTTTTTTTTGTTTGTTTTTTTTTTTTTTTAACTTGAATCCTTTAAAATATCTTTTCTGGTGTTCATGGTTAGTCCCCCTGTCACTCGTTTGTTATTTTGATTGCCTGGATGTCTTTTCTCCTCAACTTAGAGCTTGCATCTTTCCCTTCCCTTGCCTTTAAAGTCATGCCTCTTCTTAGCTAATATTTAATATACTCAGAGCTTCCAAATGGTCTTTCTCTTTGCTTTGAGATGCTGCACTGAGCATTGCAGTGCTTCTGTTGATTTCAGTTTAATTTGGGGTTTTAGAGTTGGTGGGGGGTTTTTGTTTTGTATTTTTTTTGTCTTTCCCAGACTGGTTTTTTGGAAATCTCTCCCATTAAATTCCCAGCCCTCATATCCTCCTGGAGAGCAATTGCACTGTCTGCGAAAACCTCCACCTGCAAGCACTAAAGATGTGAGACATGAGGCACTGAGTCCTTTTTTGGCAGCAGAGGGAAGCAGAAGTGTCTTGATCCGGATCCATCTGGCAGGGCAGGCTGTCCCTGGATCAAGCCCTTCCTCAGCAGCACTGCTTGCCCTACAGGGGAAGTGCCTTTTGGGGGACACGCAGTAACCCCCTGGGGTAACCCCCTGGGGTACTGCCAGAGGAGGGGGTATAATCACAGAGTCAGAGAGGGGTTTGGGTTGGAAGGGACCTTAAAACCCATCCAGTGCCACCCCTGCCATGGGCAGGGACACCTTCCACTGTCCCAGGCTGCTCCAAGCCCTGTCCCACCTGGCCTTGGGCACTGCCAGGGATCCAGGGGCAGCCACAGCTGCTCTGGGCACCCTGTGCCAGGGCCTGCCCACCCTCCCAGGGAACAATTCCTTCCCAATATTCCATCTAAGCCTATTCTCTGTCAGTTTGAAGCCATTCCCCCTCTGGACTCTCTCCAGCAGCTCCAGGTCCTTCTGCTGTTGGGCCCCCGGGCTGGAGGTAGCTCTGCAGGTGGGGTCTCAGCTCCGAGGGGCAGAATCCCCCCTTCACCTGCCCATGCTGCTTTTAATGCAGAAAATCCCTCCTGTGTAGGTCCTTGTGGTCTCACTGATGAAGTGTGGGTCATCCTACCTGCAAGTGCTCTTCTGCCTCAGGTTTGTTTGAAACACAGCATGGGCATAAAACAAAATGAAGAGGAACATTCTTAAAAAGGCTTGGAGTCTTTCTTCCACAGACCCCTCCTGGTGGAAGCACTTGGCTTGGTTTACTTGTCTTATTTGATTAAGCCAGATATCTTCGTGTGTAATGGAGGCGTCTTTCATCACTGCCTTTGCCTTACAAAGGCAAAATACCATGGATGTCACTGACTTCCCATAATTAGAGCTGATGGCTTTATTATCCAGATTTTTCCAAAGCGTGCTGGGAGAAGCATCATTGCCCCTCTGAGCTGTGGATATCCCAGCATGCTGATTGTTACAAATATTTCCTGTCTGGATGGGGGCAGAAAATCCTTGTGATGAAGACTTGGCCCACTGCTAGAAGTCACAGACGAGTTGTGTAGCAGCCAAAGTGATTTTTTTCACATTATACTTAATGCTCAGTCTGCGCAGCTTGGGGTTTTGGGGTGATTTTCTGCGTGGATTGGACAAATCATTTCAATCCCTCAGCCTTGGATTTTACCTCTGGCATATGGGAATACCAGTGGTGAGCACCTCTGTAAGTTTGGGTGCTTCACCCTCACAGCGGGCTGATGCTGATCTCTTGTAGACAGAGTACAGATATTTTGCTCCTCAGGTTTCAGGTTCATCCTTCAGCTGTGGCCTTTGGCTGTGAAGAGCAACGAGAAATTGACCTCCAATTCCAAAAACATACTTAAAATGTTTCCAGTTTCTAAGTTTTCTGTAAACTTCCAGTACTTAGGAAACTTGAAGAGCCTGGTTAATTACAGGATGTACTGACAAGTGCTTGTAATGTCATTTTGTGCCTGAAGAATAGGTGGGAAGCAGTGTGTGAAAGCACTGTTAATTTTGGGCAGGATGCATGGGGCTTTCTGCTTTCACTGTGGAACTGTGTGTGCTGCTTTCATTATACATTTGATTATATACAAGTCTTGTGCATACACTGATGAGAGTGAGGCAAAGCTGCTTCATTATTTTGGAGACTCACTCAAAATATTTTCTTTCTTTCAGAGACTTGAAGATAGAAAATCTGTTGCTAGATGAAGACAACAATATCAAGCTTATTGGTATGAAACTAGTTTGGCAATTCCAGTAATTAAAATTGTTAGTTTTATAAAGAGAGTTTTTGAGGCTTCATAATCCTCCATGTGACAACTGCTAATGTTGCTGCAGAGAGGAGCTGAGAGAGTATAGATAGCAATCAAGCTGTTCCTGACAGCATTTTGTGAAAAAACTGATCCGAACAATTCAGCTTTAACTGGGTATGGGAATAATCCTACATCTTAAACCCACATCTTTCATATTCAAATGGGGAGCTTGGTAAAGAATTTTAAGAATTGACACCACAGAAGTGGTTTATTTTATTATCATGATCGTTTCTTATTTGCTAGGGGCTGGATTCTGCCCCCGTGAGCATATGCTTCCACTGAAGTCAGTGGGAGTTGCACACATTTTTAGCAGCTGGCAAAATGTGGTCCTATATTTATATTTGTTAAATTTGCTTCCAGCACCCAGGACAAAATTGGTTTAGAGGGCTGTTAAAAAATAAAAAAGATCAACGGTAGAGCCTCGATTGTATTTAGGTATCAGTTGTGTGTGGTGCTTGATTCATTCAAGCTGTGCAGGCATTTTGGATTAATCATTGGTGGGTACAGTCTCTCGCTGCCTTGCATAACTCCCATTAATGTTAATGTGGGCATTGAAAAGAAAATATTCCTTTCATAAAATAAATGCCAAACATCTGTTTATATTTCTTTCCATGCCTACACTTTTGCCAACAGCAGTGTCTGTGGTTGCAAGCTTAAAAACTCAACTGACTTTCTTCAAAAAGTTTCATGGGCTGAAAAGTGGTGAAAACCACTTAACATTCAAACATCCAGGTCAAATGGACACTCACTGTGACGTACAAAGCACGTGCATCTCCAGGCAAACAAGGTGGGGATGATTAATGAAATCTGAAATACCCAGGTTTTACTCAGGGAATTCAGTTTTGGAAATGCTACCGGGACTTTTCAGTGATTACTCTGTAGCAAATCAACCGACTGGGAAAATAATAGCCAGGAGAACTCTGCATTACCTCAGCTGTGGGTCAGGAGGATAGTGCTGTGTTACCATGAATCATTCATCAGTACTGATGGACACCACCCATTACCCTGATTGAGCAGATAAGTCAGACCAGATGGTTTGCACCAGTGCTCTATGGACATCTGATGGGTTTAAAGAACTCCCATAACTTCCCTGTTATTGGGTGTTTGATTACACAACACCACGTGAACTTGACATCCAAACCAAGACCTTCCCAGATGATACATGTACAATTAAAACTCAAAAGAAATCACTTCAGGCCTGTTCCTGCAGTTCCATTTGCTCCGGCTGCATGGAAAGGCCTCCTCGTAGTGGGTGGTGTGGGAAGAATAGAGAAAAGAGACAGTTTGATCTTCCACAGCCTCAATAAATTGTCCTCAGGTCTGCAGCCTGATGTTTTAAGCACAGCAGATTGCAGGCAGTGTGTATTCTAAAACAAACCAATTAAATCCCACCACCCAATTGGGGATGTTGTAGCAAAGAAGGGTTGCAATATTTTATATAGCCTGTCTTACTAGAAATGATCAGTTGTGGCATCATGTAGTCCTTCCCAGGAAGGTTCTTCAGGAGTGAAGAACATGTTTGGAGGAATAAAAGTGCTGCTTCTCATGACTGGAAGAAGAGACTTGGAGCTGCAAAACCATCTCATGTTACTTGCTGTGGGATGAGAGCTTGGTCTCCATCATTTGTACAGCAGCAAACACAGGAGTAGCTAACAAAAATAATAAAAATAAAAATGTTGGTTTTGCAATAGCTGTGAAAGGAAGAACAAAAGGTGAAGATTGGAAATGTGGCATTGAAGTCACTGCTTGTTCATGCATTTCAGTGAGAACTGGATGCCTTGAGCCCCTTGCTTCACCCAGCTGCTCAAGGGCACCTTGGATTTGTTCCTCCTTTTGGCTACGTGACAAGGTGGTTTAGAACCTGCTCTTAGATATTCTTCTTGGAAAAATTCCCTTTGAGAGGACTTTTTCTTAGCAGTCTGTTAATCAAATTGAAGAATATTGGGATTGGAACTGTTGGCAATAATTCACTCCTGGTTATCTACCAGCCCAGGCGCTCGGGGTCTGATAAAGACGCTGGGAAAAGCCGCTCACAGACCACGCAAAGTTCTTGGCATCCTGCTGGGACACCCAGCTCTGCTGAGCTCTGCTGGTCCAGCTCGTCCAGGAGCTTGTGTTTAACAGCTCTTTCCCTGCTCTGACTGGCAGAGCTCCAGGGATAGCCCTGCATCCATAGCTTGATGTGGATTCCCTGGAGGCGTTGAGGAGGAGTAGAGCAATGCGATGATGCTTCGATAGCACGAGCAGTGGGGGTGGTGGAGCTCCCATGTCAAAATATTTACTTTGGAAAACCAAGTGTGGCCTTTGATCTGAATTCTGTAATTTGCTGGGCTTCTTGAAAGGGAGCCCAAGGCAGAGGCAGGCAGTGGCAGCGAGGTTATCAGTGCTGGTGGTCGCACTCCTCTTATCAAGATCAGCAGTGCATCCTTAATACAAATAATAAAAATCACACTGTGATCACGATGTGCTGCCACAGTGTTAATAACAATATTCTCATTTCCATGGTTATGAAATCCCTGTCCCCAGGATGCATCTGTTTGCACACATTCTGCATTTCAACAGGGAGAAAAAGGCACAGCAGCTGAAATGAATGGGCTGAAGGAAGTGAATAAAGGGTTTACAACTGAAGCAAATGAGAGAATGAAAACCTCTCCCAGAGCATCCCTCCATTGATACTGATGGGGATGCTGATTGACACCATCACAGAATACAGCCCTTGTATCCTGTGATTGTAAAGCATCATAGTACAGTCAAGTAATTTGGCACTGGCATGACACAGTAGGGTAAGGACCAGGAATAAAACTGTGTGGGGATATTATTTCTAGGAGTTTTAAAAAGTATTTTACAGTTGACAGAACTCGTCTCAGGCCACAGCTAATGAATACGTTAATTAAGTTAATGGATCCTCTGCAGTATTTGTAAAAGCCCCGGGGATGGTACATCTCTAGCAGGGATGATTAAGCGGTGTCCAGAGACAATTGTTTTCCATCAGAGGCAAGGAAATTGTCTCGATTCTCCCTTCAGTTGTGACAGTGTTCTGCAGGAAAACCCCAGTGAGCCTCTTTAGCTGTGAAGGATGGTGATTCCTGTCTCCCCTGTGCCTGCCTGGCTCTCTGAGATGCAGCCACTCGAGTGGAAAGCACTGGGCCATCATTTAGGGCTCTTCCCGTCACTCTGATCATGGCATTGTTTTGTAAGCATTTTAATACTTTCCCTGGTTTTGTGAGGGAACAAGGCTTATGTGTCTGCCCTGTCAGGGTGCTTCTAATACCTTGAGGGACTCCTTAAATTTCAGCCAAATTTGATTTTCAGCAGGGTGAAAGCTAAAGGACAGGGCAGCACTGCAAGTCCAGTGCAAGTAAGTGTGCAGCCAAGGAAAAGAGCCACAAATTAATGACTGAGAGAGGATATTGAGGAATTAATGAGGTGCCAGTGTTGTTAATAGTGGTGGTTTTCAGAGATTCACAGGATATTCTGAGCTGGAGAGGACCCACAAGGATCAATGAGTCCAACTCCTAATAAGTGGGATTTGTTGTTCCCCAAACCCACCTCAGCCTGCAGCCACACCAGCACTGGAGCAGACAGGAGGAAGATTTTAAGGGAACACCCTTGGGCTGCCTGAGAGCACTTGGGAAACTGCAGCCCTTCCTGCTGAGAGGCTCCCTCTTGTCTCCAGTGCCAGCTGTGCCAGTCCCTCGTTATTATTGCCACACAAGAGTGTCAGCTACACCCGGGGGCCAGGAGTACAATAATTCAAGGCAGAGTCAGGGAGGGGGCAGCCAAGTCAAGACATTCCCCTTCTTGCTCCAAAATCTCCATGTGTTATTTCGGAGCTGAACCCTCTGTGTTTGTGCATCACCACAGCAGCCCCAGGAAGTGACCCCCCCTTTACATCTGATGGTTCATTTACACAATTTAGAGGGAATGTTGAAGAAATCCCACTTAGCCCCTCCATAACATCCTGCAGCAGTGTGGAAGCCATGGCAGCCTAAGGTGGTTCAGGGCCTGGGACAAGCTCAAATCTGGTTGTTGCTATCCAGTTGCCAGTGAAATGTAGTTGCTTTGTGTATGAAATGGATAATTGTGCATGTTCTAAGGCTCTTCTTATTGTTTGGGGAAACCTCTGGTTATTTAGCACCTCGAAGAAGCAAATTACATGAAATTTTTGCAAGTGGATGAGTTCTTTTTCTCCTTAGGGAGTTCATTGCTTAGCTTTTGGAAGAAATGTTCTTTCTTTTCAACTTGTGCTCTAGCA
This sequence comes from Daphoenositta chrysoptera, assembly GCA_013397915.1. Taxonomy (NCBI): domain Eukaryota; kingdom Metazoa; phylum Chordata; class Aves; order Passeriformes; genus Daphoenositta; species Daphoenositta chrysoptera. The sequence goes on along the minus strand of VZRO01003930.1, from coordinate 1,033,525 downwards.
CAGTTTGACTGTGTCTCTCTTTCATAACTGTGTCTCTCTGCCTTTCACAGACTTTGGATTGAGCAACTGTGCAGGAATCTTGGGTTATTCTGATCCCTTCAGCACCCAGTGTGGGAGCCCAGCATATGCAGCCCCTGAACTTCTGGCAAGGAAGAAATACGGGCCCAAAATAGACGTTTGGTCCATGTGAGTTACTTCTCGAGTTTATAATTGTTATTGCAATGAGCAGGGACATCTCCAGATGGATCAGGTGGCTCAGAGCCCCATCCAACCTGACCCGAAATGTTCTCAGAGATCGGGCATCAACCCTGTAATAACTGTCAGACATTAAAGATGAAGTATGGTCTCTAAAACTTCAATTCTTCCTTGTTCCCAATCACTTTGGTTTCTTTTTCTGCATGTTTCCTTTCAGTGGGGTGAACATGTACGCCATGCTGACCGGAACATTACCCTTTACTGTGGAGCCATTCAGCTTGAGAGCCTTATACCAAAAAATGGTGGACAAAGAGATGAACCCCTTTCCCACCCAGCTCTCCTCAGGTAATCCAGGGGGGTTGCTGGGACCTGTTCAAATCCAGTGGGTCAGAGCTGTTGCATGGAATTACAGATTGTGAGTCACGCTGCTGACGTGTTGTGCTAATTGGGAAAAATTCCCGTTTTCATTTTGGCCTCTGAAAGACCTGCAGGAGTTGAAGTAGCAGAATTCCTTTTGCTTCAACTTCTGGAGAAGCACCAAGTTGTGCTGAATATGAGAACAAGTCTGTGAAATTCTGTGGAATTGCTTTTGTAGAGCAGTTGGTCAGTTTTGCACATCCAGAAGATTTTAGCACAGGATAAGGATGGATGAACAGATTATTTTGGAATAACAGATCCCTGGGCATTATCATGACGGGGGTTGAGTGATAAATTGCCTCAAATAACCTCACATTTATTATGGAATAATGACATGCACTCAGTTATTTTGGGACAGTTACCTGGGATAACCTTTGCATGTTCACAAAATGCAAAACAGTTGATGTGTTAGTATTAGAAGTATTAATTCCTGCTTCAGAGCCATGTCACTAGGCAACAGAATCACTTTTCAGCTTGTAGCAAGGCCACTGCCAGCATTTGGAACAAGCTCTGTTTGGTAGCTGGGTTTTATTTTTTTATGCCAAATTTGTTGTCCATGGAGAGCTTCTGTCTCCTTCCCTGGCAGCTTGTTTGCAAAGGGCTTTTGATAAAATTAAAAAATGCAAATACGAAAAGGGAGTGGAAACCGTTGTTAGAGGGTGTAAGAGAAAACCCTTGGGAGTTGAGTCACAAGGTGAATTCTCCAAGTACAGATTTAGGGTTCCACCTTCCACCCTGTGGAAGGCCAGACCCTGAGCAGCAAAAAAGATAACATTGCATTTGACAGGCTTCATTTGCTGTTTCATCCATCCTACCACTTAACAATGGAGACCAGATTTTCTCTGCAGAGCTTCTGTAGCTCACTTGACACTGGTCCCCAGGGAAGGCAGTATTTTGTGAGAGCCCCAGCAGCCTGAACTTGCAGAGGTGATGGCAGATTAATGGACTAGATTTAAACACGTTAACCTTTGCTCACTGTGGACAAAGGTACCCATCAGTGCCTGACCCGAGCCATGGGCCTTGTGATCTCAGTGACATGGCACAGTGTGATTTAAGGTGACATTTGCTCCTGCCACTGTTAGGCTTTGGGTCACTGGGCAGAAACTCTGCTCCTCTGCTCTGTGGTTTGTTAACTTCTTGGGCTTATGGACCTTTTATTTTAATCGGGTCTTAATTTCCATAGATTCATCTGTAAAGTAGTGAATTTTTACAGGAGTCTGTTTTGCATGTTCAGTACCTTCTCTTTCAATATTTAATTTCCTGGTTACTGAACACACAGGCCCATCATGCAGGTAGCCAGTCTTATCACTGAGCAGGAAAGCGCTTCATTTGTGTGACCTAAAATGCTGGGTGACCATGAGCACCCAAAGCAACCTGTGTAGCAACGGGGAAATTTTGGAGTTGGTGTTTGATTTTCCCACTTAGGAACCTGTTTCTCATTTATCTTCCTGAACAACAGCTATCTGGTTATTGATTTTAGGTGAGCAGAGGTCAGATGCTCAGGAAGTTGGTGTTCACCTTGCATATATTCGTTTTCCTTCATGTTTGCTCCCTGGGGAAATCATTTTGTTGTCCCACAGCTCTGTGGCTTGGCTGGAAAAGCTCCTTGTGCTGTCTGAGCTCAAATCAACCAAGGTGCTGCTTCTCATCTCTGCTCCCAGACCTGGGAGCTTCCAGAGGGGGAGTCTTCACTCCAGAATTAGTTTCTCCCCATCTGAATCTGTTGATCTGTGGCCCTTCACAAGCTTTATTAAATTAGTTTGCCTTTTAGCAAGGGTAAGGGTGGAGAAGTACGATTTTTAAGGAGACGTTGGGTGATTTGGAGACCAAGCACAGTGGTGATGAAGGAGGGAGTGTGGGTTTGGGGAGGGGGATTTCCTTGGCTCTGAACCCATGGGATGTGTGAGGTTTCTAACACAGACATGGGGGAAGCACTGGAGCGAGAGGGGATGAAATGGTAGAACAAGGGGTTTGTTGTTTGCTGTAATGGGGGTGAAGAGAGGGCACTCCAGGCACACAGAGAGCAGCTGCCAGCAAGTTTGGGAACTCGGATGTAGGCTCTTCCTGCTGCTCCTGCAACACGGCTGCTGTAGGATAATAACAACATTACTGGAGAATATCTAAGTAAAGTATCTCATATAAATCAGCAATTTGTGAAGGGAGAGATTAGAAAAAACCCAGCTGATGCTTGGTTGAACTGGTAAATACAGAGTAATAAGTCTCTCTTGCACATGTAAGCTTCTTGACACAGAGAGGGCCCTCTCTCCAGCTGAAACCTGATTTTTGCAGGATGTTGTACATTGAGGTTGCTCAGGCTGTTGGGAGTTGGCACCTGTTGGGTCTAACCCTGATTTATTCAGGGAGAAACCCTCCCTTCCTCATCCTCCAGCCTCCCCTGGGGCACCAGCCCATCCTGTCCCATCCCACTGTGGTGTCACCAACAGGTGTTTTAGTCTCCTTAAATCGCATGTGGGAGCAGTGAAATCTAGCCTTGATAATTTGAGAAATAAAGACCAGACCTAGTTAAAACAGAGTTTATTTTCAGCTCAGAGAGGCACTTCTGGTGAGTTTTCAGGCAAATCACTTGATTTCATTGCTCCTAATCATGTAAGAAGCACCTGACTTAAAAATTGAGCATTTTTGCAAGAAACTCAGGAGGAGTGGTTGTATGTCATTGAAAGTTGAGGGTTCAGGAGAACAAAGGAAAGCCTGTTAATTTTGCTGTCCCCTTTTAATTTGGCTAAAACATTCTGCAGCTGACTGTAGGTTGGATGGAAGCCAGGGGAGAATTCATCCTTATAATGTCAAAGGGAGCCCAGTTTGCTGTGTCTTCCTTCCCAGGTCTGCATCCCTTCCCTCTGCTCCACTCACCCCTGCTCCATCTCCTTCTACTTTAAGCCCAGTGATTTGTCTCTGACCTGGCTCCAGCCTCTTGCCCTCATGTGGAAAATAAATGTTGGCTCACCTGCTCCGAAACTTCAAATGAGCTCTGAGACAAAAAGCGCTTTTTCCCCTCTCCTTTATGACTCTATAAATCATTGTGACTGTAAATCATTGTTTGTTTTAGTTACTAATCCCTTATCAGTTCTTACACTTTCTCAAGGACATTGGAGCGTGCAGTGAGGAAAATGTTCCTTTTTAGTGGGCTCTTGTTCAGGCTATGCACCTGTAGGAGCTCATCTCCTGTGCAAGCCCTAAAGGTTTGGGGTTTTCCCTTGATCTCTTCACAGCGGCCATAAACTTCCTGCGATCTCTCCTGGAGCCAGACCCTGCAAAGAGACCAAACATCCAGCAGGCCCTGGCAAATCGATGGCTCAATGAGAACTACCCTGGGAGAGCACCACCCAATGTCACCTACCCAAACAGGTACGGCAGGGAGGGGAGGAGAAAACCTGCCATGGTGTCTGTGCATTCTGTCCCTGCTGTTCCAGTTCCACTCGTGTGACAGATCATAGGAATTGCTTTTGTGCCTCCATCCTAAAGATTATTGGGATTGGCCCTGTGTTGCTCGAAATGGTCAAAAGAAATGCCTTAAAGTGGAAGCTGGCATACGGTTCATTATTTGCAGGGTGGGCTGGGGTGCAGATCTTCTGATTAATTGGCTGCAGGCCTGGGAATGAGGCTGTGACAGGCAGTTCTGATCTCCTCCTTGGTCAGGAAAAGCCAAGCTGCTTCTCCAGGAGAGCCTCGGCCTCTCTGTGAGGTGCTGTGGATTAAGGGAGTATGAAAACCATGGTGAGAAGGGTCAGAGTTAAAGGTCTTGCTTTGTTGGTTGTTGGTGTTGAATACCTGCACCCTGCTGAATACGTGACTAAAAGCAGGCAGAGAACAAATCTCACGGTCAGTCAAGCATCCATCCAGGGAAAAAGAAAGAAGGGAAGATACTTGTGGTCCAGTTTGGTTATAAATAATCTTGCTCGACTTTAAACGTCTGCAGTGTAGAGTTGCAGTCAGTGGAGAAAAATAAGGGCACTTTTTACATAAGCATTCATCTGACTTTACTCTGATTCTGCCTTAGGGTGACTTTGTGCCCTGGAGACACGAGTTCCTCTCCAGTGACTGTAAATGAAGCCTCAGGCAACTCACTCGGAATTACATGTCTCTATTTGATCAGATAAAACCTCCTTCCTGTACCAAAGCCCTCCAGCTGTGTCTCATACACCACCCAAGACCTGTGGGATTTACTGGCTCTTCTTTAAGAAGAGGAAAAAAGTATAGAAATGGGGCTTGAATGTACTTCCACAATTCTTTGGCTTTTGTAGGTGCATTTCCATGCATCTATTTCTTAATTCCTAGATGAGAGTTGTAAGGCTTTCATCAGGTTGTGGTGGAAGGGTCCTTTCCAGAGGTGTTGGTGCAGTGAGGTGTCCGAGCCCTGTTCCAAACCCTGTTCCAGCCTCTTGTGGCTGGAATAGCTGCGCACTGCTCTTTATTTATGGAATCAATCTCCCCAGAAGGCAAGGGATCCTATGGAAGAAAGAGAAGAAAATGCAGTGCTGAGCTGCAGAGAGGACACAAATTTGCTCATGCCTTTGTGTGTAGGTTAATATAAAATAATAATAATAGCAACAACAACAAATATAATCCTTTCCTATTAGAAGTATTTTCAAAGGGAACATCAGTGTGGAATGCTATGCTTTGCTATTGCAAACGAACACTTTCTTTCATTCTTTTTTCCTTCCATTCTTTCTTTCTTCCTCCCTTTTTTTTTTTCATTGCATTGCTTTTCCCATCATTTTATCAGAAATTAGGAGAAAAATAGGTACTCCTTCTATCTGAAACCAAATTTTATGTGAAGCTGTAAGGGATAAAAGCCTTTAAAGAGATTCTTTCTTTCTTTTTTTTAAATTAATAATATTACTTTTGTTTCATTAATTGATGCCCCAGGCTTGACCTACCTAGACTTTGTCATACTGGAGCTTTATAGGGAAGATAATCTGCAAAGTTTTAAATATTTAAAGATGTGGCCTGGCTCCTTTTGAGCTTGTCTCAGAAAGTACCACTAGAGTCAGCTTCCACGGAATTTTTCCAATTTTTCCTTGGTGTGCAGATATTGGGTAAGGTGTGGTGAAACAGTGTGTGAAAAACCCACTGCTGAATTTGCAAAGAATAAATTCCTCTCTTAATCAACACAGAGGAGTTGTGTTTTGTTCTTGCAGTGCCCTTCCACTGCTCTGGGGGTAACACCCATTGTTCCCAAGACAGGAGCGTGGTAGGAAGGGAAAGAGCATGGAGATAAGGTGGGAGAACAGCAGAAACTGCATTTTCAGGAGAATATTTTCCCAGGCTTTTTATAGGCTTGCTTTTGTTAAAGAAATTCCCTGAAGACAAGCAAAAATTTCCCATTTTGCTGAGCACTTCAAGTCGAAATTGCTTGAATTTCTTTTGCTGCCCAGATGTCTCAACGTGCAGTGGCCAAGATAAGTTTTGCTTTTGAACCTGGGGAAAAAAAAAACCCAACCCCAAGCATTCCTTAGGGGCAGAACAAGTGTTTGTAAGCACAGGGAACGACGGGAATGAGTTATTTGAGATTTGCCAGACTGTGTTTGACATCTCGTCTGAGTCCTGTACATCAGAGCTGGGGCAGGAGTGGGATAGGTGTGGAGGGATCCCTTGGAAGGGGGAAGCTTGCAAAATAAGCTCCCTCTGATCTTAGGCTTGGTATTAGGAGTGAGGAATATCCTCTAGAAGCAACTGAAACCCAGCATTTCTCTGGAGATGGATGGGAGCTGACGGGTACCTCTGGGAAGCTGGCCAGCCCATTTAGAGGTCTAAATAGGAGCAGAGTTCTATGGAAAAATCTGGTTTTAACTCAGACTGAGCCAATGTTTGGCATTTCCACAAGACCTCTGTTCTGCTTTTTTCGCCTTGGCTGAGGCTGTTGCAGATTTTATAGAAGAGAGAGACATAAACATGGCTTGTACGTGTGACAGGAGTGTAACAGCAGCGTTGCCATTCTGAGCTGCAGGAATAACCCTGTACATCCCTTTCTCCAGCAGGAAATTCCCTCACTAATTAGTGCATGGATTCTGTGCAGCCGGTGAGGAGGTGAAGCCCAGTGCTGTGCTGTTTGATTACAAGGAAAGGGGCTTTTCAGAGAGCCAGATCTGGCTTGGATTTTACCTCTTTTCTTTCAAAAGCAGATGGATCATCGGGATGGTCCTCAACAATCAGGTGTAGGGTAACAAATGGCCCGAGCATCACGGTGCAATTTCCCATCAGGGATGAACACAGTGGACAGAGTGCTGTTCATTCAGCTTCCTGCAATTCCCGTGGTTCCCAGATATCCCCCCTTTCCCTGCCTGCCCATGGGAGCAGGGAACTAATCACCCCCACGTTCCTGAGCCCTTGGGGCCTCTTCTTAGCGCTCTGCCTCATCCCCCCGAGGCTCTGTCACTGGGAGAACGGTCCAAAAATCATGCTCTGCCTCTCCCTGTGCAGAATTCACCTGGAGGACCTCAGCCAGAGCGTCCTGCTGCACATGACTGAGAAGCTGGGCTACAAGAACAGCGATGTCATCAACACTGTGCTCTCCAACAGGGCCAGTCACACGCTGGCCATCTACTTCCTGCTCAACAAGAAGCTGGAGCGCTACCTGGCCAGCCTCAGGGTGAGCTCTGCCTCGTGCCACTGGGGGGAGGAGGGGCAAAAAAAGGCTAAAAGTGTCCTGGCTTGCTGGCATTTGATCTCACAGAATTACAGAATATCCCAAGGGCCATACAGTCCAGCTGTTGGCCCTGCACAGACATCCCAACAATCCCACCCTGTCCTTGACAGCATTGTCCAAACACTCCTGGAGCTCTGTGGGGCTGTGACCATTCCCTGGGGAGCCTGGGCAGTGCTCAGCACTCTCTGGGCAAAGAACCTTTCCCTGATATCCAACCTAAACCTGTCCTGACACAGCTCCAGCCATGCCCTGTCCCTGGTCACCACAGAGATCAGTGCCTGTCACTCCTCTTACACCAATATACTCCTCTTACACCAATTACACAATTTATTGAGTCAGGACATCAAGGTGAAGCTTCAGAGCTCTTAAACTTACTTAGCTTTTAAGGGAAAACTCAGCTGAAAGTTTTACCTGGTATAATCTCCCTGGTCCCTGAGCATGGCTTGGCCCTTCCTATTTGACAACAGCTTCTTAGTTGTTGTTTTTCCCCTTAGTTCTTTTCACGTTAATGATGATTGCCACCAATGATATTTAAAATGTAATGGACCAAATCCATCATCTCTGTAAGCCAGTGCTCCTCCACTGAATGCCAAGAGTGGGTACAGTCTGTTAAGCAGTATTTGAACGCTGGCTTTTTCTAATTATCTCACATATTCTACTTCTCTGTGCTTTTCTCTCCACAGAAGGCTGAAGGCCAGGACAGTATTTGCCACAAGAACCAGCTATACCAGATAGAAAAATACAAGGCAAATAAAGACTCCTATGAGGTAAAGCTCACCAAAGCTTGTTGAAGTGCTTTGAAAGCAGATTGAGTTTGAGCATCCTTGGTGATTGTGATTTATGTGATGGGTTTGTGGACCTGTGGAGAAAAAAAAGATCTGTGATCTTGTCTGTGCAGGACAAATAACTCCCTTTATTTCTTTCCAAAGAAACAAATAGTAACCCCCTGGAGAGGAAATAGAAAGGTGACTTTCAGGGTTTTTTAAGAAATTAAAAGTTTTTAAATCTCTGTTCAGCAAAATGATGCAAACTCAGTGGGCTCCATAGCTTCATTCTGGGGTGCAAGCTGCTGGTGTTAAAAAAGATGAAAACTGAGTGTTCTTGAGGCTCTGAGCCTTGAGACCTTAGTGGTGTAGGACAGAGAGCCGAGTGACAGCCAGGGTGACCCTCCTGGTGTCCTGGGCCAACCCTGGCTTGGCTGCCAGGAGCAGTGAAACTGTATTAGCACAACACTCTTCAAAGTCAATTTTCTCTGCTGCCTCGCAGAAGTGATGCAGGATCAGCCCACTGCATCATGAAGGAATTCCCCTGGGCAGACAAAAGATTTAACCTTTTGCTCTGTTGCTCTCCAGTCTTCTTGCCTGCAAGCAGAGAAGGTATTTTGTATTAAATCATGGCTGGATTTTTCTTCCCTGGCTGATTCTTTGCCAAGCACTAAAATTACAGGAGTAATATGAGCCGTGCAAGTCTTCCCTGCCAACACAAAGAGCAGCATTCTTGAGGAGCCTGCCTGTTGCAAAAGCTGCTCCTCAGCACTGGATTGATGATCTAATTGCAGGGGCAGATTTGTGTCGTGGCTGCTTTTGTTTATTGTAAAGGCTGCTTGCAAGACAAGCAGAACTGCAAGCCAGGTGGAAATATCAGGGCAAAGTACTTATTCTTTTCTTGAATAAATCAAAACCATCTTACTTGAAATGGATCAGCAGTGGATAGACTCAATGAACGTGGTATTTCACAAAGCTCTCACAGCTTACTCAGGCTGTTGCAGGACAACATTCCCTGGAAGCAGGGGCAGGTACTGGGAGCTGAACACTGCAGATACTGCATGGAGCATCTCGGTTCTCCCTGGACCAGCTGCTGGTGTCAGTTCCCTGTGCAGTGACAGATCCACTCTGGGATTCTGCATTCTCCAGGGATCAGCTCACAGCTTCTGCTCCCATGCAGGGGAGGCTGAGCTAGGCCTGCCTGGCAAATTTGCTTCCCTAAGGAAAACAGGAAACTATCAGCAGTGCCAGGGTATGGCCCCAGTTTGGTTTGTAGGCATGCCTGGGGATAGAAGCTCCCTCCAAAGCCTCTCCTGCACTTGGATGTAGCCCCAGGGCAGATATTTAGAGGGTGAGGGGGTGTCATGTCTTTCTTGAAATAGTTACTGGGATGCACTCACTGTGCAGACACTGCAGTAGTGGCAATAACAATAATAATAACAACAACAACAACAACAACACAGTCCGTTCTCCTGCTGCATGGGCTCAGCTGAGTATGGAAGTGCAGGCCAGGTTGGACAGGGCTTGGGGCAGCCTGGGCTAGGGGAGGGTGTCCCTGCCCATGGCAGGGGTGGAGATGGGCTCTAAGGTCCCTTTCAACCCATTCTCTGATTGTGCAGTGTTTTCTGTCACTTCAGCTGTACTTACACAAGGGGATTTTGTTACTTCGACTGTAGCAGGACAGGTGAAGCAGCACACAGGGGTGAATGCACCCCCTGGGATGCTGCTGCCATTTGTAACTAAGGCAGACATCTCTCCTAAAATGCCTCCATGTGGATGGAACACAGCCCTGGCTGCGTCCAGCTCAGTGGGTGCCACTGGGACTCAGGGCAGGGGGTTTTGTAAGCTCAGGAAGGCTCGTGAGCTGGAGATGAAATCCGCTTATCCCTCCCCACCTTTTCCAGAGCAGGAATTGGGAGCCACTGGTCCCTAGGCAGGCTCTGTACCGGAGCAGAGCTGCAGGTTGCCATGGGAATAGCAGGGGGAGGGATGGTCAGCTCGGCTTCAGCAGACGATGGAATTTCTCCCACCTCTCTCCAGAGATGGGAAATGAGGACTTGGCTTCAGGAGGGGCTGCCAGCAGCCCAGGCAGGCAGAGGCACATGGCCAGTGGGCATCTCCTGCCCCTCTTCTCCAGCAGCTCTCCTGATCCGGGTGGAGGGGGGCCGAGGCTGCCGTGGGTGTGAAGTACCCAGGCTGTTTCCAGGCTGGTGTCACTGTGGACGGGCTGTGCAGGGACAGGGAGGCAGGCACGAGTCTGTGGCTGTCTCCATCTCTTTTGTGGAAGGGATCTCAGGGGATGAATGGCTGTCCCTCCAGCGAATCCAGGGGAGTTAGTGGGCTCGGACTTGGAATTTGCAATTTTTAAAAACTGGCATCCTTGTCCTATCACCATTTCAGCCATGGCCAAGGCAAATACGCTTTATCTGCCTTTCAAATCCATTGCTGGGACTAAGAGTTGGTTGGAGGGTCAAGGTCAGGACAGGAAATAGCAGAGGATGATGTAATTCCCAACCTATTCAAGTACAACATACCGGTACAGCTCCTGCATTATGGGACAGCAGGACACGGCCGTGCACTCTGCAGTGCAGAGGCAACGTCTGTAACTCCCCTGAATGAATCTTCCTTCCCTTCTCAAATATAAGTGTGTGGCACCTTGGGAGTTCAGCACTTTGGTCCTGAGCCTCTCACAACCGTGGTCATTAAGGAGCAACGTTAGTAGTTTTAAAAATACTTCTAAGACTATTTGCAGTGTTCATCCAGCATGAAGTAGTTAATTGCCAGCACCGGATATGTGACTTTCCCTTGTCAGGGGTGCCTTAATTGTGCAGAGTGGCTGTGTTGCTGTGTCTGAGAGAATATAGCAGCAGGGTGAGGGCAAAGGCAGGAGCACTTGGCAGGTGAGGAGCTGCAGCTTGGCTCGTGCACCATGAGGCTAAAAATACTGCAGCCCTGGAACGTCCTGCACTCTGACAGAGGCTGCAGCAACCAGCACGCTGATTCCCCCTCACCTATCCAAAATAGCAGATAGCTCCTAACAGTCTTGATTGGCTCCTGTGGGCTTAATATAGTCACCACTTAGTCTCATCCTCACAAGTACCTTTATAAAAAGATCCTCGGGAGAGCCCTGTCTCTGCTGAACTCGACAGCAAAGTTTCAGAGCAGTGGGAGGAAAAACAGTGTGGTGGGCTCCGAATTAGCTGTACACCTTCCACTGACTCGTGGCAGGGTGATATTCCCACAGCATTATTAGTAGTCGTATTGCTGCTGTTGTACTTGCTGTTGTTTCCACTTCACCCTCGCCAGGAGGGACCGTGCAGGGCCTGATCCGACACTGTTACTGCATGCACAGCATGGACAGGCACCTCCAAAGGTGGAGAAAGGTGTACAGCTCCGTGAGGGGCTCCTCTGTGGCTGTGGGACAGGCAGCTGCAGCTACCCAGAGGGAAAGGAATTGCAGGGGAAAGGGGATGGCTGGGGGCAAAAAACATGTGGCACGAGGGAGGCTGAGGTGAAGCCAGCAAGGAGCTCATGGAGGGACTCAGGTTCTTGTTCTCCCAAGTCACCTACCTAACCATGTCTGTAATAACACTGAAAACTTTAGGTTGTGATTCCCTGAAGGTCTTCATTCCAACTCTGTAACTCCTGAAAGGTTGATGAGCCCAGCAGTGCCCAGACACCATCTGTGCAGGGAGCCAGGCTCCATCTGAGCTGGGAATGCTCATAATGAGTCCAGATTTTTGTCTCTTTGGTGTCTGTCTTTGCTTCCAGAGCTGTTTAGTGGCCCAGGAGAACCCAAGTTGTCTTTTGCATCTTTATTTTCCTCTCTCACATGTTTTTATGCACTTTACTTAGAGGGTTTTCATAGACTCCACATCAGTGAGCTTGCAAAAGAAAATCAAGAGTGGCAGTGCATAATTATCAGACAAAACACAGGCACATAATTGGGGGAAGGAACTTTCCTTCACTTCGTAAAAAAGACTTGTACTTACAGTGACCTTTTAATCAGATGCAGCAAAACATGTTGCTTAAATGAGAACTACGACCACAGAAACAATCCCAAACCAACCAAAACATTTTTTTAATGTGAAATAAGACTTTAGGCTCCCCTAGAAATCAGTGGCAGGTAAAGGGTGTTAAGCAGTTTGGTGAATGCAGTGATTGAAAGAAGATGGAATGAATTTTTACTGTAAAATAGTGCTGTGAAAATTGGCTTCCTCTTCAGAGTGTTGCTCCCAGGTTCTATGTTTCCTCTGTCATCATTGGAGATCAAACCTATCTTGCTCTTGCAGTCCCACCTTCAGCTGCCTTCCCCATCACGACCAGGAGTTAGGGCTCAGGGAAGGGATGGCTCAGTAATTTTCTGTCCCTCCATGTCTTGTGCAGCTGCAGAGATGCTGTAAAAGCAAGAGCTGTATTCTTCCAGATCTTTTCTGGACAGAAGATAAATGACTCAAAGGCTTTAAACTTCTCTAAAACTTTGCAGCTCACCTTTTTAGGTGTCAGAGGGAGTGACAGACATCAAAGACCTTTTTTTGGTGCTTAAGTAGGGTATTTCAGCTATGGAGGAGCACAAACCTTTAGCTGCTTTCTCCAAGAGAAAAGCTTTCCTTTTCCTTTAATTTTCCAAAACCAGCTTTCACACAGCCTGAATGTCAGAGCAGATGGGAGCCATGAAATCACGGCAAACTGATCAGAGGAAAATGAGACGTGGAGGATGTAGTTACCCTGAGTAGTCAGAATAAGTTCCTTGTAAATACATTGTACTTAATCCACCTTGTAGGTCTGGGGGTCACTGAAACTTCCCTTGAGTAAACCAAATTGTTCTTGTTTGTTTTACAACCTAAAGGACAAAAAACTCAAACAGCAAGAAAAGAAAGGGGAGATTCTTCACCGTCAGCTCCCAAAGAAAACTGAGAAAAGTCCAGTTTCATATAGACAGCCTTCTTCCTGTCTTATCTCACAGATCCAGAACACCAAGGCTCTGCTGAAGGACCGGAAAGTCACCAAGATGGGGGGTCCGGAGAAAGGTCAGTGGGAGAAAGGCCAGTGGTGGGTCTGTGTGTGCATGTGTGGTGTGGTGTCACTGAGCCCATCCTGTCCTGTGTCTCGTGTGTTTGGGAGTAAAGACTCCGGGTTTGCATTCCCTGTCGGCTCTGGGGGTGGTGTGGGAAAGAGGCCTGGATAATATCATCACACGTGGAATGAAACGCCCTGAGGAGACCATGAAGGTGCTGAGCAAAATCCTCACTTTGTGTGTTGGACAGAATTCCTGCAGTGCTTTAAAAAGGCAGTTTCTTTCTGTATTTACACATCCTCACACAAAACCATCCACACTCACGCTGGTGTTTTGAAAGCATCACCACCCACCCTGGATCACTGGGGAACGGGAGCTGGTAGCCAAGGTTCTTCCTACCAGCCACCGTGTTTTCCTGAGAGAGGGCTAAGGAGCAGCAGGAGAGAATCCCTGACCCCGAGGAGTCCTGGGAGGAGTTGCTGGTGGAGGAATGGGAAAGAGGCAGCCTCAAGGAAAGGCAGGTGGGACTGCCAACCTCAGCAATTTCCCATCAGCAAAAGGAGGGGGGAGTGCATGAGCAGGGAAAGGAGAAGATGTGACAGCCAGAGGAGAGGAGAGCATTAATCACAAAGGGCAGCCTGGGAGGGCTGGGTGAAAGCTGCTGGCAAAAGGAGGGGGAGAAAGGAGTGGAGGAAAAGGGGACCCAGCAGGGATAATGGGATGTGGGCAGTGCACACCTGGATCGAGACAGTGAGGAGCAGGAAGGTGATGTTAAATAAGGAACTGAAGGAGGGGAGGTCACTACAGAGCAGTGTGGGGAAATACAGTGATGTAAAACGCTTCCTGTGGTGTCAGGGGGTTATTCAGAGTGGTGGCTTGTGATGCTTTCCTGCTCATTCTCATGACGTGATAATTTATCATTTGTTGCACTTAACGTGAAAAAAATTGTCCAAATAGTGTTTGTGTGGCAGCAGGAGAACCTCTGCTGCAAGGTGGCAGGAGTCCAGAGACCTGATCAGAAATGGGATGTACTTCTAGTGAAAAATGTAAAAAAAAACCCACTTAAAATTCCCATTTTGCTCAGATTTGTTGTCCCTTTTGGGAGGAAGGCACAGGGGGAAGAAATCTAGTTCATTTTTTTCCTCTTTAAGTTTCTTCCTGCTTTTTTGTTCTGAAACCTGAAAATCATGCAGATCTCAGCTAAAGCATTTCTCTGCTTGTGGAAACTATATTTTGACACATCTTAAATAGTCAAATAATTTTGGCCAGTTTTAGAAAGGAACTGGTCAGATCCAACTTGTACTGCTTCTGCCAGACAAGTGTGAGAGTTCATCCTGTTCATCCATTCAGGTATCAAACCCTGACAAGACCATCCCTCCACAAGAAATACGTGTGAAATTTGTGGCTGTGACCTGACCGCTGGCAGAGCTAAATTATTTTATGTCCTTTTTAGATGATTTGAGACCGAGGGAACTCGTGGAATAGCTACTGGTTAATTCAATTAGGGGGACCTGGCAATCAGGCTCCTTGGACAGCTTTCCATCAAGGCAGCAAAACGTGCTTGCTTGTGATTAGCTTGGCATAAGGCAGTGCCAGCATTCTGTAGGAACTGAGCAGATCTTCTCCACGAGCTGTTTTGTTTGACTTTGCAGGGCCAAATCCTGCAAAGATTGTTCCATTTATTTTCGGCCCTTGCTGGAGGAAGATTCTTGCTGAAGTTGATGCAGCAAATCTGTTCCAAGCGTAGCAGCCTGAATCTGGCCGGTGCTGCTACTCCATATTTACACGTGTGAAACCAGGAACAGATTTTGTTCCAAAATGCAAGGAGAGCCATCGGGGATTAACTCACTGTGCTCCCCTGTGTCTCTAGGTGTGTCAGTGAATACAGGCCCAGCAAGAGCCACACAAAGTTGTGCTAAGAAAGGGGAAACATGAGATTTCTCAGGCATGGCCTTAGAGGATATAATTAATACAAACATCTGTGGTTTTCCTTTGCAAGTCTTTGTCTCACTTTAAACACTTTTCCTGCCTGTGAGGAAAGGGGCAGGTAAATTACCCAGGAAGCAACTGTGAGCATTAAGTGAGGGTCAGGGGATTGGGTTCAGAGTGGATCCCAGACCATTTGTTGTAGCTGGTGCATTCATCAGGCTCCTCTGGAACGTGTTCGAGGTGCTGTGGGCTGCTGCCCGCCGGGGCAGGCAGTGCTGCTAACTGCAATGTGCTCTTCTGCTTCCTTCTCCCGTTGCTTTGCAGACTCCGGCGGTGGGGTGAGCCCTGTCCACGAGCCCCTGGCATCCAAGACGGGCTGTGTCACTTCCAGCTCCCTGGAATACCTGGAGGTCCAGCAGCCACCCCCCAGAACCCCCCGGCTCCTCAAGAGGCAGGAGTCTCCCCAGCCGGAGCCGTCCCGGATCGGGGGCCGGGCAAAGGACTCCCCTCTCATCCTGAATATTGTGCACTCCTTCGAGTCAGTTGACAGAGAGGACCAAATAGACCAGGTTTCCCCCTCTCACCAGTACAGAATTTTAGGCTCACCAATGAATTTCCCTTACAAAAGCTCGAGTGAAAGGACACTGTCCCCGCTCTTTCCCCCAAGGAGCACGTCCCCCATCCACCCCACCCAAGTCTCATTCACATATGAAGAAAAAGCATATCCAGCAAAGGAAGAAGCAGTGTCCCCTACTCAGCTGGTCCCCAGCAACCCCCTGGGCAGCCCAAACTGTGTGAAAAGCAGGGGCAGGTTCCCCATGATGGGGATCGGACAGATGCTGCGCAAGAGGAACCAGACCATGCAGTCGGCCAGCGAAAAGCCCCTGGAAGCCAGGATGCCTCAGCTGCAGCAGATGAGCCCCACACAGATTTCCTTCAACACAGAGGCTGTCAGCGGCCAGTGTTAGTCTGACATCCTGGGATGTGCACTGCTCTTCTCTGGGATCTCACCTTTTTCTCCTTTAAGCAAGAAGGGAAAGCCACAGGCATGTTGCTGTCACTGCGTGATACCCCACAGTGGTGCAGCGTAGGAAATGGGAGGTTTGCTTGCAAGGAAGGCATTGTCCTACATATTAAAGTTGAAAGGAAAGGGCTCTGCTTGTGCTGTTAAGAAATATTTGCATTTGGCATCTGACTGTACAGTGAAACATCCTGAAAGAGCTGCGTGAATCTGTATTTTCACTGCTCTCACCTGGTGTTGCAGCGAGGTTGGGTGGAAGAATCACGAGCACCGAGGGTTTGGTTCCTCCAGGAAATCAGTGGTGCCACGGATGCCAGGCCAGGATCTGTGGTAAGACTGTCCCTGCTCCACCTGCCTGTGCCACACAGCACGTGGTCCTGCTGCAGGCTTTGTTCCTGGGGCAGGCGAGGGGAAAAACCCCAGATACTCTGTCCAAAGTGAGCTTGCTGACAAGCCCTGCCGAGAAGATGAAGGTGGTAGAAGCTTGAGTAAAAGACACGAGTGGTCTAATTCAGAAAAAGTGGGAATATTGGAATTCAAAGCAGATTTTACTGGTAATTACATAAACTAGGTAATAACACAATCGTTTTTTTCCATAAAGAAAACTATGATTTAATCATGTCACATGAAACATGATTATTTAAAAACAAGTGTCATCATGTGGAAATTCACTGCATTAAAGGCCAGTTCCTTTCGTATTAGGGGTCTGCAAGCAGGTGCTTCAAACAGAAATCCAGATTGCAACAAGCTATGTGTAAACAATCAGCCAACACCTGCATCAGCCCCTGTTACAGCAAGGCAGCATTGGACACATCTGAAGGCTTCTCTGAGACTGCAGTGAATTAAAAAGACTTATAAAGGACACATGAACCTGTACCAAGTCAGTTTTATACTCCAAGATTGGTAATGTAGTGGTTACCAAAAGTTGAGTATTGTTACAAGCAGTGAAGATTAACTTTCTTAAAAGACACCATGTTCTGTATACCAGTCTTGTTTTTTTAAGTAAATGATACATCTGAGAGGTTGGCAACATTTTTTTTGGTTCTGTTTCTGTCTTCACACCATTTCCTATAAATTAGAAGGTTTAGCCAAAGACAAAGACTGCTCTTTTCTCTCGTCTGTACTGCCCTGTGTATGTGTTTGTGTGTTCAGAGCATCTCAGCAAAGCTTGTTGCAGCCTGGTTCCCCCATGGGCAGCCCTGGCCCACACTGCTCCCACCACTGAATGCCATTTCAAAACCCAGGAAGCAGAGGTGTTGTCTTCTTGCTGTTGGAAGATGGCATTTTGCCACTGCTAGGAATCCAGGCCCTAATTTCATCCATACTTTTGCAAACAATTTTATTGCCATGTTGGTGTCTGCAAATGCTGAGGGTTACCCCTGTCGGAGAAGTTTTCCTTCCAGTTCCATGAGCAGGATATTCAGAGGCTGGGGCAGGAGGGGCAGCAGAGGCAGGGGAGAAGTCCCCAGCAGAGCCCATAGCTGAGCCTGTGGTCCTGCTTTGCAGCATAACACGGGCCTGACACCAAAACCTGCAGAAAAAATGGACATTAATCCAAGTGCTGACAGATAACTGGACTGCTCAGTGCTGGCAAAACCAGCAGAGTGATGCCCAGAGCACCCTGCAGGTGGGACCTTCCCCTCAACGCTGGAGTTTGGCACCAGTTTGGTACTGGAGAGTCCATGTGCATCTTGGACCCTTCAGTGGAGTGAGGATTCCCACCTCTGAGGGAGTTGTGGTACACATGGAAACCCCAGTATGATGAGAAAGACAGCCCTGAAATAATTTTATCCATTTTCAGATCAAGAAGTGTTGCATTCTGTATGTAGAGAGCACCTGTGCATCCCAGGGGGCTATTTTAGCTCCTTCATTTATAAATGTCAGAGCATTTTCATTCTCTTCATGCTAAGAACACGTTTGTGCTGCCAAGCCAGTGGGCAGGGAGCACTGAAATCAGGGAGCACTGAAGTCAGGGACCACTGAAATCCCCACCTTTGTGTGCATGAGACTCACACACCCGAACAGATGGCAGATGCTGACTTGAATTACAAACTCAGGTTTATTTGGAACCCAATAAAAGGTTGGGGGAGGCAGGAAGGAGACATGTTTTGATATTGGGTTTGTTGTTTTTTTTTTTTTTTTTTTGTGGAAACACAGGAAATATGTGTAAGAATCAGAATGAAAACAAATGTTAAATCTTTTATTATACTTATAGAGAATATATGAGTACTACACTGCTAAAACATAACCATGTATTCAGCGTAGTCAGTAGCTATGTACAGTCCGACTGCAGTGACCACAGAAGGGACCTACTGAAATACCATAGTGGAAATTTCAGGGGTGAAAAGCTGTATTTGGCATCATTATTAAATATATG
This sequence comes from Daphoenositta chrysoptera, assembly GCA_013397915.1. Classification (NCBI taxonomy): domain Eukaryota; kingdom Metazoa; phylum Chordata; class Aves; order Passeriformes; genus Daphoenositta; species Daphoenositta chrysoptera. The sequence continues at coordinate 1,015,138 of VZRO01003930.1, read as the reverse complement.
TACTTTTTGAACAAGATTGCCACAGACTGCTGACTTTGTTTGCCAGGTCACTGTGTAGCAAAGATAATCTTTACAATACAAAAACTGTAAACTTTGCAGTACAAAAACTTGAAGGCCAAGTTGGATGGGGCTTGGAGGAACCTGGTCTAGTGGAAGGTTGAGATCTTTTTCTGGTGTTTTGCTATAGGCTTGGGACCAAACCTGTCATGCATCTGTTTGACAGAGCTGAAAATACACCTTACACTTCAGGTTGGGTGTGGGGAAAAGAGCAGTTCTGAGCTTTGGTGCAGGATGGAAACACCTCTGTGGGGCCTTTCTGAGCTGCTGCTCACATGCAGAACCCAGTGGAGTCAATGGAGCAGCTGTGAAACACTTACAGGAGGGTTTTGCAAACTGACTGATCACTGGGCAGCAGTTCAGGATCCAGAGTGGTGAACGTGTTTTTGTTCAGCCTCTTCTGCCTGGAAAAAACAGGTGTTGGATTTATTCAGCGAGAAAGAGCAGGAATCAGCAGCTGTTGCTGAAAGTGTTGGGTTTTGTACTTCTCCTGTAAATGGGCTGCTAAATACTAAAAATCTTTACTGTTTGTAGCACCCCAAGCTCATATGGGCCGAGCTTATCCAGAAGCGAGCAGAAATTTCAGGGCACTACTGCTGTGTGCAGGAGTTTGGATTTTGCCTGTCTCTTCCTTGCTTTTTCAATCCTCTGTGGCCACAAATGGTCGGTTTTCTCTCACGTATCCTCCCTCCACGTGGGTTCCTTGGAGCTTTACAGAACTCTTCAATATTTGATCTCAAAGGAAGCCTGTAATAGGATGCTTTCTGTTGCTGAGGCACAGGCAATCTGAAGAACAAAGGGCATCTGGATAGAGCCTAGAGTGGGGTTTGAAGTTTGCAGGAGCATCTCTGCTGATGCCAGGGCACTCAGAGCCACAGAGAGAAGAAATAAGATGTTTATTGAGTAAGGGTGAGGTACTAAGTCTGTTTTAAAATTAAAAGAAATACAGTATTTATTAATGTTGGTAAGAAGAGCACTCTTCTACCCATACAGGGGGAAAAAACCCAGTTCTGTGTATCTCTTACAAGCAGTAAGGACAGAATCCAAAACAAAGAAAGGTCACCAGAGACTCTATTTCCAGATGGCTGTTAGATAAAATGAGGGTTTTCTCTCCCATGTCTGCCTGCTCCCATGTGTGGACTTGCATCCATGTTTCCTGTGCATCCCACTGAGCTGATCGGAGTTTCCTCTGCCTGGTCACCAATCCTTATAAATCTGGAAAATGTCTGATTTCAGACTCCGTTTGGTAGAAGGAAGCCAGGAGGGCTCAGACATTTTTCAGGAGGCTGAGGGATGCTAGAATGGGACATGTGACAGGTGCTCCCAGGCAGGACCTTTTCTGACAACTCAAAACCAGAAATCCAAGGCCTTTTCCTTGGTTTAAACACGAAGGGAAATTTCAGCTGTGAAAGAACTGATCTGCACGTGCTGGCTTCAGCAATGGGTCTGCCTCAACCTTCACAGCAAAACCTACTCAAGGTCTCACATTCCCGGCCCCAGAGACAGGAGATTCTCTCAGTTTCTCCTGTGTGGGAGAAGGAGGACACAACAAGCTTGTGCAGAAGTGTCACTGCAGTTGGCAGGGACGGGGCCTCGCTCTGTCAGCGCACGGTGACAAAACTGTTACAGGTCACCAACTCTGCTGGCCTGAAACGCTCCCAAGAGAATCTTAGAGGTTTGAATCTGCTGCTGAAATTTTTGGAGCCTCAAGACTCTGCTGGAAGTGACGCTGCAGCTGGGCTGGATGTCTGGGTGCAAAGCCCCAGGTGAGAAGACCAGGATGCTCCTGCAGGGAAAGTGCTTCAGAATATAAGGCTGGGAAAAGCAAAGTGTCTGAGAACACAGATTTAGGTAAAATGGGAATGCATCTGGTGCTTTTCCCCAAACTGAAACTAGTTCTGTGCTAACCTTTCCCCTTCCTAAATGACTGGAACGATGATTTGAAAGCACGCCTTAGCCCTTCCAGCAGCTGTGTTTGGGGTTTCTCTGCTGAACCAGCATTCCTAGCAGGACTTGCTGTGCAGCGTTCACTCCGGCTGGAGCAGCCCCACTGCAGCTTCACGGGCTGCTGCAGCATCTGAAGGACAGACGGGAGGCTCCCTGCCAGGCAGGGCTGTCAGGAGAGTGGCTCAGGCCCGGCCCAGGCAGAGCGGCTGCAGAGCTGCTGTAGATCACGGGGGCACAGGTGTTGTCCCTAAGGGCTTGGATCTGGCTCTGCAAGCAGGAGAGGGTAGGGTGGGCCCTGCAGCAGTTCCTCTGGGAGGTGTTCAGTGAAGCTCACAGCCAAAACTGCGTTGTGGACAGGTGTTTCAGTGTGTCTGTTCTATCAGGAAATTACTGGGAAAGGGAAGGGGGTAATCATTCCTGAATTGCTCTGTGTCAGCTGCTTTTACTGTACCTCTGCAGAAATGGCAGTGGGGCAAAGCAGAGCCCCGGTACAGAGCAGATTGTCCTGTGCCTTACAAGGACAGTGTATCACCACACCCCAGGGGCCCCTCTTACAACATTTCACTGCAATATTTCATCCACGGATGCAGCTGGCTGTGACCTCTCTGTCCTTTCCTGGTGACTGGGCAGGGATGCGGACCTTCAGCTGCGCTGGGAGTTTCCCATGGAGCTGCACTGGTGGCTTTGCAGCTGGGTAGGACACGCTTGCCTGGCTGTCCTGGGCAGTTGTTCACTGCTGCTGTTTCTCAGGGTGCCTGTCAGGTTCAGCTCCTCCAGGGCTGCTGAATGCACGGGCTGTTGGATGCATAAATCCCTGCGGTTGTTAGCCACGGTTGTCGTTGCCCGTCTCCTCCATGTCCCATGTCACGTGGAGGTGCTGAGGGGCCGGGATGGGCCAGTGCTGCCCGTCTGAGTTCAGCAGGGAGCTGCCAGTGCTGCAGAGCAGTTGCTCTCTGACCTGGCAAACTCCGTGGATGCCCCGAATTTTCTTTTTCTCAGAGCTGTGCTCTCTTTCCCACATGAAGAAGTGACATACTTAGGTCTGCTCTCCAGGAGAAAGCTTTAAGCTACCTGCAGCTGAGGGCAGTACCCCAGATTGCCTGTGCTGAGGCACCAGGGAAGGACTTTTGTCCAAGGAGTGTGCCAGTCCCAGCTCCAAGACGTGTCTGTGGCACTTGGTGTCCGACTGTCCTGCCTGTAGCTGTGGATACAGCCATGAGAGATGCTTGTGCTCCATCCTGAGTGAGGAGCTGGGCTGGCAGATGGCCTGGAGCTGGGACTAGAGCACGTAACACACTTACTGTGTCTCTGAGTGTCAGCAAAATGCTGTCTTCCCCACCCCCAGCCCAGGTTTTTCCTGGGCTGAGATCCCACACTTCACTCCAGGGGAGGGGAGGACGTGCTGGGGTCACAGTCTGGGCTGCTGTGACTGTCTGGCCTCTGGTCCAGGCTGGGAGCCCTGGCATGGGGACCTGAGGTGACATGAGCCCTGCATGGACACCCATAGACCTGCAGGACCTGCAGACCTGTGGTTTCCACTGAGTTCCCTGCCTTTTATTGACCCCCTGAGCCAACGCTTTACACACAGTGCAGGATTTTCCATGAGGTTAAAACCTTTCATCAGCTTGAAGGATGGGAAGCCCTTCAAAACTCCAAATCCGACCACTCTCTGACAAATAACCCTTGACTCCCACCACTTCCACCAGTGACAGGGACCTGGTCCATGTCATAGGGACCTTTCTGCCTTGGGAAGTTCCACCTGCACACCACTGTTAGCAGGGATGGGAAAACCTCCCTCTGCCTTCAGGCACTGCACACCAGCATGGAAAAAAGCTGCTTCCGAAAAGCCACCCAGCACCTGTTGCTGAGTGTTCAGCTGAGCCCCTGAGCCCACACTGGGGTTTGCAGCAGTCTCCATAGTGATTAATTGCATCTCTGCAGACAGGGCAGCGTGACTTGGCAGGGGGATCGGGATGCAGAAGCAGGAATAAGCCAGGGAGAGACACGTTTGGCGGGGCAGACCTGCCCTGCGTTCCCACAGCTGCTCCGCAGCCTCTCCTGGTCCGTGCAAGGTGTTCAGGTGCCAGCACGGGGCTGAGGCAGAGAGGGAGGATTCCCCGTGTCACCTAAACAAGGGATTTCACGAAAGATGAGACTTCCCTGCCCACCACACCTGATCCAAATGCAGAAGCCATGAGGAGGCGCAGGCTGACAGCGCCGGAGGATGAAAATCCTCGTGGTGTTCCCCGTGCTGAACAATCCTTCCAGGAAACAGGGAGGTGGCATCCACCTGAGCCCTCCCACGGCCTGTGCTGTGGGATACCTGGGCCATCATCCTGTGAGACTGATGAAGGGATGGTCAAACATTACAGGGAAGAAAGGATGTGAGGAAAAAAATACCTTCCACGTTTCTGTCTTTGCTGGGAGAGCCTAACGCTGTGTGCTCAGGCAATTCCTCTCTTCCCAGCCCGCCCTTTTCTTGGAATATTTTCTACTGCTTGAATGGAGGTTGCCAAGAGAGCAGCTTGCATGGACAGTGTCATCTTTATTCATTACCTGCAATCCCCTTTGAATGAAGACACCAAATCCCGAGTCACTGCCAGGCTGGGAACCCGATTATTTACCTGTGCCTCCCAGGCTGAGGATGGGATTACACGGCAATTAGGGAAGATCAGGCTCACCTATTCAAAGGCATGCTGACATCTCAGAAACAATTCTTACAGGCATTTTACACTGACCATCCTCAAGTCCTTTCAGGCATGTTAAATAAAACCTTAAAAGTCGATTTCTCAAACCCATTGTGGTCTGTACTTTGTGCTGGGGTGACAGGGGACAAGAAAAGCAAACTGCTGGCAATTACTCGTGTCACAGTGTCACACTCTGCCTCGTGTCCCAGGCAGCACCATGGTGACAGCCCTGCTCAGGCCCAGGTGCTGACCTGGAAACATGAGATGGCCGTGGGGGGATTTTTCATCTTTGAAAGAAAAAGTAATTGATGCCTTGGAGTTGTGCTGTGCCTTCAGAATCTGAAAGAGCTACTGACTGTACAGTACTTTTTAATAACCAGTCATGTAAAGCCAGGGTTGCAGTCATGAATTCATGTATTTTAATAGACATGAATCTTATTGCTCCTTAATATCTAAAAAGCATTGTGCACAACTTCCCCATATTTCTTCCAGCAAGGGGCCTTCCCAAAGCAGCTGTGCTTGAGCAGAGGGCTTAGACAAAAAATAAGAATTAGGGATGGCTTTTCTCGGATAAGACAGGACAGTGCTTTTACTATCCTTATCTTTCCCTTTGATCCTCTCTCCAAGTAGTCGCTGATGCTGGTCTTAGTGGTTTAGGTTGGTCTGTGCACCACTTGAGGGTGGAAGGACTGCTCCTGTCACATGTCTAAAGGCATCACAGGACTTGGCAGGACTCCTCATCTTCAGTGGTTGGTGGTATTTATGTATGTGCAACTTTATCCTTAGAACTGAGGCCTGGAATGCCTGGAAAAATCGTGGCTTTTGCAAAATTTTATAAAGTTTCCCGATTACCACTTTTCCCCCTGTAATTTGTGTACATCTGATAAACAGTTATATTCCTAAGGTTGCACGAAGTTTATATGTATATTTTAAAGTTCAAAACTTCTTCTGGGATGCTTTAGCTAAGAGAAGCAAATTTTGTTTGCTGTGATGGTGAGAGGTAAAAGGGGGCAGTGAAAGGGGGCAGGAGGACTCGGGGCGTGGCAGATGTGCTTGACTGTAGCAATCAGCATTAAGGGAAGAACAGTCTCAGGTTGTAAAACCTCTTGCAATGAAAAGCAGGTTGCTAGAGAGCCGAAATTCAAGAGAAATCCGTGGACAAGCAGAGCAGGAGTTGCTGCTCTGTTGCTAGGTGATGGATCTGTTATCATGCTAATGACAATGAAGGATGATACTGGTACCAATAAAACATCTTTCATCTGAGAATTACCGAGGGTTTTCCAGACAGCAAGGCTGTATTATTCCCATTTACTAGAGGCACAGACAGAGATGAATTGAATTGCCAAAGGTCACTGACGGATTTCAGAATAAGAAATTGCCCTATTTGAGTTTTATTAGGCTGGGGATTGCCATAAACCCTTTCTTTTCAATCTCAATCCTTTCCCCTCCCCTCATCCATCACCCACGCATCCCTCTCTCTTGAGGGGACATGCTCCTGTCTTGTTTGTCATTCTCGTCCTGTTTAGATTACAGGATCCCCTGGCCCCAGAGTGTGGCCTAGCAGGGGTTGTGGAGGGCAGAGCATTTGCATGGACCAAGCTCAGATGTTTTGGGGCTGCATGAACAAGAAAAGAGCACCCACTTCTCCCAGGTACTCTAACCAGGAAAAATCCAAGGGGGTCCTCAGGGACAGCAGTGCTGTGACTTTGGGGTGAAGGCCTTTGGGGTTTCCCCCCTAAGACACTCAGCCCCAGCACAGCCCATGAGAGGCCAAGAGGCTGTGTGAGGAGAAATGCAAACTTTCCTAAATCCCCCAAAACATCTCTCCCTGACTGTCTACACGGCTCTTCCCAGTACTGGGAGTTCTCAGGTGTGAATCAGTGCAGGCATGAGTCAGGCATCACATTTTGTTAGAGATCGTGAGGGAAACACAGGCGAGCCTGAATTCTGGCACTTGTAGGAAAATAACCAATTGATTTCCGCTGGAAGAACAGCGTTTCCATGATGACGAGGAGCACCCTGCAGTTCCTTGATAAGCTGGTGTAGTCTGGCGAGGGGAGCAGGGTGGGAACACGGGGAATGCCTACATGAGAGGTTTTACTGAGTCATCCTTCCCTGGGGTCAGAGCTGGATGTGGATCCTGCCAGGTGCTGGATGTGGATCCCACCAGGAGCTTCCCAGGGTGCTTCCAAAGACACAAACCCAGCAGCCTCCCCTATCTCTTGAGACCAGGGCATGACAACAGGGCTTTTACAACCTTGATTTCCTTTCCTTGATGTGTAAAATGGGGAAGCATCTAATTTCTATCAGACTGTCACTGTGAGAAATTACCTAGTCTTTCTACAATGCAAATTGCATTCACGGGAGGTGTTAAGCATTTGAATTACTCTCCTCCTGCTTTTCCTACTTCCCAGACAGTTGGCAGCTTTCCTCAGCCTCAGGTACTTCAGGGCAGGAGGACACAGCCCCAGAACAACTGGAGCACAGGAGCCCAACAGCAGCTTTGTGGGGTTTGTTCAATTTGTGTAAAAGACCAAGACAATTTAAAACCTCAGGGCATGTCTGCCAAATAGATCCTACTGGGCTGCTGTATCCTCCTAATTGATGGAGGCCTGCCACTGACTAGCTATGAAAAAATCTTGTGTTAGCTCCAGTCCTGAAAAAGGTCTGTTGTAGACATGAATTTAATGTTAGCAGGTGCTCTACTGGATTGGGACTGGTTTCCTTCACAATGGGAAAAACAAAATAAAGCAAAAAAAAAACCCAAATCAAAGCCCAAAAGGCCAAAATGTAAACTGACACTTCTTTAGGTAAATGCATACTCAGGGCAAGCTGGGATATTAGGAGCAGGGGAGCAGGGTAAAGTCAGCTAAGGAAAACCCCTCATGGCCCTCACAGTCTTAGACTTCAGGTTATGCTTGAGCTTGGCTTGCAGGAGGGCCTGGAAGCTCTGCACTTGATTAACTCCTTCCAAAAAGTGCCTTCAAAGCAGGGACAGGGAGCAGCAGGAGGGAGGCAGAACAAGCTGATCTCAGAATTGTTTAAAACTTGGCAGCTGGGCCAGCCTTTGATAATAAAACTCCCACAACTTCACTCTCAGATCGTGACTGAGAGAAACAATGCTTATCTTCAAACCTGCCCTGCAATCCTGATAAGGGCTTTGTGCAGCAGACTTCGGGACACTGGGAGGAGGTTAAAGAGAAAATTTTTACCATTTTATGTTATTCTCCTCATATGGACAAAAAAATAGACACAAACCCGTTCAGATTTGCTCCAGGTTTGCACCAGTTGCTCGATGTGGGGTCTGGACTGCCCTGAAGGATCACCTGAAGGGGAGGACCTGAGCTATTTGCTTTTGACTTGCAGCCAAGGCTCTCCCGAGGTGGCCCCTTCCCAAAAGCAGCACGAGGCTTTCTGTCTCAGCTGCAGCCCTGGTGGGGGGCAGACAGCTGGACAAGATCCCATGGATATATCCCAGATCCCTCTGTTTCACAGCCAAGCTCTCTCCACAGCCCACTCTTCTGTCTGGCAGTCCCTCCCAAGCCCCTCTCCAACAGCCCTGGGCTCACTCCAAACCCCAAACCTAATCCTAACCTCACCTCAGCAGCAGTGGATGGCTGACCTTTGGATCGTCAGGGTTTGGGAATCCTGGCAGTGTTCTTTGGGAACATCCCACAAGGTGTGGGAAAGAGTTAGAGAGCCTGGAATTAAAATATTGCTTGTTTCAATATTTGGAAGGAAACAGAGTAGGATTTTAGAGGAATGGGCAATGCACCCCTGTCCCAGCTAAGCCCTGTGAGGGAGCAACTTGTTGCTTTTATATAGTAGCTGGAATGCCTGGAAGGCTTCCTCAAGGATCAGCAAGGAATTTCTGCCAGGTACTGCTGTGATCAAGATAGATCCTGCACCCTGCACCAAACAAACAGAGAAAAGCAGGGTAACAGGGAGTTAATTTTGGTTAGAGTGACAATCCTTCAGAAATGATGTCTCTTTTCTGCAGGCCCTGCAAAAAGGAGCATTTACAGGAGGTGGGGGTTAGGAGGAAAAGTCTAAATTAGTTTTACAGATGCTTAGAGAGAATTTCCCCTCAAATCCCACAGGGAGATCAGGAAGGGGGCTGTTTGTTGATGCAGTCCATGTGGCTCTCCTGGTGGCCCCTCTCAGGTGGGAGATGACTGCTGGGCACCCCACGTGTGACAGGATGAGGACAGGCAGCCAGAGGGTGGGCTGGATCCTCCTGCCTCTCCCTCAGATCCCCACAGGGCCCATGGCATAGATCAGTCTGTTTTGCATCCAACAGCTGTCTGACAGCAGCCCTCCTGAAAGCAAGGTGGGAAAAAGGAGAGAGTCCTTCAAATTCAGGCACCAGCTCTCGCTTTTGTCACTGGCTCTTGTCAAAGCCCATTTGTCAGAGGCTCTGCAGGCTGAGCACCCACAGCTCCTCCACAGGAACCTTCCCAGCACATGAAAGGCTGAGCCATCCTTCCTCCCCATCTCCTCATGTATTTTCTTTATCGACCAACATTCATTTATTAAGCAGGAACTCATACACAAAAATCACCCTGGTCAGGTCAAGATCCACCCAAGTAGGAAAGAGCTCACAGCAGTAATATGGCCACAAAAGATAAGCTAGAAAAATCATTTCAGCAATCATATGGGTTATAAACCACACTTGTCTCAGTAACCTGAGGCCCTGCACAGCCACACTCATGACAGGCTGCCCTGAAAGTGAAATGTTACGGTCTCAGCCTTCCCAGCAAGTGATGGCCCCTGGCAAATGCTTCTGAATCCAAATATCTTCTGTCACCAAAGCCTGAAAAATCCCTCTGTGGTACATCGTGTCTCTGTGTGCCTCTGGCTGACTTCTCCAACCTGTTTGTGATTTCTGCTTCAGATCCTCATCTTTTCCTGGATTTGATAGGTGTAATACAGGCATAATGATACCTTCTCCTGATTCTGCACTTGCCAGGAGCAAGCAGGATTGCTCTGTGTGGGTTGGGGTTTTTTGTTAATTACAATGCTACATTTTGCCCTGGAAGAGGAAGGGTGACAACTCCAACAACTTGTTATAATTCTTTGTTTGGGTTCTTTTAATCATAGATGGAGGTGGTGGGCTCTGATATTTTCAGATGGCCCCAGAGCAGATGAGTAGGGCCTGACTGGAGGCAGCCCAATTGTTAATGCTGGCAAAGGTTTCGTTCCCAAAACCTCCACGTGGAAGGGTTTCTGTGTTGTGCAAGGCGTCACCTTCAAGACAAGGAGATGTTAAACTGCTACATGTGAAATATTATTTTGGACAGCATGGTATGGCAGGAAAAAGGTCAGAAGCCTCCTTAAGAGCTGATTTTATGGTGTTCCCCCTCTAAACATCAGGTGTGGAAAAGTGATTTGCTTCATGCTCAGCAGAGAGATTTTCACATGAAATGGATGCTCCACTATATATAGGTATGTCATGATGCTTGTAGGACATGTTGGCATTACACATCCCACTTGACATGTCCTATCAACGTGGGCTGAGTAATTTCAGGCTGTATTTAAATAAAAGTGACTATGTTTTTTCCTGCAAGCACAAGTCAGTTAAAAATATCCTGTGGTGACTGCTTTGAAAATGTCTCAAAACCAACTTACTCCTGTCACGAAGTCAGGGCGATGTGACAGTCGCATTCAAACACTCAGCTGCAGAGCCAGCTTGTCAATGGGAGCAGACCTTGCCGTAAGGAAAGGTGGGATGCCTTTCCCTGGCCACCACAGACACCACATTGACCCCACCAGCTGCCCCTGCTTCTTCCTGGGCTGCTGGCAAGACGTGCCCAATGTTACCAGAGACTATGCACAGGACAGATTCTGCCTTTGGAGTTTATATATTTATATATTTATAAAGTCTTACTCTCGCAGACAATGAATGTACAGCCCAGAAATTGTATTTCCTGTCACAGAACTGCTTCACGACACACAGAGCCATGATAACCCAGGAAAAGTGGAGCATGTTCCTGTTATGCTCGTGGTCACAGGCACAGAATGGGGTTTGGTTACTCCTAAGTGTGCTATAAATACAGTCAGCTGCAAGATCCAGACCCAGACCTGCTCCGTGGGCTGTGCGGATTCCCTTGAGCTCAGAGGAGGAAAGAGGGGCCAGCAGTAAGTCTGAACCCCGCTTTTCCCTGGAGACTGAACGCTTTTGTGTCCACAGATGCAACTGTGCTCCCACCTGCACGTAAACAAGAGCCTGACACCTCTTGGATGTGGATTCAAGCTCTCCTCAGACACTCTTGCTCAGGCTGAGGGTATGAGTCCAGCTCCACAAAAAGAGACCTCAAACTGCCAAAAGCAAGTGTCGGGGGGCTGCAAGCTGCTTTTGGGGGAGACACTGGGTGAAGTACCGAGGCTGAGGAGTGAGGGATGACACAGTGCTGAGAGGTCACTGGTGTTTGGCTGCATCCCCTGGGGGGCTGGTGTCCCTTGCAGAAATCAAGCAGAGGGATAAATGCCCCATCCATGCACAGGGATGTGAGGTAGAGGAGGGAGAGAAGGATTCTTGTGCCCTGAGGATCAGAGATGACCCACAGTCGGGTGTGCCAGGGCAGGCCTGCACCCTGCTTTGCCTCACAGAGAGAAAACAGGAGAAACAGCAAAGCAGCAGCTACGTGAAAACCATGCCCGAGCTTTCCCATCCATCAGGGAGCTCAGGCGAGGTGGGGGCCTCAGCTGGACAGAACTGATCCCATGAGGACACACAGATCGTTCAGTTTGTCCCTCTGTATGGGGCGAAGGAGCGCAGAGCTCAGGGCATGTCCTGCCAGTGCCGAGCTGGAGATCACATCCACATCCTGCCAGGCTCTGAAAGCTCGTCACGGCTCCGTGCAAGCAGCCATTCCACAGTGCAGTTCACTTTGACATGTATATATTTATTTGGTACGGATATATACACACATACATGTATGTCTGTGTATACACAGGCGTATTGAGTGGAAATGAAAATATGCCATGTCAGCTTCTCGCACAAAGACGTGTTAATTCACACGTGGAAGTCTCCTGGCTGCTCAGGCAGAGCCAGGGTGATAACTGAACAGCCCACCCCAAACAAAGGATGCCTAGCAGCTCTTAAAATTCACAGGAGTGGTCAAAGCCCCTCATGTCTTTTTATTTCCACACACACATTTGCAATTTCCACTGGACCGGTTGCATTTGACTGATTGATTTCACTGCTTTGAGACACCACACATATGGAATTATTCAGGAGGTTGCTGTGTGTAATACTATGCTGGAATAATTGTTCCATTTAGCTTTATTCCCCATGCTTACAAAATCTTAGAGGAACTTACAATACTCTTAACATTTGTATGTGCATGTTGGCGTGTTTGGCTTGTGCATCTGAATGACAGAGTAAAAATGAATGTAATGCTATACCAAAGACTGGTTCTCTACAGAGAAATCAGGAGAATTCAGATTTAATACTCTTGCAGCATTGTTCATATTCTAAAGGTACAGTTCTCCTTAGGATCCGCATTTGATATCCTCATTTGGATTCAGTACCACTTTGCTTGCAGAGTCAGGGACTTGCTGTAAATAACAGTACCCTGGGCTACATCCTGTCCAGTTTGTCTGTCAAAGAGTTAAGGAAAAAAGCCAGAGATGGTTTAATAGACAATGATGCAAAACTCAGCTTATTTATAGAAGAACAGGAAGAGGAAAATACTCACAGACCATCTCTCCTGTGGCGAGTGAGGATTAGGTTCTGCACAGTTAAAGCTGAACCAAGAGGAAGGAAAAGGGTGTTTGCTCTTGCTATAGATTTTGTGTGGTGAATGAGGATGATGTCAGGCTATTTGTTTGGCATGTGTGTTGAGGGAAGACTGATCTCTCATACCTTCCTTGTAATTGTTTGGGTTCCCCAATTTGTTTGCTCTTTCTGAGTGGATCTTTGGGGCTCAGGGAAATGCATCTGACCCCCAGCCTTCGTTATGGAGGGAGAAAAACTGTAACTAGTTGGACACCTCAAAAAACAATGTCCTGAATTTGTCAGAAAGGCCAGCAGACAAGAGGAGAGAAAAGGCTATCCATGACAAATTAACTGGCATTCTCAGCACCCAGCATTCATTGTTGCTGCTGCATTTGACTCCGAAATGCCTGCCCACCATCCCACCTCTAAAAACAGCCCAAGCCAAAACGCTGGGGTATTTTTAGTTGTACAATAAAGAAGGAATGTCTGTGAAGTCTCTTAGGAGAAGTAAATTGTTACAGTTCCTTCAGCAGCCATGCCAAGGGAGGATGTGCCAAAATGTTCAAGTGTTAACCGTCCATCACCACTTGCATTCTGGATTCTTTTGCTCACCCAGAATTCACCCAGTCATTCTGAAAGGTGACACGTGTCTGTGGTAGGAAGGAATCCATAAAGGGCCAAGGAAGGTCCCTTTTGCCACCAGTACATCGGCCCTTCATGCCAGTTCAGCTGCATCTGTGCTGGGAACCAGAGGAAAACCATTATTTGGTAAAAAGTGCATTCCTCATCAAAACCTCATTACCAGAACAGAAGCCAAGCACTCCACAGCCATCAGCCTCCTCACAGCTGATGGGCTCTCCCACTGCCATCTGATGAAGTACAGGAAAAGGAATTATCCCTTTTTTCCCTGCTTCTATTTCGAAAGGATTTGATTAACATTTAAATAGCAAGTTTAGCAATTGCCCTGTGTTGTATATCACGCACATCTGCAACCACCTCCTATGCAAGCCTGTGGACTGTTCAACCTTTTGCCTTTCTTTTTATGGATCTCTTGGTAGCTTCCTTACCTCATTAGGCTTTTGAATTCTGAAATAAAAACTTGATGCCTGACTTCTCTGTCCCACGTTTGTTTTTAAAGCCCCTTTTGAGGACATTAAATCAAGATCAGAGCCAATAACATTCTAGTTTAGGAGCACAGAGTGACTATTTAAGGTGTTTGGGACCTCCATATGATCATTTATCACAACATTATCCCAGTTCAAATGTTTAATTATGGCATATTTTCAAATCCCTTTCCAGAAGCTCTATAAATACCTCAGCAACATCTAAAGACCAATTTAGCTGCCAACACCTAAAACTATCTTTTTTCACACAGCCTGGCCTGTGCTTTCTCTGCTGCTGAAGGAGATTCTGTTTACATCTGTGTTCTGGGAGCCCATAAATGTTGTGTCCTTTCTCTGGCTCATGTTTGCTGGCTGCCAGGGGCTGAATATCTTGTTTTGCAGACGTGGCTGTGTGGTTTTGCTCTTCCAAAGGGACAAACAAAGATCCTCCAAGGCAGATGAAGGTGTCAATCGAAGGCTTCCCACATCCAAACTATGATCTCCATATATGCTTGGACTTACTTGTTTTCAGTGTTCAGAGTGTGGGAAAGCAACTTAAAAATAGACATTTAACATGCTGGCTGAGTGATATTCAGAAGATTCTGTGCTAGACGGGGGCAGAGCCATGTATATGTACTGGAAAATTGTAAATTCATTGAAAAATGTGGCCTTAGTCTTTCTGGAATCATCAGTGGCTTGAGAACTGTCTGTGCTGGTACATTTATTGGGGAAAACACATTTATTTGGGAAAAAGATTCTTAAAATTGCCTGAAGGTTGGGAGAGACTAGTCAACTGCTGAAGCAGAAAAGGAACTAAGTTTACCCACATCCCAAAGAGTCCTTGCAGCCCTGAAATGGTTCAGAAAGGGGGACATTTCTTATTGCAGACTTTAATGCCCTAGTTTTCCTTTTTGTTTGTTTTTCTTTCACAAGGGCAGAAATCAGCATTTTGTTCAAGCTGAAGGCCTTACTTTGTACAGAATATAATGCCTTTTTGAGGGGGCTGAGTTTTTTTCCCCTCATGGAAGAAATGAAATTGAAATCTTTGATAACTTAGTTCACTTCAGAGGGATTTTGAGCTCATTTGCTTTGTTTGGCCGATGTACTGAAAGATCCCTTTTATTTTCTCAGCCCTAAGCAGCATCCAGTCAGCTCTTCTGAAATGCTCTTTATCTAATCTTGTTACTTGTGATAAAATCCCAGAAGGGTTTGGGTTGGGAGGGTCCTTGAAGTCCATCCAGTGCCACCCCTGCCATGGCAGGGACACCTTCCTCTGTCCCAGGCTGCTCCAAGCCCTGTCCAACCCGGCCTTGGGCACTGCCAGGGATCCAGGGGCAGCCACAGCCCACCCTCACAGGGAACAATTCCTTCCCAATATCCCATCTAACCCTGTTCTCTATCAGCAGGAAGCCATTCCCCTTGCCCTGTCACCATAATTTAAAATCTTTAAAATGTTTTTGTGACCCCAGGGTAAAATTGAGTACTGGGAGGCCCACCTGGAAATCCATGGCCTGGGAAGGGCCCTGCAGTACCAAAGGGTGATACAGGGCACAGCTCAACTCAGCTGGAATCAGATTTTGGCAAGAGTCCCAAAGTGCTGCAAAACCTATAGGCTGAAAAAAAAAAAAAGAAAATACATTAAAAAAAAGAAAATTTTAAAAAGTCCCTCCTACTGCTAGGCAAATGTCAAGCTGCTCTGCTTAAAACTTTAGTTTTTTGCTTAAAACTAAGGGGATGATACCAAAGCCTTACACCCACGTTACACCAAAACACTTCAAGGTAGATTTCAGAGCTCAGTGTGTGGGCAGGCCCCACAGACATCACGTTGCTTTATTTTGTGATTTTCAAGACTCTTTCACACACTTTTCTGAGAGTCCAAAGCCAAGTTTCCTCCTGGCTGGGTGACTTAGCAGGTGTGACACCTCCTCTTGCGCCTGCTGCTGGTCTGTTCCTTCTTTCTAGGAACTTACTGTGATTTTTCTGGTCAAGCACACTGCACCTGGCAGGTGGAACATGTCAGCCCACGGATTTTAGAAAACGAGGGAGATGTTTGTGTTGAACAGCAGAATAAAGAGAAAAAATAACCCTTGCTAGAAAGCCGAAATATGAATGTGTTGGAGTCAAGGATGACACCATCTCCTGGCCCTATTTCCACTGGCTCTGTTCCAAGACCACCCACTTTAATTTCTTGGTCTACACGATTGGCCAGCACCCAGCAGAATTGCTTTCAATCTCTGGCCCCTTTCTTTCTCCCCCAAACGTCTACCTGACAAATAGTTTTTAAATTCCCATCAATAACTCTGCAGTTAAGCATAACAGTGAAGGCAGGTTCCCTTCTCCCCATGCATTTGTGGACCTGGAAAAAGCCCAGGTAATAATTCAAGTATTGTCCATTCTGGTGGTCCAGGGCAACCTGGCAACGAGGCTCCCAGTTTTGCTGCTTCCCCAAAATTCCACCTGATAAGCAGCAATTTTCCAAAAGACTCCACCTTGATATGTGCATTGCAAAACCTGTTTGGGGGATAAAACCCTGGAAGAGACTGCAGCAAAGGCAAAGGGATATATTAACATCTCATTAACATATTGCGGTGACTTTGGTATGTACAGCTGCCTGATTGCAATTAAAAGTCATTTCTATTTCTGCTTAAGCACATTCAGTGTATGATCAGATAGATACAATCAAGATTCCAAACCCTGTGGTGACTTTGAAACAAGTCAAAGTTATTTGACTACTCCAGAGTTCACAAAACTCGAGACCGGTAAAGAAAACCTAATTGCTGGAACTGCAAACATACACCTAAAATATTGCCTAGAAGTCTTATTGCTGGTTTGGTATTGTTTAATATAACTCTGCATTCAGGACACACATGACTTTGTAGAATTAAACCTCCTGAAGCTGCTGACTGAAGAGGGCATTTCTCATCCTCCTGTTGGCTATTTGCTGAAGGCTCTCCTGCAGCTTTGCAATATTTTAACCAAAACTGACCACTTTCTTGGAGTGTTCCTTGTGGGCAGGCAGAGCCGAACACAAAAAGGGTCTTTGGGAAAAAATGATGAGCAATATTAGCTCTTTTGGCATTAAGAGGTCTTTTAGTCTTAAAAAAAGAACAAAACCAAATGGGGTCTGAGGTGCCTTTTGGAAAAACAGTGCCCTTCTACACACTTGTCTAGAATTGGAACAGAAAAAATTTCCTGGTGTTTGTATTTTACCTGAAGTCAAGTTTCTGCAGAGAAAAGAACAATGTGAATTAGAGACAGACAGACAGATAGATAGACAGATAGATAGACGGATAGATAAACAGCTGGCATATGGACCTTCAAGTGCAGGAAATTAATGCCAACTCAGAACAATTTTCCTCTCCAATTTCCTCTGTTAATGCCCATGAACTGGGTAGAGTGCACAATTAGAAGGAGGCTGCCTGTTTTCAATTAAGTCAGAGGAGAGGACCTGCCTCTTTCCTAAATGAATTGCAGATAAAGCTTCCCAGGAGTGGGCCTCCTTCTCCCTGAGGCGGCATTAATCAGGGAATGCAGCAGCAGCCTGCAGCATCACCCCAGGGAAAGCAGGGTCCAGCCTGCCCAAGGGGCTCATCCTGCCCTGGAAAGGCTTCGTGGCTTGGTCTGGACAGTTTTGTCCTGCTTTTCCCCACCATTTTCCTTGTTTGTAGTGATGAACACATCTGGCTTTCATTCCTTGCCTTCAGTCTCATAGAGGCTGGGGGGAGGTGGTCTCTCTTTCAAAGTCCTTGTCAAGAAGATGGAGGTGCTGGAGCAATCTGAAGGGGAAGGGTGAGTTATTTTTGTTGACAGGATTTCAACAAGTAACAGTTCTGGCTAATTACACTGTAATTGACTTAGCATGTTAATACAGACTTCCAGGGAATCTCGTTACTTTCTTGTCCATTACAAAGGGATTTCGAACTCCAGGCTGGTTTGCTTTAAAAACAGAAACACAGCAAATAAAATAGAGCAATTGAAGTAATTTGCTAAAGTCCCTTAGGCCCAGGGAATAACAGTAACTGCTGGAAAACCAGATACTTCCATAGGAGGAGTACTCAGGAGAGCTTTAGGAAAGCAGATGACCAGGGGAACTGGGCACTCAGCATTAGCTGAGCCCTAGCAGTCACCAGAGAGATTTTCCTGTCCTTTTAATGTTCTAAAACCTCTGGATCGCAATGATGTTTTCCTTGATGATGTTTAATAGGAGAGAAAGTAACTCTGAATTCATATGGGAAACAAGCCCCACCATTTCAAATCTACATTAAGGGGAATTAAAGTGCAGCCTCACCCCTTCTCTTCCCCCACACGCTTCAGAACCGGGGCCAACTGGTGCTTCAAACTAATGCTGGGAAAAAGATTTCCTTCTATCCAAAATGCTCTAAAATTGTCCAGTCCTTGTTCTGCAGC
Organism: Daphoenositta chrysoptera; assembly: GCA_013397915.1. NCBI lineage: Eukaryota > Metazoa > Chordata > Aves > Passeriformes > Daphoenositta > Daphoenositta chrysoptera. The sequence continues at coordinate 997,217 of VZRO01003930.1, read as the reverse complement.
ATCTGGCATCGGTCACTTCTTGGAGTCAGGCTACAAAGGATGAATTGGAATCTAAAGGAATGGGATCAAAAGCTCTGCCTGTATGGGGATGTATTAACATTTTTTCCTATAAACCACGATCTTTACAGTGCAGTAAAGTCCCATCTGAGGGCCTCTAGGTGTTCAGCCTGAACTGCAGGGACAGGAACACTGGGAATGCACCACGATTCATCCATTCACAAAACAGCTCAGTCACCTCAAATACCTAAGGCCAGGATTACGCTTTCCTCTGATAATTACTGTATTCTGTGAGATTTAGAACTAGGACATCCAAAAGCTGATTTGCAGCATCCCTTACAGAGAATTATGATTTTAATGTGACACCTTTTTCCTTAACTGGCTCCAGTGGCACCATCTCCCAAGCACTCCCACTTCATTTGTGGGAAACCTGTGCCCATGCTCACCACAAAGTGCAGCAGGAGCTGCAGCTCAGAGCCCTTTGGAGACCATTTACTGCTGCAAGGCCACGACTTATTGAGCTGACCTGACCCAACACTGTGATAAAAGGATGGATCACACCCCATGGGCTGCTCCACCCTCCAATACTGAGCATTAAATCTCACAGAAACAGAGTCTCTGGAAAGGATGGATGTAAGGGAAAGAATGGATGTTTGGGAGGTTTATGTGAATTCATGGCTACACAGGGCTCGTGCCTGAGCTCGTGCTAGTGGGCTGAGCACCCCTGCTAAGACTCTGAAAAAGCATTCAAAGTGCTTTTGAAGGGCCTCAAAGGCACATGAGCCTTGAGGATCCTCTGCACGGGGCTGGATTCATGATCTCTGATTTTTCCCTGGAAAAAACAGTGACTAGACATGTCCCTCCAAACCCCGTGGTGCCGTTATTGCAGTGGGGTGTGTGGTGCAGTTTGATGTATTCATCCACTGATAGCAATGGAAAAACCTCCATTCAGTGAAATGGGCTCCAAGCCAGGCCCACAGTGAGGCCTTGTCTGGAGCTGTTACTGTGATGGTGGATTCTATAACAACTGTATCATAAAACACTTTACAAAAGAGTCATGAACTCTGGGAAAGAGTAAGGCTTATATATTCTGTTTAAACAGAGGAAGTTGCTCAGTGACTTGGCAGCCAAGCATGAGCCCCAGTTTTGGGTAACTGAAGCCAACATCAGAGAAACTATAATAGCAGATAGTTAATATCAAGGCTCACATCTTTCCAGTCTGTTACTGATTCTTACGAGTATTTCTGAGCTGGATCTAGAGCTGGATAAGAGGAAAATGAAAGTGCTGTGTGATGAGGGTGACGGCCCCCTCCATTCCGACAGCCTGGGCACAGGTTTGTGCAGGCTGCCAGGTCACTGCTTGAAATTGCTTTTTCAGGGAAATCGATACCCGAATTCCTCTTGACGTCAGTGGGGCCAGAGTTTCCCATTTTTGTCTAATAAAATGTCAGAGGGTGAAGTGAAGTAGCTATCACAGAAAGAAAGAATGCAAATATAAATAGAATGGGGAAAAATTAGTAGCTGACAAATATTCTTTCCTTGTCGCATGGAAGATGTGGAAACAAAAAAAAAAACAACCCACATTTCTTTACATTCTGTAAAGAATAAATTAATCCCCAGGTTTCTGGTTTTGGATGATAAATAAATGTCTGAATAAAAGGAGAGAGAGGAAATGAGAGGCAGGAACACATAACTTTTCACTCAGAAGGGTCTGAATCTTGGCTAGGACAAGGCAACAGCATAAAATCATTTTCTTGTATTCTTGAGCCAATGTTTGATGGAATGGAGGCTTTAGTGAGAACACTGCCTTAAATAAATGCCTCTCCTGGCTTCTAATTCCCCCTCCTGAGCAGCAGCACACCGGGTCTGTGGAGCCATGCTGTACACAGCCTCAAACAACCCATCAAGTTCGGAATTAAAGCTCTGCAGGAGCGCTGGGAAGTCCTGGGGAAGATGGTGATGCCATCAGATTTGGCACAGGCGTGGACCCCGTGACACCAGGATGCTTGACCTGTCTTTGCATGGTCCCTGGATTCTCCAGGAGAGGCAGCCCTCCTCCTCCCCATCCTCCTGACCAGGGAGGCAGGCTGGGCTTCTGTGGTATGGTGAGGGCAGCAGGTCTGGGACACTGCCCTGCCCCAGCTGTAATCAAGCTCAGGACTGCCTGGCATGCCGTTCTTTATCCTTCTTTTCCCCCATCTACAAATCCTTCCTTTTCCTGGGATGTGCTTTCTTCCTCCCCCATTTCTCCACCCACCTCTAATCACTTTTTCTTCACATGGCCCAGCTTTGCCAGCTCTGCACCAAATCTGGTGTTTCTGACACTGGTCCTGGGGTAATATTGACCTTAGCTGGTGCTCCTGGATGTGGTGACCCGTGCATTTGCTATGCAGGGTCCTATTCCCCTATTCCCCGAGGGATTCTCTCCAGTTATCTGTGACTTCTGGCCACTGCTCACTTAACACCTCCTTAACCACCTGCAGAATCCAGCCCTTATCTGTGACTTCCCTCATCTTATCTGTCCTTATCTCTCAGGGCCAGCAGTTTCCCACGTCCTGTTCAGTCACCTTAACTCCAGGCCAGGGCTCAGCCAGTGGCCTTGGCAGCTGCCCACAGCTCCGAAAACAGAGGAAGGAAAAGGAAGATGGTGAGATAACACTTCTCACTCATTCACTATCAGCCTGGGAGGCTGCCCTAAGCTGTCCCCACAAACACTGGGCAGAAGAACCACCTGCAGAGTGGTTTTGCAGGAAAAGTTTGGGTGGTTTAGTGACGGCAGGATGAGCTTGGATCAGTAATGACCAGCTGCTGAGAAGGAAGCACCCAGTGGAGAGAGGAGCAGGCAGGAACACCGTGAGCTAAGACCAACAAAAATAATCATTTCACACTGCTGGGTCAAGCTGTGATGATGTTGTCTGGTCTGCTCTGTCTAGATTTAGGAACTGTTCTCCAAGAAGGATGTGAGGTGGAGACTACTTCAAAGAGAACCGGGTCTAAAAAACAAGACCTGTGGGGAAACATTGAAGGGAATGGAAGTGTTCAGGCTAGAGAAAGGAAAAATGAAGGAAAAGATGCCAGTAATCTTCAAATGCATAAAAGGTGGCTGCACAGAGGAAAGAATAAACTGCTCTTTCATGTGCTGAGGGCACAGAGAAAGCATTAATGGCCTCAAGGGAAGGTCTAGGTTAATTGTGAGGGAAGTTTCCTAATGAGCTTTGGACAAAGCTCTGGACCAGCTTGCCTTGGGAAACCGTAGAAGCTGCAGCAGGGAAAGGTTTTGAGAACAAGTTGGAGTAACAACTGTCGGGGGGGGGGTTAAGTACAACTGATTTTGCATTAAGCTGTGAGGTTGATCTGATGAGGTCCCTTCCAGCCCTGTCCTCAGTGAGCCCATGGAATTTCCCACAGCAAGAAGATAATTTGCTCCATATTTCCTTAGCCCTTCTGATCTGAGCCATCAGCAACAATCAGAGGGGGAGAAACTGATGGTGGAACTGGGGATCTGTGACAGAAACCTGTTTGTTTGCAAACGACAGGCAAAGCTCTGCGTCACGGAACCCGGCAGAAATCCTAGAGCAAAAGCCAATTTCTTTGCTTACAGTGTTCAGGCCCCTTCCAGCCAGCTCTCAGATCAAAAATATCCTTACAGGAGATTCTGGTGTACCCCCAGTACTAAATCAAGCTGTATCTGCTGGGGTTTTTACTGCCTTCCCTTTGAATTCTTTCCATCTTTCTGCTCTTCTCCTTTTAGAGACACCAAGACTTCCCCTTCCTTCCTTCCTTCCCTTTGCATCCCGCCATCCATCCCATGTTTTTATTTTGGGAGGGGACGCCTGGTAATGTGTAGGTATCTCTTTCAATAATTGGAAGCAAAAGGTTACTTGAACATGCACATTCAGAAAGATTTAATTCAAATCAAACCAGTATTATGAATGACTTAAAACTCCCCACAAGCTGTAAAATATGCAACATATGCAGGCAACAAAAATGACTTAGTGTTAGTCATGGTTGTGAATGATGCTTTAGGTGGAAAATTGTGAAGAGCAGCTTAAAATAAGTGAGTGAAATGAAACATAGGTGAATGAAAAATAAGATATTTATTCTTATACTGTCAGGTACGTGAGTTTGCAGAGAGTCCTGATATTATGCAGATGAACTCTGCTTAGACTGGGAAAAAAAACCCCACAAAAATCAGCTACAAAGCAGTTAATGTTCATGGCAGATGCTCTGTTTGTTTAACAAGTACTTTCAGGCTTTTTTTTGCCTGGAGAGCAGTGTCTCTTTTTTCATGTTAATATGGATGGTTCTTTTAAAAACACCAAGTTAAGCAGCAAAGAATAAAACATATTTATTCTAAATGGAAAGGCAATTACCTCAGTGATGTTCCCCTGGGCATAAAAATCTACATGCACTGCTCAGTGGAGCTCCAGTAACCACTTTTGAGAGTCGTCTGCATGTAGAATTGAGTTGGTTTTAATTGCTTGTTGAATTACCTGGGTTTTAGCCCTCAGCCCTTCCAGCTGTAAATTGGTTACAAGCTCAAGGGGGAAATGCTGAGAAGTTGTGGGTTTCAAAATAAGCCTATAAAGTGCTTTCCCCTACGTATAAGGAATTTCCAATTTGAATTGGTGTTCTCCCGCCAGAAAAAAGGAGAAATTGCTGGGGTTGCACCGTTCAGACATCCAAAGAGATTTTTCATTCAGGTTGTTCGAGACAGAGGGAGATGAGCTTTTGGGTAGTTTTGACTTAATTTCCACCTATCAGAGACAAGAGACTGCCTCAATGGTGTCTCCAGCTAATAGGAAGGAACAGATTCACACCCACAATAACTACTTTTGTTTGAAAACTTCTGGCTCGTGAAAAGATGGGATAAAGTGGGATTTTTAAATGGGTGGATTTTCTTGTGTTAACTCTAGATCTTGGTTTGGATGCTAAGAATTCCACTCTGATCTCTTCTGTGACTTCTGGGGAAAATAACATTTTCAGCAGCACCAGTAATGCAATCCTGGAAGCTGGTCTGGAGGAGAAATGGTATCACCACAAAATGTCAGTGAATTGAAAGCCAGCTACTTGAGGCTGAGCTGAACTTTTCTGGTTTGTACAGCTCAGTGACTGAAACTCCCACCAGAGCCCAGGGCAAACCACCACGGATTCACTCAGCAGTCCTGGCCAGAGCCCTGGGAGGGAAATCTTTGCTGCACCTCACATTTTCCTTCTTGCTTTGGGGCCTCCAGGTCCCCTGCCCTGCTCTGGAGCTGGGCATCCTGCTGTAGAAACAAGGCAAACCCATTCCCCTTGCTCTTCTGTGAACAGAAATTACAGGAGCTGGATTTTTTGCCTCACTCTCTAGCTCCCCGCATGCTCTTCTTTATGCAACAATGCCTGAATCTCAAAGTGTTCAAACATCTCTACCTTTTATGCCCCCAAAACCTGCATCCTTTCAGCGGTGCCCTGCCTGCAGTGCTGTCCCCTGTCCCCAACACTGATGCTGCGTTAGGCTGGCAGTGATCCTGCACTTGTGCCATCTCCACAGCCATGGAATGACAGGCCTTGTGAAGCCTCAACCTGGAAATTTACCCCCTGCTCAGCCAGATGTAAGCAAGAAAAAAAGGGGAAAAGGAACACTTCATGGACTGGAGGAATGACTGGAAGATTTTTATCACTTCAAATCTGAGAGGAGCTGGACCTTCAAGAACCCACACCTGTGCTTTGTAGCCCCATAAAACAAAGTTGTGATGCCAAGGAAAGGCAAAGCCAAGTCCCACAATGAAGATACCACTTAATACTTTGCAAGTGTGTGTGTTCTGACCTATCCTATTTGTTTGCTAAATTCCAGTCTGATGCAATCCGAAAGGAGCTGGGATCTTTAAGTTCTGTGGTAATCCTGGCCTGCCTAAAGTCATTGCTTTCAGCACTGTGGTGTCCCTGGTCACCACAGGACTCTCCCTGCTCTTCACCTGCCAACAAGGGCTGCGTAGCTGCCACCAGAGCCTTCAACACCTCTGGGTCTCTCCAGTGGCCACAGACCTGCACCTTGGACCTTTCTTTACCATGGCAGAGACAAGGAGCTCCATGCTGTCCTTATCTTTGAGCCTCGGGAGTTGTTTACAGTGGAATCTTCCAGAGGGCTTTGTACCCAGTGTGGGCGAATAAATCCCATCCTGGGGAAGGTGATATCAGCTGTCACCACAGCTGAGAGCACACTGTGTATCTGGCTTCATCCCAAAGCTGCTGGGATTCTGCTGCCCAGCAGGACATCACCCATTTAAAGCAGCCAAGAAAGCTGAGATTCCACCAGGTTTGTTGTTCACAAGCAACAAAGCCTGTGGAGTGAGTTAGAGTGAGCCCAGCTCTCTGCTGGAGGAGCACAGATCCTACACAGAGATCCTACACACCAAGGTCCAAACTGGGCTGTGATGGGGAGCACTGTGGAGCAGTAACACAACCTAAATCTGGAACAGCCACAATCAGGTGTTGAGCTCCAGTCGCTGGGGGGACAGCCAAGGAAATGGGAGTCTCTGTGTGCTGCTGGTTTTGCCAAGCCAGCTCCTGCAGCACGTGCAGCACACAGACACTCCTGGCCTTGCTGTGTGTGCTGACACCTGCGAGGAGAGCTCAGGGAGGAACAGTCCAGTCAGCACATGCATTACATCACGCTTTTATTGTCCTTTTCCCTGGCAAATTTTAACTGGCTTCTTTTTTTTTTTTTCTCCTGGTGTGATTCAAATACCAGGCTGAGGAGGTCATTCAGAGGAAGGATTTGTTCTGTGCTTGGCTGGCTGGAACCCAGCGTCAAGCTTCAGGCAGGACTGTGCTTTAGGACCCAGCCAAGGCACAGAACACGGTGTGTAGATGTCCCACACAAAGCTGAGGCCTCCTCTGTCCCTGTTCTGCAGTGAGTTACCCACTGAAGGAAGGACACAGGATATGTTTTTCTGTGCAGACACAACAGCTCTGCAGCACCCTCAGGTCACGAGCTCTGCTGTTCACCTTGGGGCTGATTAAAACCTTGTAGATGCTGCTGGAAAGTCTCCCCGTGACGCTGATGGCCTCTGGAGCAGGGATGGAATCCAGGCTCACATCCTTGGTTCACTGTCAGACATTCTCACAGGAGAGGAGGGGTGTGCAGAGAGGGATTTACTGAATAGAAGGGTCTGAGTGTCCCAGCCCATGTGTGATATGGTGCAGGACGTGGAAGTCCCAGTTGCCTCCTGCTCTCCATCCACATCCCTGCTCTGCATCCAGCTCTGTATGCCTGCAGAAATGTCCCTGTGGAAGCACTTTCAAGCCCGTGACAGCTGTGACATTGCAGAGGCCAGCTCAGCTGCAGGGCTGCTTTTAATGCAGAAAGGGGCACCGAAAAATTCCTCTCCCCTTTCTAGTTATGTCTTCCTTACAGGAAGTTTTTGATATGGCTTTGGTCCAGCTGGCTCTCTGAGGAAAGGAGAGTCTTTCCACACATAAACCTGCCGTGAACTTTATGATTTTTCTGAAAAAAAACATTGACAAAGTTAAACATGTCAATTGTCAGTTGGTTTAATGAGAGCAGGGAGGGGAAAGAGGTTGTTTTAGGCATGTGAGACCTCTTGGTCTTAAAAACAAAATGGAAACTTAAAACCAAACAGTGCTGCATATGGGCCCAAATGATCTCTGCAGGCGAAGGGACTGCAAATAAAAAAGGTTATTTTAAGCACTCAATAAGTAATGAAGTCCCCCTTTAGGCTGGGCTGATCACAAGCAAATGAATAGTGACTCCAATTTCAGAGCACACAGCCCGGGGAAGTCACAGCCCTGCCTGGCTGGCCTTTAAAGTACTTGAGGCCTCTCTGTGAGAGTTAATTTGAGGACAAAGGGAATAAAATAAGAAGCACATCCCTTTGTGGATGTGTGTCCCTTCTGTTACAGAAATCATTCTCCCACAGGGAGGAAAAAGGACTCATCTTCACTGGCACAGCAAGGCCTCTCTGCCAACACTCTCACCAAGGGTTTGAAGTAGATAAAAACCTCCAAAATCCGTCCAGATCATCCCTGCCTTGTAATGTTTTATGAGGAATGAGGACTAGAGAGAGCTCTTTGGGAGGAGCCACATAAAGGAGCATGTAGTGCCACTGCCTCCACAAAAAAAAATTCCTCCTGAGGCTGCATTTGGTCTTGGAAATACTCGTTTTGGTCTTGTGCAATAGGCACAGATGGACTGGCAACAAGAGGAATCTGGCTGTGACTGCACTGCACCTATCAGGATTGGCAGCCAGGGATTCTGAGTGGCAGAACAAGGGATTTATTGGAATGTGGGCATCTGAAACAGGAAAGGGCAGGACTCCCCAAGAGGAAGTGATGCTTTCTCCAGTGTACACTCGGGGAAATTGGGCACATCAAAGGGAACCAGAGACCTTGGAGAGCTTGGAGAGCTTTCCTCCACCACCACAGCAGAGCCAGTGCATTCCTGAGCTCCACACAATGGAGATCTGACCTTACTTTAGCCTCTCCTCCAAGACAAGCCAGCTAATTCAATCTGCAAGTCCAATGTGAGGCAGAGACTTTTGTACCCAGATTGCACAATAATTCAATTGAATTTCTGTTGAAGATTATTCCTAGAGTAAATAAAATTATCTGGACATGTAACAGGAATTCAGGATGAGCACGATGTAGAAATTGGTTGAGTGATATTCCTCGATGTTTGTTAACATATGACAAAAATGTCTAATCTAGTGACTGAGGACTTACATCAATGTCTTCCCAAAGTGAGGGCTGACACTAAAATTTTCAAGCCACAGAAAACAGGGGAAAATGGACAAAAATGCGCAATGAGCAGACTGACAGGAATTTGTGGTAAAGCCAAATTACTATGAGTTCTATTTTATTTTTGTTCTGCTGCCCTACAAGTCAGATAAATGAGTGGATAGGCACAGAAAAGCCATTTTTTGCTGGTCTATTTTCATGTGTAGGTATTGCTGTGCACATAGTAATGTACAACACTTGCCCAGAACCTGTTTCTTCTCTGAATCAGCAACCCACAAGGCTCAGGGCTAAGTAAAATTTCTATTGAAGAAAAGGATAATTACAGTTCATTAGTAGATTAGGCTTTCAGTTCTCTTTAGAGAACACACTTCAGAGCACTGCCTTTGCTTGCTGTTGAAGCAAGGCAAAATCAGGTTTAAAAAAAAAATAATCAAAAAGTGCTGTATAACTCTAAATGCCAGTAAGGAGAAGAAAAACACTTTATAGCCTAGAGAAATCCTCTTGTTCTTTATACTTTGTGGGTAAAATCATGGACTTACAGAAGCCAAAGGCAAGACTCCCACTCATTTTAGCAGGGCCAACATTTCAACATGCTTTGCGAATTCTCAGTGTGTATAACTTGATCCCTTCTAAAGAGATTTATAGCAAGCAGGAGAAGCTACAACTCCATAAAATGTTGGTGTGTACACATGAAGTAAATTAGTGGACATGGAAGATTTTGACACTTGAAGTCGGGTTTGCAAATGGAGCCCTTTATCAGCTTGAGCAAATGCAGTGTAGTAAATCCAGATAATTCCTGGGGAATTTCTGAGCCTGTGGTTTCTGTGTTACACCCTTTGCCTGCCAAGAGCCTGACTCTGCAACCAGCACCAGTTCTGTCCCAGAAAGGACTTAAGACCACATCCCTGTAATGCATCCCAGGATATTCCGTTCCTGCTGTGTTACCTCCACAGACAGCAAGGGTAGATGTTAAACCTGGAAACTTTCTGTAGGGAACTCAATTGATTTTCCATACAAAAAAAGTACCCCCTATACATTGAAATGCACAAGAATCACACACCTGGGTACAAGGCAGAGTTTTAAAATATCCTGCCATGAATTTTACATGAAGAGGAAATAGGATTGAAGAAGTCTAAAAAGTCAAACTGTGGCTTTTTAAACAAACAGCCCAGCTTTAAATTAATGTATGTGAGATTCCTCTGGTAATAAAAGATAGAGATCATGTAGACTGTGCTACACAGATGGACTCAAAATTAATCTTGAAAAAGATCTTTAAGCAACCTAAATTCCCTTCTTCCCCACCGAGGGCTTGGAGCTGGCTGGGGCAGCAGTGGGGCCATGGGCAGGTTAAATATCCCAGCTGATAATATAGGTATTAATCTGAAGTGCTGCCTGTGCATTTACCTCGATGCTCGTAAACTGTCAGGCTGCAAAAGCAAAATGTTTTATTTCATACCAAAGCAGACTTGCACAACCTTAACTCTCCATCGTGGTGAAAGGAGAACAGGGTGTGTATAAACCAGGCTGTCTGAGATCCAAAGGCAGAACAGTCTCAGCCTCGGGGTTTGCCACAACTCTTGTGCTTGGGGCTGCAATTGAATTTTTCAACTTCAAAAAGGAAATATTTTTAAAAACAAGAATAATCTTCTAAATGATCCTGACACAAGCTAGAATATTTCCATCGTATATTTCTGGAATATTTCTGGACTGTTTCAAACAGGATTCAAAGTGCTGTGAGAAATTTGCCACCTCCAGCATTCAGGCCAAGGCAGCGTGAGGAGTGTCCCAGTGACAAGCAGAGGGACACGATGGAATTAGTCAGGGGAAGGATTTATTTTCTTCTGCCTGTAGGAGATGGATTTTCTAAGATCTCAGAGCTATTGGAACAGAATTCCTAACACTTTAACGATCTAGGTCATGCATTATGTACACCATACTCCCTTGCATGTTTTACAAAGGATTAAAATGAGTAGTAGATGTTATAAGTTGCTGACATGAACAGGATGTGCTGCAGATGGCTGAAAGGCTTCAGCAGGAGCTTGGTTCTGATTGACCAGTGGGGTCTATCTTCCCTTTTCTCTAAGCACGGTGAAATACTTTGAGAGTTGAGGAAAGCTTTCAGTCTAATCAACACCTAGGCCTTGGCTAATCAATCATTAAATGAACGAAACTATGAAGGCAAGAGGAAAAGCTTTTGGTGTTTGAAAGCCATGTGGAGGGAAGGGCTGCCCCAGCAGCCAGCACAGGGATGTTTCTGGGGTGAGGCAGCAGGGCAGCTGTACATCCTCATGTGGAGGCTCTCCACGAACTCTCCTTGCCTGTCCACAGGTGTGTGGGGAAGGCATGCACAGAACAGGGCTGGGAAAAGTGCTCCTTCCCCATAAACCATCTCTGCTTCCAGGGATCAGAGGGTTAGAGAGTATAGGACACACTTCAAATCACAAAGCACAGATTTTCTTTGAAGTTTGCTCTAGCTACTTGCTTCCCCGATAAATCCTTCTGTATTTTTATTCCCAGGATACTTCACTAATTTTCACTTGTTGAACTATTTCAGTTCAATCTGAGTTTAGAGCAACAACTTCTCTTTAGCTCTCCACTCCCAGTTCTTGCCCTGCCCTGTGACCAGAAGCAAACCATGATGTTGAGTACCCAGGGTGCTCCTTTGGATAGTTTTTATTCCTTGTTCACACAAAAATGAAGGACAAACTTGCCCTCTGAGGGAGCCTGACCTGCCTTGGGTTATGTGTTCACCTTGGTGCAAGCAGGACATTTGCCCTTGTGTGAGTGACCAATTCATACAAGAAGAAAAGCTGGTTGCAAAACCAGTTTAAACTATTTGGCCTTTTCAAAGTAACAGTTCTCCCTGCTCCTGCCAGGCAGGAGAAGAATTATGTTTCCCTTTATATGACAATTTTAAAAGAAGCTGGTTCAAAGCAAACAATCAAATGAGCTTGGGGGCCTTCCTGATTCTATCACAGAGTGCTGTGTGTAGCCAGCTGAAAAAGCTGCAATTTGTGAGAATCAACCAGTGGCCTAAGAATGGAACCCTCCACCTGACAGATCATTTCAGGTTTCCTTGGGCTCCCTCTGCCCTTCACTGCCTTGTCATATACTTATCTCACAAATTCTCTGGAGCAAGAAGCATTTTTTTACCCCGTTTGCAGCATCCCCAGCACAAATAGGCTCCAGCTAAGGCTGGTGGGTGTTGTCATCATGGAAATAATTGCAAGTATCAGATTTACAGTGGAGCCTCCATAGCTCTTCTTGAGGTTACACAGCAATGTTTTCCTTAGCTCTGCAGCCTGATGTGCAAACCACACTTATTCTGGGGAGTTTCTGACAGAAACTTGGCTTTTAGCAAGCACTTAAGCCCATGAGTTGTTACACTGGATTGAAATGATTTCTTGAGCAGAGGGGACTTAAGTCCACACATGCATGTTTAGCTGTAGGTGTTTTTTAAAGCCCCCGTCTCTGGGAGATGTGTTGTTTGTCTTACCCCTCTCCAGACCCAAATTTCATCTGGTTTTGAGCCAGATTGTTTCCCCCAGGTGATACAGTTCCTCTGGAGCCCTCAGTGGGCTCCCAGCCACACCATCAGCGCCAGTGGGGAGGAAGTGTGACCCCATGCAGAATGAAGCAAACTTCCTACCCTGGGCCTTGAATTACTGGAACTGCAAACAATTTGCATTATTCATGGAAAACAGGCCTTTCCTCAAGGTCCCTTCTGCCAGCAGCAGTGGTGAAGCATCAACTGCACACTCCTTGCTGAGATTGTTACTAATATGCATCACAATGAGAAAGCTGCTCCCTCTTCCTCACGAACAGAGAGGATTTAAAAATCTCCCTTCTAGAGAAAACAGGTGATTCATCTCTCTTGCTGGGAGGAAAGACTGACATATGTTGAACATATTGTACCCTCTCTTGTGAAGTTATAAAGCTTCCTCTGTAGGCAAGGATCACTCAGAGGAAAACGCCTTCCTCTGCTCTCCCTTCCCTCCAGTGGAGACCATTTGATCCTTCCCAGGCTGTAAACAAAGCTGCCTCTGTGCAATTGGGAAGGGCTGCTCCAAGATGGGACATGTGCAGCCGAAACCAACCACGGAGAGGATGGCTGGGGCTTGGCTAAATTTGATTAAAGTCATTCCCTCACTTAGGCTGGGAACCCAGACAACCTAAAAATACTTTGGTCTTTATTCTGACTCTGATTTTAGGCCTGTGCTCTGCGTTTCTTTCTGTTTGGTGACAGAAAATGTTATCTAAGAGGTTGTTGAGTTTTTTAAAGGTATGTTCTAATCTATAACCATTTGTCTGTTGAAAAAATGCAGGTGCCTGCTTTCTGGTGGGATTTTTTTAGACTGCAGGCTAGCTGAAGTAAAAATTCTTCCCCTGCTTTTTTCCTGCATGCGGCACAAGCCTGATGCCATCAGCTCGGCTTCTGCAAAAAGGTCCCAAAAGTGTTAACACCCAAATTTTCTCTTCGAGCAGAAGGACTGGATGAACAAAAAGAACTCTGCTTTCCACCAGACTGACGCCTGTGAATGTGCAATGCTGCCATCTCCAAGGGCTGCTCTGCTCTTATCTTTCTGGCTTAATTTTGAATTAAAGTAAGAGGAATTCTCTAACTCACTGAGACTCTTAAAAGCCTCTCTACAGCTCAATCCTACATCCCTGTGAGTTCTGTCCAATTCCTTGTGCCCTCGGATGTAAAGGAGATCATGAAATGCAGAGATATACTTTGACTTGTCCAGTGCTGCACATTAGGTCATAATTATAGCTTTGAGACAGCCCCAGGCTCTGCATGAACCAAAATCAATCACTGACAGTGACAGCTTGACAAAAGGGTCAGGGGAAAGATTTCAAGTTATTTTCTACAGTAGTGACTGCTCAAGTACTGAAATCTGGCTGAGGTCCTGACTAGTTAATTGCTGCCAGGGAGGCTTTAACCTTTAGGTATCAAAGTGGCCACCCAAAACTGAGAAAAGGCTGGAATTTACGGTCATATTATAATGGAGAGCTTGTGGCACTTTCTCCCCCCCATTTTTATGTGCTACTGCTTTGTTGAAATCATGCTACATAAAAACTGTCAAAATACCTGCAGAAAATGGACAGGAAAAGGAAAAACAATTGTACTTTTGAAATATAAATACCTTAAGAAAAGAAATCAGAAGATTCCAATAACAGCTGGAACTTTCAGTCAAAAGAACTTTATAACATAAATACTGCCTCCTCAAAAGCCAGAACACTTAAAGCAGGTGACTATTTTTCCCCAAGCAATAAAATCACAGAAAAATGTAGTTCTAGGTTAACCAAAGCTACTCACAGCTTCAGGTCAAAATATCATACATTGCTTCAGTGAAATAAAAAAAAAAGGAAAAAGCATTCAGAGAATTTGAAATGTTTCAGCTTCTATTTTCACACTGGCATTTTCCGTTCCTCATTTCACAATGACATTTTCATGTCAAATTGACCTTAAAACAGGTTTTCACAAAATCAGAATGAAATATTTGGATCATCCTCAGGCAATTCCCTTCTTTTTCCTTTCTTTCTTTCTTTCCTTCTAAGGATCCAAATCAAACCCCCAAACCATGATTTCTTTTTAAAGGGGAAAGAAATCTTCTGAGAATTGGAAATATTTTGCATATCAGGCACCTCATATTTTTCTCCTGAGTTACAGCAGTGACTGGTGGAGCCACAGGTCCCTTCAGACTGTGGACAGGTCCAAAAAATGCCAAACTCATCCACTCCAGAATCCTTGCAGCAAATGCCAAGCATGCCCTTATTAATATTCTGTGAAGGTTTGGGGATCAACAGTAGCATGCATAATAGCATTTAATGACAGCAGGGCTTATTATCAGAATGCTTTGGCCTCATCTGGCCTCTATTGGCAAAATAATGTGCATAATAAGGTATGTTAATATTGGGCTCTTTGGCAGGTCTTGGAAGATGAGATGGTACAGCTGGCAGGACGAAATGGGAGCAGCTGGAAGGGCAAGATTTGGGTCTTACATATTAAAACATTTGACATTTGGTGTCTGAGGGGAACACTGTTTAGAGCTAATAAATAACTCACCGATGATGACAACCTGTAATGACAGCTTTTATTATGGTCTGGTTAATCCTCAGATTCAGCTTTGTCCTGTCGGGCCATCTGCCGCCCATTTATTGTTCAGTGTTTCTCCTCTTGCTTTGTTAAGTGTCGTGCACTTTTGGGAAGTTGTGGCCACACAAATGTGGAGCGTGTCTGGGAGTCATCCCTGGCACTGGGAGAGGAGGGAGCAGCAGGGCTGGAGGGGCAGAAGCAGGAATGAGTGCACAGAGGCAGCGGGGATTGTGCCATGGATCCCAGTGCTCCCCCGCAGCCTGGCTTGTGCAGAGCCGGCTGAACGCGCTTTCCTCCAAGCATTCCCAATACTAGGGATGGGGAAATGCCACTCTTTTTTCCTGCTGAGTGAGTGTGGCCTGTTTCTGCCAGAGAAATTACAAACCTCTCTCTCTCCAAACGTCAGCACCAACCGTTCCGTCACAGCCCGAGGTGATAACCAGGCAAGGCCATGGAAATTCCCTGCGGACACAGCTGCTCCTCAGGGATGTGCCATCCCTGTGTCCTCATGATGCCTGATGTCACTCATTTTTGGTACATTGTCAGCTCTGATAAATCTGCCTGAAAGACAACAATTTTCCCAGATAACCTGCTGAGATGCCAAATGCCCGGGAAACCTGGACCAAATTCCGTGGTTTCTGTCCAAACTGACTGCAAGGTGTGCACAGTGTCCTGTGTGTGCCTTAGAAGTGACAAACTGCCTGCAAACGTGCCACGGGGCCGACTTCCAGGTGATTTCCAGGCACACAAACCAAAACAGCCAGGAATGACTGCAGCTCTCAGAGCAGGACATGTGCTGAAGAAAAGAAGCAGCAATAAAAAATATTATGGAAAGAGGAAAGTGGTCTGGAAGGACAACAGTCAGAGCATCTCAGGAGGTGTTTGTCACTTTCTCTGTACTTAGGAAATAGCCTCAGAAACTTAACTTGCCAGGTTAGCATGGAGGAAAAGCAGTGAAGAGGAGTTTGGAAAGAAAACCAGTTGTGGACAGGTCTAGAAGTTGCTTTCTTCATAAAGCAGCCAAATTCATAGAACAAGTGCAAACACAGGAGCCAAAAAAGGAAACACAATGAAGAAAGGCTTTAGGTCCCCCTTAAAAACAGCAGTTTGCAGAAAAGATTGTCCATCTCACTGGAAAGGGCCACACCATGGACGCCCTCCCTGAGCCCCTCCAGGATCTGTGGTGCAGCCATGCTGGGAAATCAGCATCTAGCATGTAAGATGTACTACAAAAACAAAAGCTTGAGACCAAAAAAGGAGGATTTATGACACTGTAGACACTTAAAAAATATTCTTTAGCTTCCCTTAGGGAAGAAATTAAAAACTTCCAAATGAATGGTTCAGCCTTCATCTGTGTGGGTTCCCTTTTGTTGTCTCATGAGTAAGATCCCAAGGAAGAAGTGGGTGCCCTTTTCAGGGAGTTTTTCATGTACCAGCCTATTTTTCCACCTGTTAATTGATTTCCATCCCATCATTCACACCGTGATGTTCCAGCACCATCACAGCAGCCTTCTCTGAATATTAAATGCAATTCATGGAAGCAGCTCTGTCTCCTGATCGTGCACTTACTCATAGTTAATAACACTTAAATATAATGGAGCAGGCACTGCACAAGGGCAGCAACAACTGATTCCTGTGCTCTCCCACTCCACTTGGAGCATGCTGATGGCTCTCCTGGGGAGCCTGGCTCACAGGCAGTCTGGATCTGCTTCAGCATGCGAGGAAAAGGCACGTGGAAACAGTCTGGTTGTCCCTCTTTGGCTTTATCCTGTCTCCAGCCCAGTTCTTCAGGGCTTCCCCAGCCAGAGGGAACCAGGAGAGCTCCCAGACTGAGTATGGCGTGAGGGAGAAGGTGTCAGGGGTCTGGAGACAGCCTTTTAGGCAGAAAGGACCCCCAGCATACCCTCCAGCAGCATTATTGCAGCCTCTAGGACCAGCTCGGTAACTCCTGGAACTTGGGAAAATCTCCTTTTCCCACTGTCTCCCATCTCTGACCTGACTCAGGGAGCTCCCAGGAGCAACAAGGCCGCTATGGTGTCCACTCAGGGACACCACCAGGGACAGTGGGCAACTCGCCAAATACTTTTTCCTTCAAGTCCCTCTTTGCAAACCAGGCATGAGGTTTATTGGTGCCCAAAGGTGGTTTAAATTCAATAGAACTTGTAAGGCCCTCAGCCAGCAGAGCTGGAGTTGCTGAGGGAACCCCTTAAAAGTGCATCAACCCAGAGATCAAACACATTTCTGCCTCTTTATAAAGTGCTGATAAATCATGTGACAAACACGAAAAGAAATCCAGGACAGTGAGGGTTTTTCCATACTACTCATGGCATGATCATCACAGAAGCACAAGTAGAATAAAGCTTCATAACAGATAGTCTTGGCTTTTTTTTCTGCACTAGATGAGCCACAGATTTCCTTTCCAGAATAAGTTATAAAATACATGTAAACATTTGTCACTGTGTGGGGTTTTTTTAATGTCTCACTCCTGTCTTTCAGTGGGACTTTGATTGGACTCCTTAGGAAAAGCAATGAGAAAACCTTAATTAAATTTTTGCTGCTCCCTGGACATCTGTTCTAGAGTGTTATATAAAATATTACACATGGTTATAAATACACATTCATCTTTTATTTTAAACACATTAGTAATTGGGTTTTCTGGGGCCACGGGGATTTATTAGGCACGGGATTGCAGCCCTAGAGGCACACACACTTGCACAGGGATGGAGACATGGATGTGTGCATGGATGGGATCCTGGGATGTCCCCAGAGCCCTGGGAAAGCTTTCTGCCAGCTCCCACATGAGCAGTGTGTGCTTTGCTTCTGGGGTTCCAGTCACCCTCACCGCTGCTCTGCCACTGCAAAGATGACTCAAATGTCCCAGGAATGAAGGGCATTTGGGGACAGCAATAACCCACGGCACTTTTGGTCTTTTCTGGAGCTCTATAAATGGCTGTCTGCTCCAAGGCATGCGATTCCATGGAAAGCAGCTCCTCAGGGAGTGTTTGTTACCTCGGCCAGTCGAAACCAGCAATGGAGAACTCTGCAGTCAGTGCTCCCACACTTAGAAACGCTGCAAAGAAGGCTGTGAAGGCTCATCATTCCTTTATTCACCTGCTCTGGATGATCCAACAGATGGGATTACGTCTTCTCCAGAGAATTTTGAAAGAAGTTGCAATGAGTTTAAAGATACATAATAAAAGCTTGCCTAATAACGTGGTTGCCAACACAGCTCTGAACCATTTCTGGACTAAGTCTCCGACTTTCTGAAGCTTCTCCATGATCTCTGCGTGTCACGTGACAAACGCAT
Source organism: Daphoenositta chrysoptera (assembly GCA_013397915.1). NCBI lineage: Eukaryota > Metazoa > Chordata > Aves > Passeriformes > Daphoenositta > Daphoenositta chrysoptera. The sequence continues at coordinate 979,074 of VZRO01003930.1, read as the reverse complement.
TGCTAATTAACAGCAGGTCATTCTTGCAGACTGCTCCCAGAGTGTTTCATTAATTATCAGCTCGGAAGTGCAGCAGCACAGGCCCCTGAGCAGCTGCCTCGGGAATGCTGCTCCCTCTCCAGGTCCTGCTCCCCAGGGGCAGCAAGGGCGACAGCGTGAGGACAGTTCCTCTTTCCAGAAGCCTGAGCACTCCAGCCCCGAAGCTGAAGGTGATGAATAGAGCAGAACAGTGCAGGCAGAAAAGAAATCTCAGTTTTTCTTCCAATGTCACATCAGCGTACATGGGACAAGGGGAGCAAGTCAACCACTACATGGATTTGTCAGATTGGTGGCTTGTTCGATTTGGGACTTTCCCTGAACTCCCATTCCTCTTTATTTTTATTCTTTTTCCCTTCTGCACCATCTTCAGAGCTGTCTGTCACTTTGGCCTCTCCCAGTCTGTGCAGATGAGCTTTCCAGCTCCACATGGAAACAGCCTGATGTTGCCAACTCACTGGATAAGGAACATTTTGTCTGAAACAAGTAGCTTCAGTGAGCTTATTATCCACTCCAGTGCACAGGACACAGGGAAGAACCTGGGTCAGATTCCCAGCATTTCTCTGGAGCTGGTGTCCCTGTGGGCTTGTCCCCTCCCCACAAATGCACTTAAGGAAATTCAGGGTGGTTTGTAAAGTCTCCCAGCCATGCAAGAGAGAATTCCAGTAATTCCTTATAGTTAAATCACAGGACCCCAGAATGGTTTGGGCTGGAAAGGACCTTAAAGTTCATCTCATCCCACCCCCTGCCACGGGCAGGTACACCTTCCACTGTCCCAGGTTGCTCCAAGCCCCGTCCAGCCTGGCCTTGGACACTGCCAGGGATCCAGGGGCAGACACAGCTTCTCTGGGCACCCTGTGCCAGGGGCTGCCGACCCTCACTGGTAACAATTCCTTCCTAATGTCCAGTCTAAACCTACTCTCTGTCAGTTTGAAGCCTTCCCCCTTATCCTGTCACTCCTTCCCAAGTCTCCCAGCCTTAATATCTTACCCGGTTTTGCAGCTGCTCACCGTGATATCTGTACTTGACAGAATTCCAAAGGCTCCAACTGATTAATGTGGCTTTTAGGAGGAGGTGGTGTTCAGAGCTGACCTCAGGGCACCCCTGATTGCCTCACAACCAGTGAGGAAAATCCATCCCAGTAACCGCCTGTCTTGGGTAACAGGAGTCTGGACATGACATCACTCACAAGGGAGTTATTACCGCTTGCATCACTCCGTGAAAAGGGATTAAAATGGGAGTGAGCCTCCCCTTTTCCAGCCAGGGAAATTCCTCCTGGAAGAAGAGAAACTTGCTGGCTGGTTTGCTGCACATCGCTGAGGAGTGGAACAGCACCTTGTCCCGAGGGGCTGCGGTCACTCCTGACGGACCAACCCAAACCTGCTGAACCAACACAGGAGCTCCTGAGCTCCTGGCGTAGCTTGGGCTGGCCTGCCCTTGGCCTTTTCCTCTCCAGTTTCCTGTCTTTCCTTGCTATGAGCAGTGAGGCTGAGGAGGAGCCCTCACCCCCTTCCCTCCTGCTGCCAGCAACCACCTCAGACCATCTGGTGGATGATTTTACCCTGCACTCAAACCTTTGGGAGGATGGCTTGCCATGGCCCTTCGCCTTTCCCACCGTGCACACGGTGTTTGTGCCCAGTGCCCAACTGGGATCACTGGAGTGGCTGCCACTGTGGCGCCTTTGGTGCCACCCGGCTCAGGTGTGGAGAAGGATGGCCACCCTCCCGGGGCTGATGCCACCAAAACCCAGCCAGGGCACAACAGAGATGTGACTTCCCCCTGGTTTCTCACCCTTGGGGAGCCACCTCTCAGCCCTAAAGCAGAGGGAAGGAATTGCACTGGGAATTGTCACAGGCTGAATCCTGGCAGTGGAAGAGGTGGAGAGGATTCTTCCCCCGGGGGGAGAGCACGCCTTGTTTCATGCAGAAGTGGACTTGGCAAGCCTGACCTACATTTTGGATGGCTCTGGTGCAGCAGACTGGAAAGTCGGTGGCAGCTCCAGATAAAAAAAAAAAAGGGGGGCAAGCTTTTGTTGGATTACGGAAATGATTAGCATGAAACACGATTCTGTGTCTTATTTAATTGCATTAACTGAGTGTCCCCCCCTCATGTTTTGTATTCAACATGCTGCTGGATATTGTATGGAAAACAGCCACATTGAGCTGACTGTTTAGCCTAGCAGGGGGAGAAAGGTTGAGATTTATTTGTACTCTGAAAGCGTAAGAATATATCTGGAATGAGCCCATACATTGGATGCTCCCACTAAAACTAGAAGCAGCTAAATAGTGAAAAATGCCAATATTTGCGTTTTCATTGTTAGGTTCCAAAGTTAAGCCTCAGATATTGAAATGCAAGAGTAAGACAAATTGCTCCTTGTTTGGACACAGCCAGCTCGTCTCAGTGCTGCTGTGGTTTGACACCTCGGGCTTTAAATAAACGGGGAGGGATGGACACAGACATCAAGGAGCATCTTGGAAAGGGAAAAAAGCAGGAGAGCTTCAAGTGCTGGGCAGCCTGAAGTCTGTGATCTCAAGAAGCACCCGGCTGTTCTCGGGGGAAGTTGTCTCTTTTGAAAACCAGTGATGTTTTCTGCTCCTTCCTCCCCCCAGTTCTTCCCAGAGAAAAGCGGTGCTGAGTGGAGGTGGGGACTACTCGCTCCAACACAAAGGTTTCAAAAGGACGGGATGCTGACATCCTGAAGGGAAAAACAAAACCCGTGGGACGTTTCCTCCTCACCATTGAAAAGGTATTTGGGACTCCGAGAGTCTCTTGTCTCTCCCCTTTGTCTGCAGCTGAAGAGGGGCCGGGGCTCAGCCCTGAGCTCCTTTGCTTGGGAAGGCAGTAATTGCTTTTCCAGCTGGATTGCCCGGCAGCATCCCCTGCTCTTCCCAGGCACCCTGGGAACCAGGAGACTTTATGGAGCCCTTCATGGCTCCTTTGTTACACGCCCTGGGCACAGTCACTCAGAGAAGAGCCAGGACATCGACACGGCCACAGAAACACGGGAAGAATTCCAGGGGCCCTTGCAGGACCGGTGTCATTCCGCTTTAGACACTTCTGTGGATGCTCAAACTCTTGGCTTCAATTTCTGGACAGGGCTCGCTCAGCACTGCAATCCTTAGGGGCAGGGAATGGATTTGGGGAGAAAACACAGCGTTTGATTTGAGGCTGGGCTTTAATGTTCAAATGGATGATGAGACAGACGGAGAGGAGGAAGGAGAGGTGTGGTAGGGCAGAAGGGGAGGAAGGTTCTCACCAAGGGCTTCCTCTGCTGCTGGGCCTGGCAGGGAGGACACACACAGAGGTTTCCCCCATTTTCACTCCATAAATGAAGTTCTGCTGCGGGGGCTGCTGAGGATTGTCTCCAAAGAGAAATGGAATATTTTCCTTATGGTGAACCACAAGAGAATGTTACTACATCCTGCTTCTTATGGCTTATAAATAGAAGGAGGGAAGGAATGACTGGTTAACTGTTTGACCTCAGTTTGGGAGGAAAAAGCCTCCCAAGAAACCTCAGGAACTCACCCCATTAAGCATCCAGGAAAATGGCACTGATCTGGCACCTTAATTATATGCTAATGACATCCGACCAAGAAGAAAAGCCTCAGATGTCTGAAGGAAAAATACCTGACTGAAAGGGGTTGTGTGTGCTCACAGACACTTTCTGACAGCTATTCCCTCTTCCTTTTCGTCTTTTTTTTTTTAGCATTTAAGAAACGAAACAAGACAAAAAAGCAGACTGTAGAACCAGGTGAACCTTTGACATTTGTGTTTGATTTTCAGCCCCTGAGCACGAACTGAAAACAAAACAAATCCTGCTGCACAGAGGTTTGTCAAATGTACAGATTTTCAATGATCCTTCTGTTCATAATGTTTTTCTGATTCACTTCTAGCTAAGATTGCAAAGGGTCTTCACCCATCACCTTCTGGTGAACTTGTCTGCAAAATACTTATTATTTTCCTACAAATTCATTTGCTCCACCTGGATAAAAAATAAAAATACACTAGTATAACTAGCAACTTTAATGAAAGTATTCCCAGATATGCAATCCAATTATGATTGTGATGATTATGAGTTTTTATTATTATATGACTATATATTTTATTATTAAATTATTATTATTTATTTTACTTTCTGGTTTGTTTGAATTATTATTTCCCAAGGACTTTGCATTACACCTGGATGCTTCCAGAACCCTCTGCTCATAGCAGAAGCTGATGATGACAGTTTTACTAACTCATCTTTACATCAATTCTTACGTGGCACATTTTTCGGGACTGAAATTATACCAAAAAAACCCAACCAAAACCAGCTCAAGAACAACCATTGAATGGTTATTTTTGCCTGTCATGAGATGGGATCTATAATTCCCAGCAAAGGCTGTGCAACAATCCCTTTAGGTTTTACCTAAGATTTGGGAAATGTCCCTGATACTTGTACAATAAACAGAGATTTGTTTTCTCCCGGAGGGCATAAATTGCATTAACTAGATTTCATTTCTTAATTGAATTTTAAAATGTTCTAAATTATAATTTATACTAAAAATATCAGCCTTGTGTGTGTCACTGGGAGTAGCAGTCATGGGACACATCAGGAGGATTTTGGAGAGACACAGAAAGGAGTTTATTTTGTTTACTTTGATGTAACCAACCCTGTGAGCAGAAGCAAAAAAAAAAGTTAGCTGAGGTGCATCAGCTTTACTTTGAGATGGAGTAGGCAAATCCTGTTATTTGGGTTCACCTGAGGTTGGTTTGATGATAAAACAGGACTGGGTTCCTCTTTGATACCTCTCAGGACTGTCAGCTTTTGTCTGGCAAAAAAAGGTTCCCCTTTCGTACCTTCTCATATTTGAGGAACGGACCTGTCCCAGGCTGGGATGGTTTTGTGAGGTGCTTTGCTGAACAAAAGGCTGCTCTCAGAGGTGCCACCCTCTGCTCTGCCTTGCTGCTGGCTGCCCCTGCTCCAGCTCAGCTCCTTGTCTTGGGGCTGGGATGCAAATGCTTTTAGCAGTGTGTGCAGAGCCAGGCACTTTCCTCTCTAGAAGAGGATTCCTCTCCTGATTTCGAGCTAAGCAGCTCAAGGACAGGTAAAAGGGATAAAGTGATGTTTTGGGGGTGAGGACACATGGTGCCAGCAGCCTGCTGGCTCAGCCAAGCATGCCAAGGGTTAGGATGGCAATGAGACATTTGCTCTGTGAAATTCATCATCAGTCAGGCACCATCAGCCTTTTGTAAAAGAAAAATTTCCATGCCTTATTAACCCCTCCCAGACCTCACAGCAAGTTCCTCTGCCTGGGCAAGTGTTTGAGGGCAGGTTCTTCCCCACTACCTCCATCCCAGAGGAGGCTGTCACTCATTGGAGACATTGTTTGATGTTCCTTCTGCCAGTTAATGGGGGAGCTCTGGGCGCACAGAGCCATCCCACCCTCAGGGTGCCTGTCTCCAGCTCAGGAGTCCCTGACTGCTGGGCATGTGCCCTTGGGATCTCCAGGAACGCTAAGAGGGAAGACACGCCTGGAAGTGTCTGTGAGCTCGTGTGGAAGCTCGTGGCCAGGTGTGCAAGGGTGGCTGCACACACACCTCCACAGGCTTGGTCAGAGAGAGACAGAGCAAACGGGTTTGGGGGCAGCTGGAGTCCCTGGGAGTGGGAATGAACAACAGGAGCTCCCATTCCATGATGATGGGTGAAAGGGGTCAGGGAAGCTCTCCCCAAGTCACTGCTGAGCCCTCCAGCTCACACAGCAGCACTGAATGCTCCACCCCTTGCTCACCTCTGCTCCGTGGAGCTGCTAACTCTTTCCAGATGAAGGGTGTTTATTTAGCTTATTGATTAAACCAGCTGCTGCCGCTGACAGGAACCTCACATTTTCCAGAGAAACAGATAGGAGACATGAGAACAGGCAGTGGTTCCCCTGTGCCCCCCTTTCCAGAGGGAATGACTGCTCTTTGTGACCAGGCTTGTGTTACACCAGGCTCTGCAGCTCCAGCACCATGAGCCTGGAGAGGAAATGAAAGCAAGTTCCGCTTGAAGGACACCCCTAGAACTTGGGTGGCTTTTTCTTTATTTTTTTAATGTGAAATTACTAATTTCCTTTAGTATGGAAACTGAGATGGCATCAGAAAATACAGCCACTGAATCAGCTTGACTTATGAAAATCTTTAGTTACCTTTGCCACATCGATGTGATGTGATGCACTAAACAAAAGGCTTTGGGCTTGAATAGAAGAGAACATGGGCCACAAACCCAAACACACAGTATAAAAACTGCAGGATTTCTCATGGAGCAAAGCTCCTGATCCCCACTCCCTTTGCTGATGCTGCAGCAGCTCCAGCTGCTCCATATCCCACATCACACCCGCAGCAGATGAAATCTGTCATGTGCTGCAGCTCCTCTGTGGCTGTATGGGTCCAGAATGTATAATAATTTAATTCTGCCCACTTTTCCCTCAGTAGGACACTATATAATTTCCTCACTGCACTGCTGAGTTTCACAAAGCCCTCAGTTACCTCGGAGACTCCTGAAACCTGGCTGAAATTCCCATCAAAAGTTCCTGCAGGGAGAAACAAATCAACAGGCAGACAGGCAAGCCCACCTCCGTGAGTAAAGCAAAATAAATCCCAGTCACTGCAGGACTGGCACGGTGCACACAAAACACCTCCCAAGGCCAGCCTGGAGGAGACCCAAAGCCATGGGACAAGGCAGGGCCACCACTTTGCTGTGAAACGACCACCCCACACTTCCAGAGGGAGGCCCTGGGGTTGCTGCAGACACAAGTCGAGCAGCCTGGAAGGAAATTGCCTCCTTGTTCCCTCCTGAGAGGGAGTTAACCTCGGGGAGCATCCAGCTGAAAGCTGTGCGTGTGGAACACGCTCCGTTCTGCTGAGAAAACATCCACGGGAGGAGATCTTTCCTGCAGCTTGGAGCAGCTCCAGCAGCCTGATGGAGCACGACGGCTGTGATATACAAAAGATCCCAGAGGAAAAGATAGCTGGTGCTGCTCTCCCTGCTGACTGACACGTGGCACCGAGCGCTGCATTTTCCTCGGGCTCCTGTGCATTTCCGAGATTTCGTAGCACACCCAGCAGAGCCACAGCCAACAATGACTTTGCTGTGTGATGCCAGTGTATCTGTAACGCATCTCCTTCTCTGAGTGTCCTCATTTCTTTTTCCCCAGGAAGGAAGGAAGGGAGTCAGGGCTGTGCTAGAAACCAGAGTGTGTGAAATGATTGAATTAGTGAGCAGTTTCAAAGTTCACTCCTGCAGAAGATTCACAGTGTTTGATCTTCCTTCCTCTGCCACCACTGGCAATATCCCCACTAGATTGGGTGGAAGCAGGAGCAGAGCTTCAGAGCTGACACCTCAAAAACCTCTAAGTTACCCTGAGACAATAGGGACAAGCCTATGGAAAGCCAGACCTAATCCAGGTTAAACTGAGCAAAAGACATGGATTAACCAAAACTCAGCGAAGCAGAGAGAAGTAAACGAATGCATTGCACTGTTCAATGCTGATGGAAATTAGGTAAGTTTTAGTCAAGTTTCACACAGGATATTTGAAAGTTTTGGCACTCTGTCTCTTCTCCTCCTGTGTGTTTTGATCAGCACCAATGTGACCTCTGGTAAAGCAGCCTCAGGACATCCCAGTCAGGCTCAGGGATCCATTCTCAAGAATTTCAGTTCTCCTCCCTGCAGATGCAGCAGCCAGCTGTGAGCTCCCTGATGATGTGAGGCTGTTCACTGACAGCCCTACCATGGCATTGTCTGCTCTCAAACATAATGTCCATTTCTTCCAAGCAGAGCAGGAAAACAAAACAGAGCAGTCTTCGAGGAGAAGGATGTGATCATCCCCCCAAAAAACTGTCATATATCACCAGGACAGACAGATAATTCTCTTAAGGGGAAAGGGCAGCAATTCCAGAGTTACTACAGCTCCTGAGGCAAATATCCTGGAGTATACTCAAGAAACGAAAGAGGAAGCAGAAACTAGGAGGTGACTTTTGGATTACCATTTTGGATTTGAAAAAAACCTCACCACCAGATTCAGTATCTCCTGCCCTGTGTGGAAGTGGCAGCCACTTCCTTAGCTAGCTGTCCGAGATGTAAAAAAAAAATTGGGGAAACAGTGTGATTTTCCTGGCATTTAAGATGTTTGGGGTTTCTGTTTTCTGAGCTATCTGGACTAGATAACAACCCTATCTCAGACTTGTCATTGGTGCTCTCTCTGCTTTGGACAGCTCTGCTCTGTGTCCTGGCAGAGGGATGTGTTTCTGTGTTTCCTGACCAGATTTACATATACCACATTGTTTAATAAACATTTTAAATTGTATTTCCTCCTGCCAGGGTTGAAATGGATCTGCCTCTTTTGAATGAAAGACCCACACAGCCTTGAATTATCTGGAGCCTTGTGGACCCGTTCCTTGCTGATCCAAAGGCTTTTCCTCTCAGCCTGATGGAACCTTGTGTTGTTAGAAGCAACCTGACTGGCCAGAGTTTCATCGAGGAAAAGTGCCCTGGAGGGATTGTGGTCCCACCACCTTTTTGTGGGTTATTTCTAAATAAAACCTTCGGGGCTCACAGGCACGGCACTCACAACTCCAGGGCAGGAAAGGAGTTTGCCAGTGGTGTCCCTGAGCCCTGGCCCCGGTACCCAGGGGCTGGATTTATACCTAGCAAGGGGGTTAAGGAATGAACAGCCCGGAATTTCACAGCAGCCTGTGAAGGGAGACTGGCACAGCTATGCCAAGCCCTCTGTGTCCCTGGGGCTGGCGGGGAGATGCTCTAAGAAAAGGCTTCTGAGAGCAGCAGCCAGGAAGAGTTTGTGTGTTTGCAAATTGCCTCCAAGCCTTGTTAATCCCTGCTCAAATGAGGAGCTTGTAAATTGATCCCTCCTTTCTCACCAGCCCCGCTGACCTGGTGTAAAGCAGAGCTCTTCTTAGGCAGGGCTTAAAGAGCAGCCAGCAAACCCCAGCGGGACTTTGAGAGAAACACCGGCTTTCAGGGGTTCATCCTAAATCCAGCATCCCCCTCTGGATGTGTGCTGCTCCCAGCTCGAGAAATCGGTGATTTGAAACAGAATCGCAGAAAACAATTGCAATGTGAACAACGCAGAGCCCGTTGTTACTCACCCAGGAATCACTGCATGAAGTCACTCTGTCCCAGGGTATTTTTAAATAGCTCTTCAGTGGGTAGATGTTTTGGTTCTCTCAGGGGCTGTCTGAGATTCTCCAGCAGTGTTAATTAGCTGCTGCTGAAGGGTGTGCAGTTTGCCATTCACCATTTAGGCTGTGGGCTCCGTTTCTAGAGTATCACGGTGCCAGTGAAAACTCAATTAGGGGCTATTTATAAAGTCTTTAAATAGGCAAGTTTTCATGTTTCCGACCTCACTCTGTAAAGATAAGCAAAAAGGTTTGAGTTTCTGTCAAATCATGAAAATTTGCTTCTCAGTATGGCTTAAATGAATGCTTGCTACATTTTATTACTCCTATAACATGTATCAGAAACAAGAGACAGATGTGAGCCCCCATGTACTCTCAAGATCAGAAAAACCTGTCTTTTCCAGGGTTTTGGGTTTTCCATAGGAAGCATCCCAGTAATAAGAGCACATCACCCGCAGGAACCTCGGGGAAGGAACAGATCAGAGTCCTGCAGGCTCGCTTGTGGCTCCATCTTAACAATTTTGAGTCCAAACAGATTTTATTCCACAATCCTCCTGCTTCCAAGTGGCAAAGCGGAGCTGTGGCAGCCTCCAGCCAGCCTGGAAATTTATCCTGAGGAGCAAAGAGGGGGAGAAAGGAAAGCCAAAACCCGCAGCATTACGTGGTGAAACCCCAAAGTCCTGAGTGAACAGAGTGAGCTGGAAAATCCTCATTGGCACCGTTGAGCAGCAGTGCCATCCCTTATGGAGATGTGCCCTCTCCCGGCCTCCCCGGGAACGCCTGCAGGGACACAGGTGCGGAAAATCTGCGCAGAAAATTATTTGGGGATGTTTCGGGTGAAGCAGCTCAGCGACCAGAGCAGATCCATGTGATGGTGCTCAGGAACGTGGTGGCATTTTGACACGCTGGCACAGCTAAAGGGCGAGTTAGAAAAGCAAAATGCATTTCTGAGATTTAGTTCCTCATTTGAACCTTCTGTTTGCCACACTGAGAGATCTGGGAAGTTTTTAGAGTGGTAAAACAACTCATTAAAATGACAATGCATTGCAACTCTTTCCTCCCTTTAAGACGAGCCAAGTGTTCATTCCCTGTGTAAAATTATCAGTTCTTGCAGATCATATGGACATGGAGCAAAAAAAATCTTCAATACTTAGCTCTTTTTGCTATTTCCATCCTCTTATTTTTTTTTCACTGAGAATTTTGACTGCTTTTCAGCAACTTTCTCTTTTTAATTATGGAATATTTTTTACAACGTGGAAGAGACAAGGAACATTTTGGAGGAAAAATCTGAGGTAATCTATAGGGGAGAAAATGAATACTTTGGACATAAAATCTGAGCTAATCTGTAGGGAAGTGAATGAATATTTTGAGGTAAAAATGAGGTAGTCAGTGGTGGGCATGTAGGGAAACTTTTAAGAGTAAACATCAGATAGTGTAGAGGGTAGAGAATGAATATTTTTAGGTAAAAATGAGGTAATCAGAAAGGGAGAGATTGGGAAAAATTTAGGGGTATAAATGTAAGGTAATATACATGGTAGAGAATGAATATTTTGAGGTAAACTCAGGTGGTCACTAGTGGAGAGATAAGGAAAATTTTGGGGTAAAACTTGAGTAGCTCTGTAAAGCTACAATAAATATTTTGGAGGGAAAATCTTAAGTATTCTGGAGGGGAGAGAATAAACATTTTGGGGATAAGATAGTTCATTATGGGGTCTCTTGGTCATAAAATGTACGTCAAGGAAAGTGATTTGAGCTGGGGGGAATGGGGACCCCTTGGGGTTTGCCTGCTGATGGTTTTGGGGTGCTCTCTGGTGTTTTGGAAGAAGTTCTGTGGCACAACTGCAATGACAAGCAACACACAGGGCAGCGGTGCCTATTTTTTTTTTTTTAACCTTTCCCATCAGCTGTAAAAGCTTCTTGCTTTGGGATTCATTTCTCCTCCCAGCACGAGCAGGAGCAGCCCCTTGTATTGATTTGCCCTGCAGCAGAGAGAGGTCGTGGGAATTTTGAAGTAGTTTCTTACTGACCAGACTGGCAGAGCAAAAGCCAGAAGTGTTCTTCTCTAAAGGAATGTTTTTCACTAAGAGCTGGGTCGCACTGCCCTCTCGTGGCTGGATTATGCATGTACAGCCCACTCCGCTGAGCGTCTCCTCTTCCTCAGGTTCTGGCATGAAATTCCCAGTCAGAATGTTCTGGCCAGCATCTTTTAACTCCGGTCAGCCTGGAATGCTCGGTTAACTTTCCTTTCTTAGCTCCAATCATTTGCACAAACCCAGAGGAGTTACTTGGCCTGAGCAGCTGCCCAGTGGAGCACCAGCCAGGCTGGAAAATCTCCCTGAGGTCTCTGTTGGAGAGTGGGAGAAATGTCCCTCCTGGCTGGGGTGTCCTTGGTGGGCAGAGAACTCTGATATTTGCAATATCTGATATTGGCAATGTGGGCTTGTGCTCACACTGGGATTCCCCAGGAGGAAGGGGAGCCTTGGCCTCACCTGCACAGCTCAGGTGGATGTGACAGAATTGGGGTGGCCTGAAAAGACATGAACAGATTTCTGGGTTGTGGAATGCCTCAAAACCTTTCTCTGCCCGGTTTTAATGGGTTTCTCCTAAAGATTTCCTGCGGTCCAGCATCCCTGGTGTCCCTTATTTTGTCCAAATCACAATGGTAAAGGATTGAATAACTGACAAGTGGGGTTTGGGATGAAAATGGTTCTGATAAAATTAGGCAAATAAAAGGAGAAAAAGAGCATAATTTTAATGGCTGAAAGGGGTAGGGATGAAAATGATGGAGAAGGACACTTTTACGTTTGAACTGGTGTCACCTCTCATGGACAAAACCCCTCAGAGCAGAGATGTGAAAGCCGGGAGCCTTTGACTTCCTCGGCGGATTTCATTTCCCTTTCCCGGGGAGTGAACGAGGGATCCCGGCCTGGGGCGCGGGCGCCGCCTCGGTGCTGCCGCCCTGTGGAGAACCTGAGGAACTGCAGGTCCGAGTGGGAGCGACCCTCGAGGCTCCGCGAGCGATCCGCCGGGATCACGGGGTTGTGGAGATCAGGGGAGCGAGAGCTGCTCTGCTTTGGAGCCACTGGAAAGGTCTGATCGTGGAGCATTTCGGAGGCTGTTTCCAGAATTCCGTTTGTAGCTGGATCTCTCTCCAATTAAGCCGGGTGAGGGTTCTGACCCGTCCAGCCCAATGCCTTCTGCTGAGCCGGGCTGAGCTGTTGCTGCCTCCGCTTTCCCAGGGAGCTGCAGATCACTGAGGAGCGGTGCTCTGGGGAGCAGGGCTGGTTTTGCCAAGCGAGGTGAACTCTGCAGGCAGCCGGGAATGGCTTTGGGCCGGAGCCGGGAATGACGGCGGCTCCCAGGCGGTGCCGCGGCCGGGCCGCCAGCGGGGCTGTGCGCGCCCGGTGCTGCCGCCCTGTGGAGAACACGGGGCACTGCAGCCCCGGCGCTGGGGGGCCCCTCCCGACTCCGCCGTGCGGTTCCACGGCACAGAACGCGTCCCAAACCCTCCCAGCCGTGGATATTGTGGGTGTGGGTCAGGCACAGGGACACGGGGTTCCTCTTTTCCTCCCTGCTGGGATTAACGCCCTGGGAATGCCGTTCCTGACAACCTGGTCCTACCTGTGTCTGCTGGGAAAGCATAGAGGCGAAGAGGCCAATGCCAGAGTTCCTTTGGGATGATGGAGTTGTGGTGTTTGGGGATCTGAGCTGTCAGCCGGGATCACGACAACGACAGGTTTATATCCCATAGAACTGGCTATTTATAACCCACAGCCCCAGTGATGTCCCTGTGGGAGACTTGAGAGAATTCCCTGGAATTCAGCTGATTTTACCCACCCTGAGGTCAGGCTCTAGTTAATACTTTAAAAAAGGGGAAGATGGTGGCCGGACGTGTTCCTGGGCTTGTGGTGAGGCAGCCCCTGTGCCCAGGTGCCTTTATCCCTCATCCAGGGTGGCCTCACTGGTCTCTCCGAGGAGTGAGTGGGGGATGCCCCAATGAGCACCCACAACCTCACTGTGCTGATTAACCCCAAATATCCCAACCCATTTTGGCTTTGGGATGTGGATATCCCCAGCACGTTCCCTTCAGGACTGCTTTTCCCAGCACAGTTTCATCCCGTCCTTCCCGGGGCTGGACTCCTGGAATGTGGGGTTTGTGTTGTACAAGCACCTGCAGCACCGCAGGCCCTCCAGCCCCTCTCACCAGCATCTGAATTGGCTTAATTATCTTAATTGCCCAAGTGCTGGGAAGCAGCAATGCCACTCTTCCAGAGAAAGTGAAGGAGAAACGCCACTGTTTGAGGAGAAACATGAGAGAAGGGAGGCTTCCAGAGAGGAGTTTTTAGGGAGGAAGAAGAAAGTATTTCTAGGTTTTCCAGCTGGGAAGAGCAGCATTTTTCTGGTGGCAGTGGTGTGGTCAGGTGGGACCAAGCCAGCGGATGTGGCAATTCCCATTATTCCTTACTGGCACTTCCAATAAACCACCCCTGTGGGGTTTGATTGCAGCGGGGTCAGGGTTCCCTCCCCTTTTTAGGGCATTCTCCCAGCCCCCGAGTGCCGCTGGAAAAGGCAACACAAGTGTTACCTGATCTCTTCCCTGTGCTATTGGGCCTCAGCTTTAGCAGGGACAGATTCTGGGAGTAGGAAAATAAAGCACCGAGGCCAGTGGGTGTGGTCCTGGCCGTGGGGGCCTCCCTCCTTCCCCCCAAATCCTCCCTCGGCCTCCCCATGGCTGCAGAGCTGGAGCTGCAGGGTGGGAGCTGGAGAGCAGAGGCCACAAAGCCAGCCGGAGCCAGGCCAGCCCTCAGGGCTGTTGTTTTAGGGTGATCCTGTGCTTTAGGATTCCCAGCGCTTGGAAGAACTTCTGCCCAGTCCCAGTACTGGCTCCAAAGCTTTATTGGGGGGGATAAGGGAGGGGGGAGAGGGGAAGGTCACCGTCCCTAGGGCAGGAGGATTCTTTTCAAAAGTGTTTTTGCCTCAGGGCTGAGCCTCTTGGGGAAGCAGATGTCAAAGTAGATGTAGAGGTCCCCCTTGCGCTGGGGGTCCTGGAGCAGGGGCATTCCCTCCCCTGGCACCATTTTGTAGTACTTGGGGCTGCCAAACAAAGGAAGGGGCTGAGAGAAGCTGTGGGATGATCCCAACACAGGAGCCATGATCCCCAGCCCCACCTGCAGAGCCCCACATGGGCTTCTCAGGTTATTTGCTGCTCTACCTTCAACCAGGGACCTGTCCTCCTCTTCCAGGCTCCAGCATCACCCTCATCCACCCACACCCAGCCCTCTCCTTGCCTCTGCTCCCAGCAGCATGGCCCCAGACCAGAAGAGTCACCCACTGTGGGCATCCTCCTCCTCCTGCCATCCCAAACCTGCTGGAAAAGGTTTTGGAGCACCCCCGTGCCAAGGAGGTTCCTCCCAAGTGCCTGCTCTCCTCTGAGCCCCGTTTTGGCCCAGCACTTACTGCACGATGTCGTTGATGGGGATGTTCAGCAGCCTCCCATCCAGTGTCCACACATCCAGGGTGCATCCAGTCAGTGCCTGTCGGGCATGGAGTGGCACCAGGAGCTGCTGCTGCAGTCCCAGAGCCCAGAGGTGAAGCTCTGTCCCCTCACTCGGCTCTTTACCTTTCCCAGGGGGATTGTGGCAACATAAAGGAGGTTGTTGTCGATTCTTTTAAACTTTGGGTGAAGCTTCTCTTGGACAACAAAGGTGATGTCAGCTGGAATGATGTTTGGGCCCTAAAATTGAGGGGAAAAAGATCATAGAATCATGGAATCCCATGATGGTTTGGGTTGGAAGGGACATTAAAACTCATTGAGTTCCACCCCCTGCCATGGGCAGGGACACCTTCCACTAGACCAGGTTGTCCCAAGCCCCATCCAACCTGCCCTTGGAAACCTGGAAATTATTTTATACAGGGAAAGCTGGCACAAATTCTTGCTCTTTTGTTGCTGCTTTCAGCTGGCTTGAGAGAAGGGAAAGGTATTTTCCTCCCTTAAGAGAAAAAGGAGTCTTTATCCAAGGCTCCTGCTAAGCCAAGGGCAAATCCAAAACTGTGTTTCTGCCAGGAAGAAAACCACCCCTTTCAGTTATTTTTTCTTTAACCTGTTCTAAGGAAAATCCAGGCAGGAATGGCTCCTCAGAGTGCTTCTGAGCACAGTAATGCTGAGTCTCTCTGTTGGTCATGCTGCCAAGTGCCCTCAGCAGTGGGAAACCAGAACTTCATACCATGGAAGAACTTTTTTCCATGGAGGAGGCAGAGCACTGGAAGAGCTGCCCAGGGAGGGCATGGAATCTCCCTCTCTGGAGACGTCCCAAACCCACCTGTATGAGTTCCTGCTCCAGGTGACCCTGCCTGGGCAGGGGGTTGGATTAGATCTCCAGAGGTCCCTTCCAGAGCTGCCTATTCTGTGATTCTGTGCTTACCTGGTCTCCTTCCTTCTCGAAGGTGATCCTGGTGCCCCGCGTCCATCCCGGCTGCACGTCAATCGTTAGGATCTTATCCCTGATGGTGCTCGTTTGCCCATCCTCGTTCATCACCTGGGGGTGCACAGCAAGGGGCCCAGAGAGGGCGGGTCAGGAGTGCTCTGCTCACCAGAGGAAAGGGCAGGGCTGGGTTGTACTCTACACCAAAGTGGCTGTGGGTACATATAGGATCAGATCATAGAATCATGGGAACATTTAGGTTGGAGAAGACCTCCAAGATCAGAGTCCAACTGTTCCCCCAGCACTGCCAAGGCCACCACTAATCACATCCCCAGGTGCCACGTCCACACAGCTTTAAATCCCTCCAGGAATGGGGACTCCACTACTGCCCTGGGCAGCCTATTCAAGTGCCTAATCACCCTTTCAGTGAAGAAATTTTCCCTAATATCCAGCCTAAACCTCCCCTGGCACAACCTGAGGGTGTTTCCTCATGTCCTAGAACAGGAG
The DNA here is from genome assembly GCA_013397915.1 of Daphoenositta chrysoptera. Taxonomy (NCBI): domain Eukaryota; kingdom Metazoa; phylum Chordata; class Aves; order Passeriformes; genus Daphoenositta; species Daphoenositta chrysoptera. The sequence continues at coordinate 962,956 of VZRO01003930.1, read as the reverse complement.
AAACTCAGGGCTGGATACAGGACACTGGGACAACTAGGGCGGGGACGAAGATCACCAAGGGCACAAAAAGGAGACACAATGCAGTGGGAAAATGAAATCATGGGAGCCCAGAACACACTGAACTCCTTCTCCACCCATCTCTGAGATCAGCCCTCGCTTCCTACCAGCTCCCACATTGCCTCCTGTGCTGAATTCCCTTTGCCAAGGTCGGGGGGAGAACACTGGTTTGGGTTTGGTGCTAATCCCTCCCTGTGAAAATCTCCTGGGGCCATCCCCAAAATCCTCAGTGTCCCACACTGAGGGCAGAGCCCACCCCAAAATCCACCCCCTTCACCCCCAGAGACCCTACCCTGCGGGAGATCTTAATCTTCTTGGTGCAGCCATGGAACAGGTCCTCGAGGGACACGTAGAGATCCCGCACGATGGGGGGGTCCCGCCGCAGCGCCCCCCGGCCTCGGGGCCCCCCAAAGGGCAGCAGCACCTCCGAGCCATCCTCGGCAAAGAACTCTGTGTGAGGGAGCAGAGGGACAGCCCCTCGCTCGGGTCAGAGCTGGGGGGTCCTCCGGGGCCTTTACCTCCCATCTTCCCCCACCTGGAATCACCCAAAGAGGTTTTTTTCCAGGAGTGCTTATGGCAGCCTCGCCTTCCTAATCCCTCTTTTTGATGGGAATCATCCCAGAAAGGGTGCCAGGAGCAGATGGGGAAAGCTGACAGCCTGAACATGAACCTCCAGGCCTCTCCCCCACCCAGGACTAGGGGAAGTCAGGATCTATCCTCCAAGCACCAGAGGGATCTGAGTAGGCAGGGAAACATTCCTGGGAAGCTCAATGCTCTGAGCTGGCAGCTGCCATGGAATCATGGCAGTCAGAGACAGATCCCAGCCACCCCCAAGTCTCCCAACCTACCTGCAAAGGGGTTGTCCCCTCCAAAGAACTCCCTGAAGACTTTCTCAGGGTTGTTGTGGAACACGTATCCGACGCTCCAAGGGTTGTCACTCGCAAACTCCAAGGGGATGCCACCTTTGAGCCCCTCTTCCCCAAATTTGTCGTAGATGCCTTTCTTCATGGCTTAGGGAACAAGGAAGGGTTGGGAATTGAGGGAGAGCCCCAGCCTGAGATCCAGGTTTTGCCTGGGTGGAAGCTGGAGAAGAGGGTTCCCAGGAAGAGCAGGGATGGACATGGGAGCGTGTGCCAGTTCCCAGCTGGGCTGCAGGTCTCAGAGCTGGTTCTGCCCGGGACCAGGAATTCACACCCCCTTCCAGCCCCTCCCATCAGTAGAAGGGGACTCTCCCCACTTACGGTCGCTGAGCACATCGTAGGCCTCCGCCAGCTGCTGGAACCTCTTTGGCCCTGAGGGCTCCTTGCATTTTAATGGATGGTACTTCAGAGCCAACTTCCGATAACTGCGGATCACAGGATGGTTTGGGTTGCGAGGGACTTTAAAGCCCATCCCATTCCCACGCCCTGCCATGGGCAGGGACACCTTCTACTAGACCATGCTGGACAGGGCTTGGAGTAACTTCCACGGATGGGGAGCCACAGTTTCTCTGGCCAGCCTGTGCCGGGGCCTCATTATCCTCACAGGAGGAATTCCTCCCCAGTTTCCTGTCTAACCCTGCCCTCACACTGTGGCAAGCCATTTTCCCTTCTCCTGTCCCTCCATCCCTTGTCCCAAGTCCCTCTCCAGCTCTTCCTTAGGCCCTGCAAGGCTCTCCCTGGAGCCTTCCCTTCTCCAGGTGAACACCCCCAGCTCTCCCAGCCAGGATCCAGAGCAGAGGGACTCCAGCCCTTAGGGCATCTCCGTGGTCCCTCCAGACCCACTGAAGAGGACAGGAGACACCCCATTCCCACATCCAGTCCGGGCCCAGACCCTTTTCATCCCTCCCAGTCTCCGCTGTGGGAGGCGAAGGACAGCCACTCATGGGGCCGCCCCACTCCCACTGCCACCCCCCGGGTCCCCATGTTTCCTCCCGGCCCAGGGGGGATCTCTGATGCCGGGGGTCCCTCACGCCTTCTTGATGTCGTCGGCGGTGGCCCCGCGGTCCAGCTCCAGCACAGCGTAGTAGTCCAGGCCCATGGCGTCCCGTTGCTATAGCGACAAAAGGACTTCCGGTCCGCGCCGCGCGGGGCATCAAGGGAAACGTAGTTCTCCCTCTCACTTCCGCACTCTGCCGGGTCCCCTCAATCCTCTCGCCTCATCTCCTTTTTTTAAAAATCCCCAAGTTTTCATGGAACATACATGTGTTAACACAAGTGTTATCAAAGCACCGGCTTTATTTCACTCCGTACTGTGACAGTCACTTTCACTGAGCCCCTCTCCCCCTTTATTTATTTATTTATTTCCCCCCACTACAAATAGCACTTTTTCAGCACTGGAAATAAAACCACAACATCACTGCAACACAAGTTCCTCTCTAAATTAAAAATTTATCCCAGTTGTGTAGTAGGAAAAAGTATGACCTGTTACCAAAACACAATGTATGGAGCCTGGTCATCACAACAGCCTCAAACTTGCACGCACACATCCCAGGAAAATCAGCTTGGAAGAGCTTTCCTGACACATTTCTCCATTATTTGGCCCCTTCAAACTCTTAAAGGTCAGCAAGTTGGTATCTCCTCACTATCCCATCCCTGCAGCATGTGTAAATTTCCTTCTCCCAAGACGCCACCTGGAGAAGGAAAAAAAAGCAGTATTTACACGAAGTGTCTCCCAAATGACAGCTCGCAGTGAAAGCCTCAGAGATGAGCTTTCCTTTTGGACTTTTGCAAAAGGGAAGGGGAGGGGAATGGCTCCTGGAACAACATTAGCAGGTTTTAAAGGACAGTTCCAGGTTTCACTAGAGCTTAGGGAGCAGGTGTGTCCTCACACAAGGGTTCTTCTATCAGATCCAAAGGGAAAATTGAGTGTGGAAAAACATTTCTGCTGCTTTGAGTTGTGCAGTCAAACCTGAATCCCCCTAAGTGTTCATCTGAGGGGCTGTGTTGGGTAGGAGATGGACAACTGGACTGTGGAGCAGGGCCAGGTTCAAAACACGGGCCCATTTCCAGGTTGAGAGTCCAGGCCACGCTCCCTGATCCAAGCAAGCACAGTGGGATGTCTGGAACACATGGCAACACCCAATTCCCGGCCCCAAATCCCCAGGGAACAAGAGGGGTCAGGCAGAACCATTGCTTTTACCCTCAGGATTGTCCCAGCACCCTTAATCCACACTTTTTATAGGAACACAGCTCTGCCAGAGCTGCTCCAACTCTACCATTCCACTCAGCTCCTGCACAATGGAGATAAAGCCAGAGAATCCCATAGAGGATTGGTTTATGCAAAATATTAGGATTATTCAGGTAGAAAAAACACAGATAAGCTCAATAGTAAATTGTGTGGAGGAACCTGCTGAGGTGAAAAACCCGAGGTAAGGGCAGCTGCCTCCTGCCTGGCATCAGCTTTCCCTGCCCACCTTCTCCTCAGGGATGCCTCGTGTTCCTTACCTTGTACACGGGGTCGCAGTCAGCCTCGGTGAGATCCAGGACATAATCCAGGTCTTGCTGAACAATGAAACAGGTGCCATCTCCTGCACGGAAGGGACAGCAGCCAATTAGTGAAACAAACCACACTCTTAATTACAAACAGAAATGCCATTGGGAAAAGGCTCCAGTGGGTGAAATGCACCTTGGAGGTGCCATTTTGGAGGGATATGAGGGATGTGAAGGGTGGAAATCCCAAAGGAAAGGGACAAGAGGACAATGCCCAAAGAGCACAAAGCTCTTTGACTTGATTATAGCATTTCTGCGGGCACAAAACAGCCCTGGAATTACCTTGGCTGGCAATAAATCCATCTCGGTACGGGAGCAGGGAAAGCACTGGTGCTCCTGATCTATGGATCACCTGGATTGGAGTACTAGGAAAAGGAGCAGAAACAAGGGATGAGGGTTGTTATCCAGAGAAGCTGTGGCTGCCCGTGGATCCCTGGAAGTGTCCAAGGCCAAGCTGGACATTGGGGCTTGGAGCAACCTGGGATAGTGGAAGGTGTCCCCGCCCATGGCAGGGGGTGGGACTGGATGAACTTAACATCCTTTCCAACCCAAATCATTCCATGATTCTTTCCTATGATACTGAGTTAGCAGGGAACACCAAGTAAAACCCCACAGTTCAGTTCCAGTCCTATGTTGGCATGAGGATCAGGGTAAATGTCAGGATCCTACAAAGACACTTAAATGAAGCAAAGAAATGGGCTGTGTGGGAGGGTGGAATATTGATGTTAAAAAGTTTTCTGCCGAATTTATCCACAGGTATGTGTACATAGATTATATATATATAAAATTATACAAGTATTTATATAACATAATACACACAGCACATCAACATAATGCAGAGGCTCAGGAGCTCAGGGTACCACAGGATGCACCCCTTGGAAGTGGCACTGCCTGCCAGCTCCCTCGGCCTGACTCTCTTTTCCAACCAAAACACTGGTTGTTTGCCCCAGGCAGGCACTCACTCACTCACTTTGTGTTTCTTACATCCAGCTGGTAGATGTTCCCATCCTGAGTCCCTGCCAGAATGTAGGTGCTCGACAGAAATGTGCAGCAGTTGAAGGCGTCGGATCCAACAAAGAGGAACACCTGAGGATTTGGGAACCAACCAAGTGTCAGACATATGGGACACCCAGGAGAGGGAAGGAGTAATTTATTTAGAAGACAGTACAGCTGCCACTGTTTAATTTCAAATACTGTCTTCCCAGTTCCCAAGTTAAATCCTGAGCAAATCTTACTCCTCACATAAAAATCTGTCCAGGAGGAAGGAGAGAGAGCATCCCTTTATTGCACAAGGTTTTGGCCTCTCTCCAGTTTAGGTTTAACCTGGCTCAATTCCCCATCCCAGTGCTCTGACAATCCCAGATCCTTACTGGCTGCCTGCTCTGCAGTCCCACTCCTTGAAGCTTCTTGTCCTCTCGAGCCAGCAGCAGGATCTTCCCTTCTGTCCCAACCTCACGTTCACCTGACAAAAGGACAACAGGTAATTCCAGCAGTAGCTACACAACAAATCTTGGTGGGATCAGAAGCCAATAGTTTGGATCACCCCTGCTGAATTGTGGCAACATTCCTCCATATCCCAAGACACCAGGAAGGCCAATAATCACTCGGAGCTCAGACTTCATCACTGCTTGATAGGGCTCACTTCCACCCAGGACTGGAGTGCTCTGTTCCCTTCCCAAGGTGGTACAAGGGCATGGAGCAGCATTCCAGACACTTGGGGTTACTGGTGACAAACCTAAGCAGTTTGGGCCAGGGAAAGGAAGGGAATTTGAAGGGAAAACCCCTTACTGGGAGGTTTCTCGGGCATGCCCAGGTTCAGGGAGTTGTCAGCAATGCCCACAGCGATGCCGTTGACAGGAGAGCCACAGTCAGCGATGATGCCCAGGCAGGCAGATTTCCCACAGTCCCAGAGACGGGCAGTGCCATCCCTGGAGCAGGACAGGACATTTCTTCCCCGATCCACAATGGCAGTGTCCAAAATACCTGCATGAAACCAAAGAGTGTGTTCATACAGACACAAAAAGCACCTCATTCCCCAAGCTGAACACAACTACTGGCTCCAGGCCACTGTCCCCAGTGACAGCAGTCACACACAGACAAGTTGTGCTTCTAGAAAAAGGTGCATGTGGAAGGCAGCAGCTCCCAGGAAACCTCACAGAGCAGAACCACCACCTGGCACAAAGGGAAGATGTTACCCATCAAATGATCAGCAACACCTCACCTCAGCACCAGCTGATGCTGCACAAAATTGACCTCTAATTTGGGCAGAAAAGAGCCTGGCACTTTTAAATGTTCCCATGTCCACCCCTGGATAATCCCAAAAGCAGCATCTCTATCACCCAGCTACAGCAACATCCAAAGAGCAGTCTCTGCTGGCACTAAAATCCCTTAACTACTTTATTTTACTGTGGGCTGTCAAATTTGGATCTGAGAAATGACAGTGTTTTTTTTAGCAGAGAACAGCCAAGTGTTCAGAAGATTTAATTGGCACTTTCCCTACAGAAACTCAAATGACAGGATAAGCCAAGCAAACAGACTGCAGCAGTTTGGGCTGGAGGAAGAAGCAGTGACTAAAGCCACTTGAGAGTGACTGGCAGCATCACTCTGACCAAGGTTCTGTCACACCACCTGGTTTGGCTGGGGGACATCTGTGCCAAAGCATTTTCAATCCACACAAATAGATTACAGAATGGCTTGGGTTGGAAGGGACCATGAAGGTCAAGTTCCAACCCCCAAATTATGTAAGAACAATGGCAGGTTTAGCACAAGAAGGGTTTTTGAGTTAACCAAGTTTAGGGCAGCCAGCCATGGGGTGTATTAACCTCTCACTCAAGCCCAGCACCTCGTGGGACAGGGAAAACCAGAGCCTGGACACAGCAGTTGGTGGCTCAGGGAAGAGATGATTTGGGGCAGCGTTTGGGGCACCTGATGCCACATTCCAGACATCAAACACAGAGTGCAGCAGGCTGGTGACTGAACATCAGCCCTGGAGTGCAAGGCAAGTACACACACAGCAAATTAAGCATTTTAAGGGCTCTGTACCTCCTTTGTGACCTTTAAATGTTACTACACAGCTGGCATCTTCTGCTGACCAGATCTTTAGCTGGGCATCCATTCCCCCACTCAGAACCACGAGGCCCGATGGGAAAAACCTGCAACAATTCACATCATACACATGGCCTTCCAAAAGTCTCTGGAAAAACAAAGAACTACATGCTAGTTCCATTGTCATCATCCTCGTGCTGAGCAGTTGTTGAGTTATGACACTGCAAAACTTGGCATTCTCACATGGGCAAAGGATTAAGCTCAAATCCTCTGGGTTTGAGTTGCTGGAATGGACTGGTCTGAATTTGGGGCAGTCAAAGAGGTGACTTTGGGCCTCCCTCTACCATTTGAGCAGCTAATTACATAGTAAAAGATACTACATTTGCTTCTAATTACAAGTTAAATGTCTTTATCCTCTGCCAAACAAGCTGACAGGTCAAGCTCCACATGAAGGAGCTTTCCCCCTTTACTGGGAAGGCCACAAGCCAGGAAGGAGCTAATCCAGCACCAAAATCTCTTTTCCTTCCCTCTTCTCCGTCATAAGAAATTCAGTGCTTTTACCATGCAGAATAGGGGCTGTCAGTGACCTCTTATTCCTAAGTACCTCTCTGAGCAACATCCCCCTTGGGAGAAGCATGGCTTTCCAATAGATTTGACTTCAAGCCTCCAAGATGCCCAATTTCAATTAGCTTCTCATTAAAAAGCTGGATTCTTCACAGGGTGTGGACAGCCTGACCAAAGTCATGGCTACAGGGCTTCAGGAATGTCACAGACAACACAAAACATCCAAGCCAGATGCTCTTACTCTTATTTCTCCATTTGCAGCCTGCCAGATTTTCATGGTCCCATCTGTGCTGGTAGACACACCGAGTCCTCCACCACTGGAAATATCAAGGCAGGTAATCTGCAGGAAGGTAAAAGCACCAAGAATTAGCTTTACATAATTCTGTATATAAATATTTCTGCTCAAGAGCCTAATTCTGTACAGGGGGAGACCTGCTAAGTACACTTTCTGCCTGTGACTCTGCAAGGCAAGGAGAAAAAGGAATGCTGAGGCAGAAGCCTGCACAAGCAGCAGTTGTATTCCACGTTTATCCCAGGTGGAAGAGAAATCTGGATTTTTCTAGCAGGTCCTGTGAACAGATGAGAAGAAAAGAGCTCACAAGCCCACAAGACACTGTTTGATATATTCATGAAGCCAAATTCACAGCCTACATTTGCTGAAACACTGAACCAAAACTAGTTCTTTATACAAGCTTGGGGCCCCTCAGAAGAAGGACATTGAAGGGCTGGAGTGTGTCCAGGGCAGGGAACGGAGCGGGGAAGGGGCTGGAGCCCCAGGAACGGCTGAGGGAGCTGGGAAAGGGGCTCAGCCTGGAGAAAAGGAGGCTCAGGGGGGATCTTGTGGCTCTGCACAACTCCCTGACAGGAGGGGGCAGCCGGGGGCGTCGGGCTCTGCTCCCAGGGAACAGGGACAGGAGGAGAGGGAACGGCCACAAGGAGGTTGGACATCAGTTGGAATTTCCTCATGGTAAGGGGTTTTAAACAGTGGAAGGGGCTGCCCAGGGAGATTTGGAGTCCCCATCCCCGGAGGTGTCCAAGGAAGGCCTGGATGTGGCACTCAGTGCTCTGGGCTGGTGACAAGGTGGGGATTGGGCACAGATTGGACTCGATGGTCTCAGAGGTCTTTTCCAACATTAGGAATTCTGTAATTCTGTGATTCTGTGAGTTGCATTTGCAGGCTGTGGATGGGATAAAACCGCTACAGTGGTAAAATCCATGGACAGGAAAAGGAAATGCAGATGCACGGTGAGAAGGATACACCTGTCCCGGCCTCAGCCAGGACAGGGTTAAGTTTTCAAGCAGCGGGAGGGGCAGGGACAAGAGCCGGATGTTCCCCGATCCCACCTCTCCGTGCGCCGGCGGGAAAAACTCCCTTCTTTCCGGCTTCCCCTCTAGCTGGGCGGGTCCCCGTGGTCGCTCCCTGTCCCACTGCTGTTCCCAGTGAGTTGTTGTCGCCTCAACCCCCGATCGCTGCCTTTGGTGCCTCCGGTGCCCCTCTGCAGCCTCCCGCGGGGCGTGCCCGTGGGAACGCTAAATTCGGGAATACCGTTCCCAAACCACCACAGCCGAATCCAGCGCCCATCCTGCGGCACCAGGGGTCGAGATCAGAACAGCTCTGCCCACAGCCGGTAGGAAGCAAGTTAGGGCTGAGTGTTTGGCGTGTTGGGTACAGTCGCTGGTCACGATGTGGCTTAGTCTGCCCTTAGTGGAGTGGTACCTATACAGGTTTATAATTCCCTATGCGGTCCTGATAACGCACTTTCACAGTTTAGGGAGATGGTTCAAGATTCTCATGTACGTGGGTTATCTGGTATCAACTTGTGACATGATATACTACCTCCAGGAGACCATTAATAATCGTTCCCAGGCCGTGGGGGGAACAGAGGACGATTATTTTCACGAACCATTCACCTCCTTTTACTCCTTCAAGCCTCTTATAGAAGCTTTTGAGGATTCTGGACTCCCTCTGAATACTAAGGAAAGCATATTCCTGTTGCCGTGTCTGCTATACCTCCTCACTCTGGTCTACATCATCTTTAGAGTTACAAAAGAGATTATTAGGAAATTCTTTCCGAGATCGGATAAGGATGAGTGGCACGGAAGATGGGAGAAAATCGGCCAGGTTTTGAAGGAGTATTCATCTCCAGTGGTGTGGAAGTTCACCCCTGAACAAATACAGGACCCTGTTAAAGTGGCAGAATATCTGAAAGAGAAACGCTGTGGTGGTTCCAGGGAGGAGCAACTTACTGCACTGTGCTGGGCCCTGGCTACTGTTTATTGGACACTGCTGGATACCAGCCAGTCCCCTCAGGAGGAAGAGGAGGAGGAGGAAGAGGAGGAAAACAGACCAACAGGCACCGTGGCCACTCAAACTGCAGCTGCACCAGAGGAACAACCCATGCCGGGAGCAGTCGCTCCTAAACAGAACACACTCACATCCAGGACCAAATTAGTTTGCTTAGTGAGAGATGAAGAGGAAACGGAGTCCTCAGAAGACGAGGAAGAGCTGGGACTAGAGGTGATCAACAAAACCCAATGTAAGCTGCAAGAAATCCGACAACGTTTCACCCGCCGTCCGGATCAGTCCTTACTGCTGTGGCTGTACGAGTGCTGGTTGTCAGGGGCCAATGTGAATGTATTCCTAAACAGTTTCGAAGCCAGCCTGCTGGGATCCCTGTCCCAGGACGCGGCCATCGACAGGGCGATTGGGGGATGGGCGATGGGACCTTACAGCCTCTGGACGCTCCTGGTGGCAGCCGTGAGGGAAACGTACACTGCGGACGAGGTGGTGGAGTACCGGGACAGGTGGAACACCAAGCTGGAGGGTGTTCATTACCTGACAGAGTTAACTATGGCAGACATACTCTATTGGCACACACGGAATGCTCAGTACGTCGACGATCCGGACGAGGCCTACTGCACCTGGCGCATTTGGGAGGCGTTGGTAAAGAGCGCGTCGCCGTTCTACGCCAAGGCTCTGTCATCGATGCCGTGGGACAGGCACCTGAAGGTGCTGAAACTGAAGGCCTACATCTGGGACTACAGACTGAAACCCTCTTCCCTGCCGCAGGACAGCTATGTGCAAAAACAGCCCAAGGAATATGCAGCCTCCAGTGATGATCCCTGCACGATATGCCATGAGGAGCTAAGCAGAAACGCGTGTGAACTGGAGTGTGGGCATGAATTCCACAGAGAGTGCATCAGGACGTGGCTCCGGGATCATTCCAGCACCTGCCCCATCTGCCGTGACTATGCTGTCTTACCTCCAGACGTCCCTGAGCGTCCTGCGTGGAACAGCTCAAACCGTTACAAAGCCAAGGCTTGGAAAAGATCAGGGTTTTAGAAGAGCTCCCAAAGAAAAGCGTTGAAGAGACCAAGGTCTTAAAGAATGGACTGGATTGATTTCATAAGACTCAGAAATACAAGTGAAAAAATGGCAGCAGGAGAAAAAAAATTCAGAAGAATTTAAAAGTCCAAAAGAACACAGCTAAAAAGTCCTTGGATACCAATGAGAGGGATTGGAAGACCACTGATGACAAGGCAAAGCAGTATAGCGGATATAAATACAGATCTTGAGACATTTAGGAGGGACAGCCTTTAAGGGAATGATACCCATGCTTTTGTGTGGATAGACATCGTTGGGTGGTTTGAGATCTGGGCATGAGTAGATGGAATAGAATGAGAGGTGGGGAATGTGCTGGTTCTGGTCAGGACAGGGTTAATTTTTACAGGAGCAGGGAGGGGCACGGGATATTTGGGATGTTCTATGGCATGGGTCTGGGTGCCTTGGGGTGATCGGTTCCCTGTCCTCTACGTTTTTTTAATTAATATTGTTGTTACTGTTTCTTTTCTTATTCCATTGCTATTCTCAGTAAGTTGTTCTTATCTCAACCCCTGAGCTTTGTCTTTTGTCCCTCCAGTCCCCCCCTTTCCATCCCACTGCAAAGTGGGGAAGGGAGTGAGTGGCACGTGGTCCAGGGTGTTTCAGTGGGAACACCATTCCTAAACCACAAGATCCCAGTTCCATCTCCATTCCAACCCCTCACACACGAATCCACACTCCAGGCCACCCCTCACTGCGAGGACACCACAGACAGGGATGTGAGAGTTGCCAATCACACCCAGAGATTCCCACCTCACAAGGCTACTCACACTTTTCTGATGAATCCTACAAAAACTTGTGTACGGAGCCAGGAACTTTGTGGACACATTTTCGTGAGGACAAGAAATGAGGATGCTTTTCTAGGGGAAGAAACAGAGGGAAAAAAAGGAATTAGAAGTGCTTTTAGTCCTGAAACAGACATTGCTGAGGTAGAACTGTGACCTGGACCTAGCTGTGGGATCTCAGAGCCTGAAAACTGATGGATGGGTCAGTGTGGGGCTCATCTCCTCAGGATGCAGGTGGGAAGGGATGGCTGCTCCAGCCTGGCCAGCCACAGCCCTGTGGGATGGTAGGGCCCAGCGCAGCAGGAGGCTCGGGATAGCTGGACAGGACTGTGCAGGGACCGGGTGACAGCTCAGGCTGTCAGAGTGGCTCCCCTTTATGCACGGGGGTGGTCACCAACCCCTCTCCCCCCAGCCCTGGCACCTTGGTGACTTCCCCGACCAGGAATCCCTCGGAGGCCGCGATGTCTGGGACGCCGTCGGAGCCGAGCCCGCGCCGGGTGACGCTGCCGTACAGGGTGGGCTTCCCTGGGGGACAGCAGCCGTCAGCCCCAGCACCCTGGGGACAGCCCAGAGCCCCTCGGCCCGCCTGCCCCAGTACCCACAGGGACCCCGAACCTCCCCACCCGCTCCCAGTTCAGAGGGACCCCAACCACCCTCACCTCCTCCTTACCCACAAGCAGCTCAAACACCCCCATCCCCTCCGAACCCACCGGGCCCCCAAATGACCCCACCCCCTTTAAAACCAAAGGGACCCCCAAACCACCCCAATCCCTTTCAAACAAGGGACTCACAACCACCGGCACCCCCGTTTAAACCACAGGGCACCCCAGCAGCCCCGTTCCCTGCAAACACACAGGGCACCCCCCTCACCAGCCCCTNTTGGGATGTTCTATGGCATGGGTCTGGGTGCCTTGGGGTGATCGGTTCCCTGTCCTCTACGTTTTTTTAATTAATATTGTTGTTACTGTTTCTTTTCTTATTCCATTGCTATTCTCAGTAAGTTGTTCTTATCTCAACCCCTGAGCTTTGTCTTTTGTCCCTCCAGTCCCCCCCTTTCCATCCCACTGCAAAGTGGGGAAGGGAGTGAGTGGCACGTGGTCCAGGGTGTTTCAGTGGGAACACCATTCCTAAACCACAAGATCCCAGTTCCATCTCCATTCCAACCCCTCACACACGAATCCACACTCCAGGCCACCCCTCACTGCGAGGACACCACAGACAGGGATGTGAGAGTTGCCAATCACACCCAGAGATTCCCACCTCACAAGGCTACTCACACTTTTCTGATGAATCCTACAAAAACTTGTGTACGGAGCCAGGAACTTTGTGGACACATTTTCGTGAGGACAAGAAATGAGGATGCTTTTCTAGGGGAAGAAACAGAGGGAAAAAAAGGAATTAGAAGTGCTTTTAGTCCTGAAACAGACATTGCTGAGGTAGAACTGTGACCTGGACCTAGCTGTGGGATCTCAGAGCCTGAAAACTGATGGATGGGTCAGTGTGGGGCTCATCTCCTCAGGATGCAGGTGGGAAGGGATGGCTGCTCCAGCCTGGCCAGCCACAGCCCTGTGGGATGGTAGGGCCCAGCGCAGCAGGAGGCTCGGGATAGCTGGACAGGACTGTGCAGGGACCGGGTGACAGCTCAGGCTGTCAGAGTGGCTCCCCTTTATGCACGGGGGTGGTCACCAACCCCTCTCCCCCCAGCCCTGGCACCTTGGTGACTTCCCCGACCAGGAATCCCTCGGAGGCCGCGATGTCTGGGACGCCGTCGGAGCCGAGCCCGCGCCGGGTGACGCTGCCGTACAGGGTGGGCTTCCCTGGGGGACAGCAGCCGTCAGCCCCAGCACCCTGGGGACAGCCCAGAGCCCCTCGGCCCGCCTGCCCCAGTACCCACAGGGACCCCGAACCTCCCCACCCGCTCCCAGTTCAGAGGGACCCCAACCACCCTCACCTCCTCCTTACCCACAAGCAGCTCAAACACCCCCATCCCCTCCGAACCCACCGGGCCCCCAAATGACCCCACCCCCTTTAAAACCAAAGGGACCCCCAAACCACCCCAATCCCTTTCAAACAAGGGACTCACAACCACCGGCACCCCCGTTTAAACCACAGGGCACCCCAGCAGCCCCGTTCCCTGCAAACACNCCCGTTCCCTGCAACCCCACAGGGCCCCCCCCTCCCCAGCCCCTATCCCACAGGGTCCCCCAGTTACTCCCACCCGTTTCTGCACCACGGGCTCCTTAAACACCCTTCGCCTCCAGAACCCTCTCGATCCTCCCTGATCCCCTCTAATCCCCACGGCTCCCCCCGAGGCC
>VZRO01003930.1:938007-949257 GCA_013397915.1 Daphoenositta chrysoptera | reverse complement strand
TCGTCCCGGCTGCAGAGAGAAGAAGCGGCCGTGAGCGGGGCAGGGACACGGATAAGGACAGGGACAAAGAAAGGGACCGTTCCCACCTCAACGCCCGGCTCCAGTCGCTCTGGATCCGCAGCGTCGCCGCCATCTTTACTGAGGTAACGGCACCCGCTTCCGCCTCCTTACTTCCCGTCAACCCCAGCGCGAGCGGAAAGGGGAGAAACCCGCCAATCAACGAGCGCCGCCGCGATCACGCCGTGACCCGGCAGTGCCGTTCTGGGCTCCCGCCTTAAAGGGGCCGCGCTGCGCTGGTACGGGGGCTGCCTGTATGGGGGGGCGGGCACCCATGGGTGGGGTGGGGCCGTGGAGGGAGCTGGGCATCCATGGGGGAATGGGGACCCTTGGGGAGTGAAGGGTGGGGTGGAGGAGGGAGCTGCGCACCCGTGGCCGGGCTGAGGGGCGTGGGGAGGGTGCCGAGCCCCTCCCGGGGGTGCGGAGGGCTCGGGGTGCCCCAAGGACAGCGGCACCCCCCTCGTTGCCAGCCCGCCATGGCGAAGGCCGGGCACGCCTGGAGCCGCGCGGCGGCGGAGCAGGGCGCGGCTGAGGAGGGCGAGGATCCCCTGGACGCCATGATCGCGCGGACCGGCTGCCTGGAGCAGCACCGGCAGCTGCAGGAGTGCATGGCGGAGCGGCAGGACTGGCGGCACTGCCAGCAGCAGCTCCGGGCCTTCGGCGCCTGCATGGCCCGGCGGCAGCAGCGGGAGCGCGGAGCCGGCCCGGCCCGGCCCGCGGACTGACCCGCCCGGGCAGCCCCCTCTGCGGTGCTGGGAAAGCCATGAGGAATTGTTGGGAAATTAAATCTGGAATCTGCCATCCCTCGGCTTTGTCTGTGCCAGTGGGATTACTGGAAGTTGGAGGGGGTGGCTGGTTTGGAGGATACAGCGTCAGGCAGTGCCACAGTAGGTTCAGGCTGGACACCAGCAGGAATTTCTCCATGGAAAGAGGTGTTAAACATTGGAAGGGGCTGCTCAGGGAGGTTTGAAGTCCCCATCCCTGGAGGTGCCCAAGAGCGACTGGATGTGGCACTCAGTGCTCTGGGCTGGTGACAAGGAGGGGATTGGGCACAGCTTGGACTCAATGATTCCAGAGGTCTTTTCCAACCAAAATGATTCAGCGGTTGTGGATTTCCATCCCAAAAGGTCCCAATCCAGGAGCATTCACAGCACTCAGGCTGGGTCTTGGCTCTAGAACAGCCCTGCTATGGATATTTACTCTGTGTCCTCTGTGCCATCCTAAGGCTTTTCCCAGTAGTGATAACCTCATGTCCCATGGGACGCAATTTTTGGGGAGGGGATTTATCTCCTGCGAAGCCACAGAAAAATTAGGAACAAGAGAAAAAGAGATTCTCATCTGACAACCACTTGCTGGCAAATAAGCCAAGAGAAAGAGCACCCACGGCTTTTGCCAGAAGGAAGGTTCCAGGCTATTTCCCAGGGCTGTGGGTGCTGGGAATGCCAAGGGTCTGGGTTCCAGCACTGCTGGCCAAAAATCCCACTGGGCATGGAAGCACAAGCAACACCCGGACAGCCCCGGTTTGGGGGAGAGTGTAAATGAATGAGTTATTTTCCCTCTTTTTCACAAGCTGTTCCTTAGAAAGGGGGAGAAAAAGCCTCCAAACAAACCAGTTTCTGGAACAGTTTCTCTTGGCATCCATCAAATTTGGTTATAACAATTCCCGGGATTGTTGCAGCACAGCATTATTCACTCTCAGAGATTTCTGCAGAAATTCTCACCTATCAAAAGCAAAACAGGCAGGAATTTTAAAAAAAAGAACTGAAGGAAAGCAAACCCACATTCCACTGTGGCACCGTTGCTCCCAGTACAAACCAGTCAGATATAAACACATTATTTATTTTTATTGAGAGAAGCTGGTTGCCAACAGTGGGAATTCCTTCCAGTTCACCAAGTTATCAGTACAGTGCCCATGGAACCACCCTCTGGAGGCTGGAACAGCCCATGGATGGCACCTTGTTCCTCACCTCAGGACATCTGTGCCAGCAGCTCTTCCAGCTCGGGTCGAGACTTCAATCGGCTCTTGAAATCGGCTTCCGTGTGCTATGGAGGGAGGGAAAACCACCTCAAATCAGGATCACACAAACCCTTTCCCAGAGAGAATCACTTGAGAGTGGAAAAATGAAAGGTTTAAATGCCCACTGCACCCAGGGAGTGGAAAGCCCCAGTGGGAAGTCACTCAGTGCTGGAAAACCATTTGGCTTCCAACAGAAAACAAGCTGAATACTCCTGGAAAAAATTCTATCAAAACAGGGCACAGCATTTGGGATTCCAGTCCCAGCTTTGCTATCAGCTGCTCCATGATGTTCCTGGTGATTCCCAGGTAAGAGGTGGAGAAGCACTGCTGAAGTGGAACATTCCCTTACAGTTCACAGGGAACCTGTGGCAGCAAAGGAAAAGAACCTGCAACCTGCCCTTTCCTACAGACCCATGGGAGGGGCTGCGCTTCCTCTGGTAGTAATTAGAGGAGGCTAAATGAAAAATGAAACACTTATTGAGAATTAGGAACAATGGATTTTCATGGATCAGGGAGGGCCTGGATCTTGGAGATCCTGGGTATCCCCATGTCTAGGGCAGACAGTAGGCTCGGGACCAGGTCTGTGCTCTCAAAGCAAGTTCATGGCAGGGATCATCTCTGCTTCCCAAGGGGAAAGGCACTGGGAAATGTAACCATACCTGTTTCACTAACAGATGGACCCCCTCAGGCTGGTTACTCTGAATGATTTCCAGCAGTATGGGAGCAAATGTCGAACTCAAACCACGGATCTGAAAGCAGAAATGACAGAGCTGCAGGAGAACAATCCCAGGATAGTCTGGGTTGGAAGGGAAAAAGACTTAAAGATCATCCAGTCCCACGCCCTGCCACGGGCAGGGACACCTTCCACTATCCCAGGCTGCTCCAAGCCCCAGCCAACCTGGCCTTGGACACCCCCAGGGATCAGGGGCAGCCACAGCTTCTCTGGGCACCCTGTGCCAGGACCTCCCCACCCTCCCAGGGAAGAATTCCTTCCAATATCCCATCTATCCCTGTGAGTTTATCCAATCATTCATCCCTAAACATGACTTTTCTACCCCTCATATCAATTATTCTGCAGAAAATAGATCATAAATCTTCTGCCTGAAACATGGAGCCAGGAAACCCTCCTGGGCTTCTAGTTTAGTAGCAACACTCAGCAGAAAATGTAATTAGACTTCGCTTCCATTTATGCCCAAATGATGCCTTTCATCTATTACATGTTTGAGGGGCTTGGGGAGCCTGTGATGGGAAGTGCTGCAGGAGAAGCCCAGCACTGTCAGCAAATCCCAGCTCCTACCTGGACAACCCTCTGGTGGGTGGTAAGGACTGCATCCAGCTGCATTTTGGATCCCCTCTCTTCCAGGAACAGCACCTCGTTGGTTTTGGTGGGCATGGCATAGCTGCAGGAGCCAGAGGGCAGAGCTTAGGACAGGCAGGATATCTGCACTACTTTACAGGGGTGAATCAACCTCCACAGCAGAGAATGGGAAAGGAGATTAACTTTTCATGGGAAATTAATTATGCAAAGGACATATCTTGCAAATCAGGTGCTGGAAGAGGCCGGGTGTTTTGCTGGGAGGAGATAAGAGGGAAGCTCTGCAGCACTGCTGCCAGCAAAAACCTGGATTAGCTCCAAACACCAGCCTGAGAAATTTTAACTTCTTCATAATTCAAGGAAAGCAACAGTTCTGACTTATTTTGTCTTTTGGGACAGAGCTAAAAACTGCTGCTGCAATGCACCACTCAAAATACATTGTTTACACCTCAGAATTAATGGGAATGCGACTGGGAGTGGATCAGACTGCTCAATACTTGGAGACCTCAGCCTCCTCATCCCCATTCCCACAGCTACATGCAAGTTCCATCCTACTGCTCACCTCTTCCCCTCTATTTCCAGTCTGAAGGGCAAATCCTTTCTTTCTCTACACACTGAATCATGTCCAACCTCAGAGGGCACAAGTGAAAATACACATTTTAGAGAGTCACCACTGGTTTTATTCCCTCAGTGCCTTCCCCAGTGCCTGCAGCTCCCTGGGAGCACTTCAGGCACCAAGGTGCTGCCTCACATTCCTCAGGCATTAAAACCAGTGGAGTGGCTGTTGGGATAGGCCTGTTTTGGAGAACTAGGGTGCTCCTGAAGCATCCTCTCCTCCTAAACTGAAGTAGCAGGAAGCTCAATGTCTTGGGGTGACTTTATGATGTGTATCCCCTATCACCACTCTATGCCCAGAAGATGAATTCTGTGCCTTTAAGCCTGGGTGCGAGAGAAAAACTGAGCAAACTTTTCAAAACAATTGCTCAAGGACACACAGCTCTCTGCTCTGGGCACCTTGAGGGCTTTCCCAAGCTCATTCCAGTTTGGCTGACCAGGGTGATGTGCAGAGCCTGGATCACAGACCATGAAGGAAAAACAGCAGCAAATGTCAGCAACTCCCAGGCTCTGCACCCACAGGCTTAAAGCCTTTTCCTCGGAGGATGGAGATGTAATAGCTATTTTTTCTTAGGAATCTGTTCAAGTCAGTGCCTGAAAAACTCCATTTCAGCCTTCCTGATGTGAATAAAGCATGCAAAATTGTACAGATACACAAGAAGAGTACACAGGGAAGGTGAGGGATTTGGATTTACATCCAAATGGGAATCTCTCAGGGGGACTGGAGTGTGCCCTGATGTGCAGGGACTCATAATCCAGAGGGACAGATTTCCTCCTACCTCTCATTGACCCGGATGGAGAGCCGGTTGCAGAGCCTGTGGACATACTGAGCAAAATGCTCCACCAGGCACAGATCATAGGAAGTCATCTGGATGTTGACATCTCCATACTGGTACTCAGTGCCAGCACTGATCTCTTTCATCTGCACCTTTTCCTTTTTCTTCTTTGGAACCTGTTTTCCAAAAGAAAACACAGTAAAATAAAATAGAAAGGATCTGGTTTGAACAAGGCTGGGAATAAAAGTTCAGCTCTTGGATGGCGTCACACAGAAAACACACTCATGTTGTGATTAATTTCTTCCAGAGGAAGAAAGAAAGGAGTAAAACCAGTAGAAATAAACCTGCTGTTTATTTCAGTTCCTGCCTAAAAGACCGCTGACATCTTGTTTTCTCCTTCCACACAAATGGATGTCTTTTTAAATCTCAGGGAGTGTGAAACCTGCTCACAATATTCTGGAATAGTCTAGGTGTTAAATTCAACATCAGGAAGAGGTTCCCCCCTTCCAAAGCTACTCAACTTCCACAGGCATGTACTGGACAAAATGAAGCATTTCTGCAGTGTGGTGAGTGGGGACTTCATGGCATCATGGAATAGTTGGGATTGGAAGGAACCTTAAATCTCATCCCATTCCAACCCCCTGCCATGGGCAGGGACACCTTCCAGTATCTCAGGTTTCTCCAAACCCCATCCAACCTGGCCTTCCATATGCTTCAGGATTACCTTGGGAAAGCAAGCACAGAGGGAAGTCCTTCTGCCTACCTCCTTTGGGAGCAGGTATTTAAACCTCCCAATTCCATGTGTAGGTCGGGATCTGTAGGATCTGTGGCAACTCAGGAGTGCATCACCTTAAAGTGCAAGCAGAGAAAACACGTTTCCAGCTGCAAACAAACATCTAGAGGTGCTTTGAGAGCCCCAAACCCACACTGATGTCACATAACACCATGGCTGGTGCCACTTGCTTAGCCAAGAACAGGGCAAAAAAGAAGAAAATGTTAGAAAAAATCATATGGAAGTGGAAGAGCACCTGCTCAGGTTATTTAACCAGTACAAAATCGGCTAAAAACCCTCAAAATTAAACACAAATGCTCCAATGCTTAAT
The DNA here is from genome assembly GCA_013397915.1 of Daphoenositta chrysoptera. Taxonomy (NCBI): domain Eukaryota; kingdom Metazoa; phylum Chordata; class Aves; order Passeriformes; genus Daphoenositta; species Daphoenositta chrysoptera. Next base: position 943,374 of record VZRO01003930.1, on the reverse strand, counting down.
ATTTATTTGAGGGAAGTGAATTTTTGCCTCAAAACTGGATTGAGAACAGACCTTACCTGCAGCACACAGACGGTTTTCTCTGGGTGTTGCTGCTCTATAGGAAACAAGAAAATGATTAAAAATCTGTAGGAAACAAGATACTAATTAACAACTCTGATTTCCCTCACCTATGGAAAAATTTATGGCCGATGTCCTTTTGCAGGACTTTTTGCTCTTGCAAAGGCACAGCCTGATTCCATCAGCACAAAGACTTCTCCTTCATCCCATCCCACAGCCCTTTCACCTCCCAGCTCAAAATCTTACCTCCACTATTAGAAGATATGGTAAAAAACCCCCCAAAAAAGACAATTTTTTTGTCATGTATGTTTTCTCACCTGCTGAGGGCAAACACCTGCCTGAGCAACACTCCCTTCTCCGAACACAGCACCTGCAGTGGTTAAAATACAACAGGGTGGCAGATCCTCTGGGAATTTTCACCAACACCTCCAGGTTTCTGGACCTCTAGGATAGGACCCCACGGAACAGCCGGAGCTGCATCAGGGGAGCTTTAGGTTGGATTTAGGAAAAGGTTATTCCCCCAGAGGGTGCTGGGCACTGCCCAGGCTCCCCAGGGAATGGGCACGGCCCCGAGGCTGCCAGAGCTCCAGGAGCGTTTGGACAACGCTCTCAGGGACGTGGTTGGAGAGTCTATGAACAACCCTCGTGTTGTCCCACCTCCACACGGATGGAGGGAAACGGCTCATCCATCCGGCAAACAGCTTTGCTGTCGCCAAACCAGGGTGGGGGATAAATACCGATGTCCCAAATGTCCCAATGTGGAGGGACAGGGATCTACCAGGGAGACGAGGGTTGTAACGGAGTTGGGGTGACCCCTAGGTGCGTGAGGATGGGGAGCAGGGGTGTGTGGGTGTCTCTGCGCCTGATCCCGGAGCACCAAGACAGATCCAGGGCACGATCTCAAGGTCTGGTTGCCTTCTGGATCACCCCGACTCGTCCTTCCGAAACTAAACCAGGGCCGGATCACGGCCTCCAGCAGCAAGGCTGGGGCTGTCTCAGCTGTCCCAAGGACCAAGGCTAATCCTCCGTTCCTGTTCCTCCCCTTCCCTGTGTCCCCCCGTCCTTCCCCGTTCCCACTCCCCTTCCCGGTGGCTCTCCCCGGTACCTTCGGCACCGCCGCCATCATCCGGCGCCGCGCTCCGTCCCTCAAACCGTTCCCCCACAGTGCCGCGGTACGCCCCCAATCGGCTCCCCCGGTCCCGCTGCTCCCTCCCCGCGTTCCGCCCACCGATGCCTCCCGGGCGCTCTAATTTTCGGACAGCCCCCCGAGAACTCCCGTAGGCAACAACATTTGGACAAGCCGCGGTACTGGCGGGGCCCTGCTGTCCTGAAGGAGGCGGCGGGGAGGGCAGGGGGTGAGGGCGGGAATGGCGGACACCGCGTTCCCGCCTCCCCACAGGCTGCAGAGCGCGNGCCCGGCCCCGCCCCGGAGCGGTGCAGCCGCCACCTTGAGCGTGGCGTCGCGGCGGCCATTTACTTAGGCCTTTCGTATCACTCCTTTAAAAAAAAATTATTTACAACCACTAAATCCTAAGCGTAGGAAGGTTGGGCTGGCGAGGACCTCCTCCCTGATTTCCCAGTGGGAGAGGAGGTGGGCAGGGGGTCTGCCTGGGAAGAGATGGGCCTGTGGTCCTGTGCCCCCCAGGCCTGACAGCATGGAGTTGGCTCAGGAAAACCCATCCCGTGTCAAACTGCCTCTTCCACACAAACCTTAATTTCCCACAGGCTCTTTTCCCTCCTCCTAGCTCCATTCTCTCCAGTCTGGCTCCAGTTTCCCCTTTCTTCCATGGAAGATGCTCATTCTGGAGCCCATCTCTCTGAGCCCCCTTCTTGGAGCTGTTCCCTGCCTGGGAGCTGGATTTTGGGACAGAATTTCCTGCTCTGCTGACTGATGGCTGCTCCAATTGCTCTTGCTGGAGCTGTCAGAGCTCCCGATGGACTTTCTCCCTCCATTTCATCCACGTGGCAAGATCATTTCCTGCTCCATGTTCCAGCCCTGTCCTGCATTTCTGAGTGCCTGGAGCTCCGGACACACATCTGGCACCCTTGGCGTTCATCCCCTCTGCGCTGGTGCACGGAGGGGACAGAAGGAATGTGAAAGGACCAGGTTTGTGTCTCCACCTGCCTGGCACATGGAGAGAGCAGAGGGGATCCACGGCACCTTTGCTCTCTGCTCCACCAGGCAAGGACACGTGTTCCCAGCTCCAAGCAGTGTTGTCATCCCGTTGCTCCTGGGACGTGACAGAACTGCCCACGTGGATGTTATCCTGCCCTTTGATCCCACCTGGCGTGCCCCAGGCAGGGCCAGCCTGGGAATGACGCTGGACTGAGGAGCACTGCAGGAGTCTGAGCTGGGTTAAGGCTGGCACTCCCACTCCAGGAAACCTGGGCTTCTTCTCCCATGATCTTTGAAACCCCAGAGGAAATTGAGGAGGGGCTGCTGTGACTGGAGGGGACTGGCTGGTCCTGTATTTGTAAGGGAAGCTGTGATGAACACCATGATCAAGAGCAGGTCCAGGATGACTCCTTATTCCATGCCCTTATTCCAGTGCTGTGTGCCCATGGAGTGGGACTGCACCCTTTAATTCCCTCTGCCCCTCCTGGGGACTCACCTTTCTCCCACCCACAAAACATGGCTGAGGAGGGAGCATTGCCCCAGGCTGAGTTCGGGGTACAGCAGTAGCAGATTGCAGGGATCCCCCTCCCAATGAGTTGTTGTCTGTCCTCCGTGTCTCCATGAGAAACGAGTCCATCTCTCCACTGAGGAACGTCTCTGGCATCTATCACAGATGGGTACATTTTAAGGCCAAAAGGGACTGTTAAATCACAGAATTCAGAATCCTGCACGTCACAGTCAATAGGTTTCCAGTGACTTACGGCTTTATGGAGGCAGATCACTCCTCTCTCAGTGAAAGCATCTTTCTCACAAAGGCTCCTGCTCTTGGTTTTCCCTGGACACAAAGATAGTGCTGCTCTTGGCAGCTTGTTCTGGTGGCTGAGCACGCTCTCTGTTAGGACACGGCCCCTATTTCCAACTGGAATGCGCCTTTCTTTGCCTTCTGCATCATTTCACAGCCAGGGAGCTGAATCCCTGTTGCAGGAGCACAACTTCCAAACCTTTTTGTGACATTTAGACAGAGAATCTGAGGTGACTCAATTACTTCCTTTTTCCGTACCACACTAAAAAAACTCCAGGAAGCTTTTCCTCCTTTTTAAGGCTTCCCCGGCCTTGCCTCCACTTCTTTTCAGACTTGTCCAATGATGAAAACAATCAAGAGGTGTTCAAATAGACCTTAGAAGAAAACCTCTGTTTCACATGTCTCCTCATCTGCCTTCAGCTGTTGTTTCCCTGGGACCTGCAGGAAAGATCCTGGAATGCACCCTGACACATAAATACCTGTATTTAATATTTGAAATCATGTCAGAGCAGTCTCTGCCAGTCTGGATTCCCTTTCTCCGTGGTGCAGGAGAGCAGCCACACAACCGGCGTGGAAGCACTCCCAGACGCCGGGTGCGGAGCTGGATGAGAGATTCTGCTCGTACCTATTAAAACTTGTTTAAATTTAATCACCTGATTAAAGACATGTTTTCCTCTTTTAGTTCGCTTGCACTTCAAGGCCTGGGTAAAAAAAACCAAAACCAACTACCCGTGGAGAAGCAGTTAATCACATCGAGGGAGAATAAATGAAACGATCAAAAATAGAAAGGCTTTCAAAACGGGGGACTAAACATGCAGCAGATGCCATTTCCCTGACTATCAAAGCAGAGATGCTCTGGAACAATATCCCAGCCAAGGTTTAAACAGGAGGGGCCAGGATGCACCCTGGGAACATCCTAAAACACTGAACTTTGAGGGCAGAACGGGGAAAAATGGGCAAAAAATAGTGGAAGGGAAAGCAGGCCCCTCCAGCAAAGGGTGGCAGGCCCTCAGCCACCGTCAGAGGATGACAGTGGGGATCATTGACCTTCCTGGAAACACCACCCTGCTGTGAGGGATCTCCTCCCCAGAAATGCTCCTCTGAAAGCAGTATCAGTACAGTTTAGGATTAAGCCTTTGGTTTTAAGGACTGCGCTGGTTCCTCCCTCACGCCCGTGTGGGCTGGGTGTATCTTTCAGACCTTACCCTGATGTTGAGGGTGTGAGGGTGGGCAGGCCCTGGCACAGGGTGCCCAGAGCAGCTGTGGCTGCCCCTGGATCCCTGGCAGTGCCCAAGGCCAGGCTGGCCGGGGCTTGCAGCGCCGTGCTCTGGTGGAAAGTGTCCCTGCCCGTGGCAGAGGGTGGAACTGCCTGATTCTCCTCGTCCCTCCCAACCCAAACCATTCCCGGTCCGTAGGAGAGGGAAGCGCCCACTGCGCGTGCGCAGGGCGGGCGGAGCGCCGGCTCCGGGAGCGCGGGGGGGGCGAAGCGGCGGCACCGGCACCGACACCGACAGCGGAACCTCGCCGGGGCTCGCAGCCTTCGCCGGGCAGGAGGAGGACGAGGAGAAGCAGGAGGAGGCGGAGGCGGAAAGCAGCGGGAGCGGTCGCGGGTGCCGCCGCGGGGAGCGGAGCGAGCGCGGGGCGGCGGCGGCGGCTCCTCCATCATGTCGTCGGGCGGGGACTTCGGGAACCCGCTGCGGAAATTCAAGCTGGTGTTCCTGGGCGAGCAGAGCGGTGAGTCACCGCCCGGCCGGGGACGGCCGCGNCGGCGGCGCCGCGCCGGGCGCGGGCCCCCCCGCCCCGACACTCGGCCCCGACACCCGCCCGCCCTCGTGGGGGCACGAAGGGACCCCCTCCTCATCCTCCCCAGCAGCCTCCTGAGGGCCCCTGACACCCACCCACCTTCATGGGGTCTGATGGGATCCCCCTCCTCGTGTTCCCCGACACCCACCCAGCCTCATGGAGGTCTGAGAGCATCCCTCTCCTCTCCCTTCCCGACACCCAGCCTCCCCTATGAGAGTCCCTCCTCATTTTCCCCGACACCCACCCAGCCTCGTGGGGGTCGGCGGGGTTCAGCTCTGGTTAGCCCCCCCACCCACTAAAGCCGCTTTCCAGATACAGTTGCTGATTCATTCGACTCCAGATCCTCTGGTTTTTGGGGGGCAGGAGTCTCAATCCGCGGTGTTTGCTGTGTAAATACAGCGTTTTTCCATAATGGAGTTATGTCTTGGCAGAGCGACGCTCTGAATATTTAATTCAGTCAATGAGGTTTTCTTCCCTGTCTTTGGAATGAAAAAAAACCCCCAACCTAAACAATGTCTCCTCCTTCCTCAGCGGAAGGCCTCTATCTGCAATACTGCATTCCGAATCTTTCCCTTGGAAGACTTTTCTG
>VZRO01003930.1:883130-937971 GCA_013397915.1 Daphoenositta chrysoptera | reverse complement strand
AAAAAAAAAAAAGAAAAAAGCTCCTTTATGAGATGTTTTGTGTAATCCTGGGTAGATACTGAGCGATCTTTGACATAATGAATAGGTGCAAAATATTTTCTGTCTCAGGGCGGGGTATTTGCTCCCTCAGCCACCTTTGGTCCCTGTTGTAGGAGATGATGAAACACTAGTTGGTTTGGGGGTTTTTTTTTGGCCAAATTACTTGTTTCTTGGTGTTTTCCTCACTCAGATGTGGATGAGCTTGGTGATAAAGCTGCTGTTGAAATTATTTACCTGCACATTGTCAATTTCCTTTAGTCTGTTCCTTGAATTATTCTCTTTTTATTTTGTGTTTTTGGGGTTGAAACAGCTCTTCTCATATCAGGGATTTGAGAAGCACGAGTTCAACTTGATTATTTATTATTTTTGGGGTAAGTCACCTGATCTGCTTGGTAAGGTGCTATTTGGCCAGCCATTTTATGAGGATTTTGGATGAGGGTCATGTGTAGAAAATGCTGAGGTTTTTTGGTTTTTTGTTTGGTTGTTTTTATCCCAGGTATTTGATAACAGGAATCTTAGATATTAGCAATGCATCTGCAAAATCCTTGGCTTGTTTACCTGTATTTCGGAGCTTCAATATCGTGAAGCTTTTCAAATACCTCCATGGAAGGTTGTGGCACCTGGTGCAGATCTTAAATCTCAGCAGCTCTTCGTTTACACGTGGATTTCTTGTCTCTTCTAGCAGACATAACGTCAGATATCTGCTTCCTCTAGGAATTTTTTTTCCCTCTCAGCTAATCATCTCTTTTTATACTGGAAGGTTTTAAATAATTCCCAGTCATAGCATCAAACCTGGGGAGGAGATAAGGGATTCTGGGGGTACAGCGCAGCGAAATCCTCCTGACTGAGTATTCCCAGCCCTGCAACTGCTGCCTCGGCTGAGGCTGAGGGCTGGGTGGGAGCTGCTGTGGATCCAGGGCCGGGCTGGCGGCTGCAGGGTGGGCTCCAGCCCTGCCTTTGTCTGGGATGCCGGGCGATGACTCCGTGCCGGCTCCGTGTCCGCGCATCCCGCGGCTGCTGCAGCGTGGGCATGCTCCGACACGGCGCTCCCTGAGTCTGCCTGCGATGGAGACACGTCCCTTCCTGGATTGAAGCTCTTCAGATGTCTCTGTCATGATGTCATTCCCTGTAATTTTTTATTTTTTTACTGCCCGAAGGATGCAGAGCTCTCGTTCCAAGTGGCTCCTGGAGGAATAAACGCCCTCATAATATTTGGAGAAAGCTGCGGAAGAATCTGGTGTTGCAAAAAAGGGAGTTGGAGTGGGCTCTGTTCACACCTTGTCGTTCTTTGTCTGGAAGGTTAAGGAGATGCAGAAATAAAAGTTTTTAGGACGGCAGCTTTCATAACCCAGGAGATCTTTGTACAACTGTTGCGTTGGATTGCTGCATTCGCTTCCTGTTTAGCTGAAAGGTTCTCTGCCCTGTTGGAGGACCATAATTAAAGATATCCTCTGGCTGCTGGTGGGGAGGCTGAGTGCTCTGGGTTCGTTTACATCCAGGGACTTCAGGATGACAAATGAAATGGTACAAAGGACTGTGATGGCCATTAGCTGCCTCAGCATCCAGAGCTGGCTGATGGCAGACCTGTGCTGACTCTACACAGCCTCGCCTATAAATGTGTGTCTTGTGGCTGAGGAAATCTAAATTGCAGTTCCTTACTGGGCAGGCTTTGCAGCCCTTCCGTGGGAGATCTGGAAGCATCCCTGGGTGTTTTATTTCCATTTGAAAGTGGGACTGCACAGTGGATGCAGTGTGTGGTTTTCTCCGCTCTCCTCAGCCATATTGTGGGAGTTCAGTGCCGTATCCCTCAGCATTCTCATGGACTGCAGTGGCTCTGCCTCGTGCTGTTCATCACTAGCTGCAGATGCTCTTTTCCCTGCTAAGCTGCTGATTTTCCTCACTCCTCAATCCCCAAAATCTCCTTGTCTCTGGGGTTTGTGTCCCCCACGCCCCTCCCAGGCCCAGCCTGGGGACTTGCTGCATGTGCCGTGGGTGCATCACGAGCCTGCAACATCATCCGTGCCCAGCCAGAAGAATCTTCTCCTCTCTTTCCATCTCTATTTTATTAAACTTGTACAGGGATACGGCATTGGCTAGCTAGCAAGAAGGCAACTTCACCAGCACTCTCCTTAATTGAATTACTTTTCTCAATGATTGAAGATTATACAGAGTTTAGCAGTTTTAAAAATGCTAATCTTCGCTGAAAAGGCAGGGAGAGCTCTGTGCTGAGGGATTAGATAGAGCTGTTGTGTGTGGGGAAGTACGTTTCTTACTGCCTTTGATCTGGTTTTATCAGGTGATTTTCATCTCAAGTTTAAGGAATTCTAATTTCTGGGTCACATGAGGGAGTGGACACATCACCTACGTTGGGGTAGCTTGCAGTAAATGTGATACACATTCAAACATTAATAACCTCTTCAGTTCTGCTTTGCATAGGAACACCTCTGCTTCTTAATAAATGGAATTTTTTTTTCACTGAGTGGGCAGAACTGAACGCTGGGGCACCGCAACAGAAATATTTGTTCGTCACGTGAGTTTCTACTGCAGCTTTCATTGGTGAGCAGGTCTGAAGGGCACCAACACGTACAGAAAGCAAAAGAACTCCCCCTTGTCTCTCTGTGCTGGCACTTCTGCATAAGATCTTGAAGGAAATTAGAACCAGTTGCATTTTGTTGGATTTTTTTTAATCAGGAGCTGAGATTTTTAATATTGAAAACCCACTGATAAGTGCAGTGTAATAACTTTTGAAATATAACTGTTTGGAAAGCACTAATGAGCTGTTCTGTTGCATAACGATGTTGGTACAGGCACTGCTGAGCAGTGTGATGTGTCTCATTAGATAACTGGGGAGCTGCAGGTGCTTCGTGTGTAACATGCGGCTGGTGTAACACTGCTCACAGTAGGCATGGACTCTCATCCTTGTGCTGCCTAAAACTCCCTTGTTCCTAAGGAATTCTCAGCTTTACAAACTCCAGGAGCTGTTACCTTGTTGCGCTGGTGGTTTAAAAGCTTATCCCCTTCCCTCCCGTTAATTTCCTAATGTTGGGGTTTTCCTGTGGCTGGGCTTTCAGATACTTGGGGTTCTATTTGGACTGCATCAATTTTCCATGAGTTACAAAACTTGGGCTTCACATCTGGAGGTGGAATATCAGCAATGCATCCCAACAAAGGGGAAATGAGGCCAGAACACCAGGAAGCTTACATGGATGAACAAGGAACTCCTGGACAACCTCAAACCTAGAATGGAAGCCTGCACAGGGTGGAAGTGGGGACAAGGTAGCCTGGGAGGAATGCACAGGAATTGTCTGAGCAGGCAGAGATCTGGTTAGGAAAGCTAAAGCCCTGATAGAATTAAATCTGGCCAGTCATCAAGGGCAACAAGAAAAGCTTCCATAGCGACACAGGAAGACCAGGAAAAGTGTGGGGTCTCTCCAGAAGGAAACAGGAGACCTGGTTACCCAGGATATGGAGAAGGCCGAGGTACTCAGTGACTTTCTTTGCCTTAGTCTTCACCTGTGTTCTTCAGGGGTCTGTCATGGGATCAGCACTGTGGGACATCTTCGTTGGTGACAGGTCCCTTCCCACCCAAACCATTCTGGGGTTCTTTCACAGGGCGATGTGCTTGGTGTCCGATCCTTCCTCGCTGTCCTAAAGATCTTGAACTCCACCGTTTCTCTTCTTTCCCTTCCCACAGCAACGTGTGGAAGAAGCACAGAGAAAAAGACATCAGTGTTTTGTGGTGCCTGTTCTCACGGTGCCTTTTGATCCCTGTCTATTTGTGGAAGCCTCTGAAGGAGCTGTGTCTGTTCTTGAAAGGAGGAGTAGCTGTGCCTTTCTGCCCTCTGCTGTGCTTTTCTCTCTGCATCTCAGAAATAATTTGTGATTTGGAAGGAAATGATCATCTTTTCCCTTGATGTGACATAATGGATTTTCTATCTGCAGCTCTTGGGGTGGTGGTGGTACCTGGCACTGGATGCAGGTTCTGCAGAGCAGATGTCTGAAGGCTTTTGCTGAAGCTGTAAGTGGGACTAATGGAGAAGCAAAGGCAGGGAAGCTCATCTGAGGCCACCTTAGCAGATGATGTGGCATTTGGGAATTATCAGAGCCAACAGCCATTTTTCTCAGCTTCAGTGATGGTTAAAAATCTGTCTTCTGTAATCAGTCTGTGTGAAAATAGCTGCGTTTTAGTTACCTGCTAATTTAGTCCAGATGTTTAAAGGCGTTTTGTTGTTTTCATGCATATACAAGTACCTGTTGTGTACACTAATGATTATAAAACCCCAAACCAACCAACCAAAACAAGCCAGCCAAATCCTTCAATGCTTTGAAACGTGGCTCAGAAAAAACCACACTTCTCTGTCTTGACATGAACACCATCAGATTTTTCAAGTCAACCTCCAAAATGTACCTGTGAGGCCAGTAACCTGTAAGAACAGTAACCTTGTGATACATGAGTGTTTCTGAACAGGTAAGGAGATGCTGATGCATCTCTCCTGGTATGGAGCAGGGAAAAGACCTCCAAGATCATTGAGTCCAGCTCTTGGCCAATCAAGGACTTGATGATCTTGGAGGTCTTTTCCAACCTAGATGCATCTGAGCTTCTGTAAAAGCACTATTTTGAAAATTAACAGATGCCATCAAAATGATGATGGGTTTGACACATTAATATAAATTATTTATGGAAGTAGTTTAGATGAAAAACGTGTGTCTCGGCAAACAAACAGCAGCCAAAATGTGGACTTGCAGTGAAAGTCAAATTTTTCAGGTCTCTTTGCTTGATTTATTTACTGAGCTCACACAAAGTTGAACAGTTAAATGAATTCTTTGTTTTCCCCTCAGCATAAACCCAACTCTTCTGGCTCTAATATAATGAAAAGCCCAGGGACAGTGAACAATTCCATCAATTATTTTATGTCAGATATTTTCGTTTTATGTTCAAACCATGTCCTGGAATATTTGAGTGATATTAACTGGAAAAAAATTACTTTTTTGTGTGTTTCAGTACTATTTAACTCTTATCCAGATGAAGCCTAGTGCATGACAATAAAAAAATAAAAAGATAATCGGGTAGCAAATATTGTGTGCAACTAAATGTAAATAAATTTGGTGTGAGCTGCGAGTTGTCAAGCCCCTTGCCTGCTTCTGGCTGCCTCCTGTTAGGTCTGGCAAAAAGGAGTTCAGCCTTCCAGTTGGGAAGGAAGTCCTTATTCAGCTGTCCAGCACAATAGTGCATTTAATCAATTTGACTTCTTCGAGTGAGGGTGTAACTTCCCTTTTCTTGTTCCTGACCTACGTGTCCTTTCTGCTGGACTCCTGTAAACCAGGATGGGTCTGTGCTGCCGGGGTGCCAGGGCCTGCTTTTCCCAGTCCCCTGGATTGTGGCATCCCAGTGTGATCCTAACTGCTTTAGGCACAGCATGCACACAGGAGGCTGAGGAACACATCCTGGGATGTCATGGAGTTTGACTCTTGGAGTATTTTTACAAAGCCAAACACAAAGTCCTTGAGGTTCTTGATAGTGATTAGAACCAGTTAAAGAGAGGATGTTCCCAAAGGCCCTTTCATTCTCCTAGGGCATTTTTGTCCCTGCTGTCACTTCTTCCTTTAGTCGTATCACAGAGAGCAGGGCTGGAAATGCCACCCTTTGCTGCTCTGGAGTCTAACTGGGAACTCCAGGAGCAAATCCTGCTTGACCTGGGCTTCTTCCACGCCTGGAGGTGCCTGGCTGAGCCCAAGGCACACGCTGATGTCACCCATGGCAGCTGCTTCCATTTTAATGAGCAGGGTTTTGGGGGCTCACTTGGAGGGTCTCCATGCCTTGAGTAGCTGCCAGTATCCCCTGGAGATGCCACCCAGCTATTCCGAGATTCGCAGGCTCGTAGTGTTCTCTCATCCAGACATGTGTAGGTGTTCCCAACACATGGAATTAAGGCTTTGCTTTAAATCTTAAGCATTTTTTCCCAGAATTGAAAGAGTTGGGAAGAAATACTGGAGCAATTCTGATGAGCAGTATTATGTCTTCAGACATGGCCAGAACCAGGAAGGGGCAGCTAAACCTGCTAATGAGAAAATGTCTTAACTTTCAGTTGGTCTTTTCTCTGTCTTGAATTGTGACCCTTTAAACCTCTGTACTATTAACATTTGCACCATATAGACGAGTGCCATTTATCCTGCTAAGTGACTTTTCTTTAATGGTTTGCTTCTTCAGGAGCAATCAGCAATTGCTGCAGAAAAAACCAACCCACTCCAGCATTTCTGTAATTAATGCCGGGGCCAGTTTATTCCATTCTACTAAATGCTTCCTGCTGTGCTTCCTGTCCATGCCCCTGCCTAGGTTTGAGTTACAGCAAGGTAATTTTCATAATGTTCTTGATATGTGCAGCACAAAGAGAAGGGGGATTAAAGCTGGAATAGATGTGTAGCTGAAAGGAGAGGGGCCCTTGGAGGGTGCAGCATCCATGGCAAAGCTCCGAGCAGTGACTGATGCAGGACTGACAAGTTCCCTGTCAGTGTGATCTTTGCCAAGGGGTGTAGGTAACTGCTGCTGGAGTTGGGAAGAGAGAATTCCTGTTAACAGGTTGGGACTTTGGCCCTGCAGAGGCTCTGGAGCTGCACAGGAGTGGGCAGACAGCACTGGATTAATGTGGGTGCAGGAGTATTTCTCTGCAGCTTCCTTTTATTTAATGGAGATGTTGCCTTTTCTGGGAGTAGAAAACACTCACTCATTCCTGTCCTCCTCTGCTGGTACAGAACTGGCTGTGAGAGCCCTTGGTGTCAGTGACAAGAGGATTTTTTTGAATGGCCTGATGGAAGGAAGGTTTAGCAGAGAAAGCTGAACTGGCTGGGCGATGGAATCATCCAGTGGATGTCTGAGGTGGCAGAGGAGATGGAGAACATTCTCTTTCAAAGAAGTTCTGACTCCTTTCTGACTTTCCTCGGCAGCAGTAGGCAGGTCTTCATCCTGGAGGTTTTCTTTGTCTTGTCTATAGTACCTCATTATTTTTTTTCCCTTTTCCCTTCCCCTTACTTGCTTCTGGAGCAGCTCTTGGGCGTTTTGTCCTTGGCTCACTCAAAATGGCTGAAAAATCGCTTGTGTCCACACAAAACCCAGGATGACTTTACTCAAGCTGAGCTGGTGCTGCTGATTTGGGTAAAGCTGGAGGTGAATCCCTCAGCAGAGCAGCTGGACACAGCTGGAGGAGGGGCCAATGGCTGAAGGCAGCTGGGGTTATCATCACAAGGAAATCCCAACCTTTTTTTCTCTTTTTTTTCCTGACCTTGGAGTGCTTTACAAAGAGGTTTTCACAGGGCTGGTCTATTCTAGTCCCTCACTTCCAGACTCACTCACCAGTTCTTGTAATTTCTTCTCAGCTTTTCCAGCTGCCTTGTAATATTAAATATTTATGTATTCGAATCGTAATTATGTTCCTATTCTTTCTGTTCTTCCAGCTTCCCATTTTTCTTCCCTAGCTGAGTTATGTTTGGTCTTCTTTCACTGGACAGTCATCAGAGTGGCTTTTATCCACCACTGTACAATTGTGACCGTAATTGTCTTCCACTTTTTTTTTTATTTTTAGTTGCTCTTAAACCACAATGTGAGTTGGAGAAGAGGATGGCTTTTTTTTTTCCCCCTGACACTGCATAAACAGTAGGCAGATCAAACACTTGTGTCCCATAAAATTGACCTCTTTATTTGGATGCTGTAGTGCAACAGCAGACTTGGAAAAAAGCCTTTTGCAGTGAAAAAAGCTTTTCCAATCTTGACTCATCATCTGATTTGGTGTTAAAATATTTCCTCCCTCTCTGGTGAAATGCAAAGGGCTCATAGGTTGCCTCTGTTTCTAGGCTTGGTGGACTCTGTACTGTCACAGTGAGTAATTTACAGTTAAAAATAAATTCCTTGGCCTTAGGAATTATACATTTTTGCTTAAAAATGCAAGAGAGATTTTAGGAAACTCAAAAGGAACCTTGTGTGAATTACTACACATTCCCTCCAGTAAATCCTGCCATCTAGAGAAAAATTTCCCTGGGTAATTTTGTGGCTGATGTTTGAAATGGTTGTTTAGTCTGTGCAAGCCTTGCACGGCTGAGAGTGAGGCAGAGATTTGAGATCTGGATTTGCCTGCCTGGTTCCAGATCCCAGGAAGAGCAAAGGCTTTTTAGCTTTACCTTTTGGAAAGTGGAGGAGGGGAAGAAGTGTCCTACATGAGATGTTTATAAGATGTCTCAAAACAGCTCCGTAATTTTCCCTTGATTTGATGCTTCTCAGCTGCTTGCCTAAAAACCTTAGTCCAGAGCCAAGCCTGTGGTGCACTTAAAACTGTGTTTTAGGTAGGGCAGCCTGAAGATCCCAAAACATTTTCTGTGTGCATTTATACAAGGAATTGCTCAAGTTAGAAACAAGTCTTAGAGAGTAAATATTGCAATTAAACAGGAACCTAACTAGTATATGTCCCTAATATGAAGGAATTGTTCTTCTGGAAAATACTGCTGGAGGACAACATTTATTTCAAGATACTGTATCCCAGTTGGAGTGTAGATAATTCTCTAAAGAATTTTCTGCTCCAAACCCAATTTCTCATATAAACACTTCCTTTTTTTTCTCTAGTTGAACCCCACAATTCTTTCTGGAATATCCATTCATCTAGAAAAGATCAGAATAAAGCACCAACAAAACTTGTTCCATTTACTCTTTGGAACCAAATTTCTACCTTTTAAAGACCAGCTGGTTTTATTTTTTAAATTCTTAGGGATGAATATCAGACCTTGGGTTTGCAGATCCTTCAGGGTCCGTGGCCTCTTCCCAAGGCATTTGTGAAGCACAGCTGGGAAGGAGCAGGTTTATTGTCAGCTGGCTGAAACTCCGTATGGAGAGGTCAGTGTCTCAGTTAGGAAGATTGCAGAGGAAAAGAGGAAGATTTTAGAGGAAAGGTTTCCCATTGAAAAGCTGGGAATTGTTGTAATGGTTTCACATCCTTTAAGCTTGGAGTCCTTAGCCTGCAGCCCGGGCAGTGCAGGCTGCAGGAGCATCGAGCATCTGGTGGCCTCTGTCCTGCCCCAGTTCCCAGGAGGAAAGCTGGAACAGCTCAGGAGCAGAGATGTGAAGGAGAAGCAGATAGTCTGGTGTCAGGATGTGCTTCCCTTGAATCCTTAGTATCAGGGATTTGCAGCCATGTGCTGCCTGGACCCCACAGATGTCTGAAGAGTCCANCAGGATGTGCTTCCCTTGAATCCTCAGCATCAGGGATTTACAGCCATGTGTCTGAGGGGCCCGGAGCGTGCAGCTCCTTCGGCTGTGCTGATCTCAGTTTCTACACGGCTCGGGTTTCTGTTGCTAAAAAACTAATAATGGTTGGGGTTTTTTTTGGTACAAACCGCAGGATCCTGTGCTGCCCTTGCACACGCCCTGGTGTCCATGTCCTATATTTTACACCAGCTGTTCTCCCTCTGCCTTGCCGGGGAGTTGCATCATGTGGACAAGCCCGTGTGTGTTGGTGCAGCTCCAGTTATTTTCACACCAGTCCCCAGGTGTTCTCCACAGCCATCCCTGTCAGCTCGGATCAGCAGATGCCTGGAGGAGAGCTGTGCTTAATGAATGTACTCTGGACAGTTCTTTCCCTACAAGCTGCCTCTTCATAAGCCAGGCCACATCGACCTTAAATCAGGATTGTTTTAGGATCCTGTCCAAACTCCCTTCTGAAGAAGCACTCACCTGTGTGTCTGCCTGGAGAATGAGTTTGAGGGAGCTCCTGTGGAAGCTGTTCTGCACCTCCTGTGTGGAAAGAGCAGAGAGCAGGTCTTAGTTCTCCCAGCACTGCCCAGGAGATGGTAGGTTGTGGGAATAAGATGGAATCACTGAGAAGGATGCTATATGGACCTTTTTTCCCTTCCTTTTCTCCTCCTCCCTCTTCCTTTTCTTCTTTTTCTCCTCCTCCTTTTTTTCTTTTTCTTCTTTTCCTTTTCTTCTTCCCCAAGGCAGGAAAATTGTCACCACAGTGTGAGAGAGCAGAAATTTCTTTGTGGCAGTGTAGGGAGTCAGGAGAGGAGGGAGCAGGAGGAAATACTTGCTTGTTTTGCCAGTGGGATAATGGTGCTGGGGAAACATGAGGGAAAATTTAACTGAGTTAAAGCACGGAGGGAAAGGAAGGGGATGGTAATCCCTTGCATTTTAATAGGTCTCCTGAAACTTCTCTAATTCCTCGCTGGAAATGGCTGACTTAGCATTGCTTGTTGTGCTTTCAAGGGCAAAACATCTCTGGGAAGAGAGCAGGAGCTTGTTCCAAGGGCTCCATTTGGCATGTGATCCAGGGAAGCGATGCCTGGATTCCCTCAGCTGGATGCTGGCATCTGCTGCTTTAGCTTGCATTGGGATAATGCTCAGTGCTCAAAGCAGGGAATGTTTCCCTTCAGAAATGCATCCTCAGGTGGCTGCCAGTTTTATCCCTGCTGCTCTCTGCTGCCTCTTTCCTTCTGCCTCAGGAATATAACTGAGGAATCCAGCAGAGTGTTTCCATGTTAGATGATGCATTAGCCCATCGTTTGCAGTTCATTTAACAAAAGTTACTTTGGAAAACATTGTTCTGTTTGAGAATTTTTCTACAGATTTCTGTCTAAACTGCTTGTGAATATGGTTTGTTATGGGAACAAATTCTGTGTTAAAGGTATTTAAACCAAAAATTCGTAGTTACTTTCTCGATGTCTGTGTCTTGTTTTCAAAATGGTTTGTTAGCATTTAGTTTCTGACTGAAATTGAGAACTTAAAGTGGCTGTAAAATCTGGCAGTCATTTGAAGGTATCTCTTGTGCTTCAGGTGATGGAGGAGCCCTTGGCTCCTTCCCCTTTGCCCATGTGGAATTTGCACTTCCCAGGACCACTCCTGGCAGAGCAGATCCACCCTCCCAACGTAATATCTGTCCAGGATGGCTTAATTACTTTTGATCTCCGTGTGTAGCATTTTATATCTTTAAAGCCTTTTACAAGCAGATAATTAGGTATTTAAAAATAAAATACTGTGATGTAAAAATTGGATCTTATGAATGATTAATTACTGAAGGTCTCCTGGTGGGTTTTGGCGCAGTCCTGCACTGGTTTTTGATGGAATGTTGGAATGATAGAGCCTGGAAGCAGTAGATGCTTCAAAAAGTTACTTCACCCCCGTGGGCTTTAACTGCCATCATATATAAAGTGAATATTGAGCCACCTTTGCATGACAATAATAAAACTTCAGTATTGGGCTCTGAAACTTGATAGATCAAATTTTTGTGTGAGAAGCACGTGGACCAGAACAGAATAGAATATTTGGGCTTGTCTCTAACAGCATTTAATTTGTCTGTATGTAATAACCTGAACAAAGTTGAGATGTTCAGAAATGTCAACTCAAACACCACAATGCAAAATTGATACTTTGTCTAAAAATTGAGTTACTAAGACAATGTTTATCCAGAGTGGTGCTGTTGGGATTACTGGAGCAATAATGAGCAGGCTGTTTTGGGAAGAAGGAAATAGTAAATGTCACCTGACCCCTTGAACTCTTGGTTATGCTCAGCCCTTCCCACTTGGAGGACACTGGAATTGCAGGCACAGGAGGCAGCTGTGCAGTCCCAGAGTCTGCCGTGCTTTGCCTCAGCATCCGGCCGTCGTTTTGGAGCCTGAGTTAACTTTCAGTCACTGACTTGCTGGGAATGTGGAATACATTTAATCTTTCTCCAGTGAGACTTCCTAGAACTGTTTTGCATGTGCTTACCTCAGTGCCTGTCTGTACGAATGAAGGTGCATAAAATTTGTTCGTTCTTTGATTTTAAACTGAGTCTTGTGAATCCCTGTACTCTGGCTCAGGGGCAGGCAGCTATTCCCAACTAAATTGCCGCTGAAATGAAGAGGATGCCACTAGCCAGGATCTAACACTGGTCCTCCTTCCTTTTCCCAGTCTTCTTCCCACTCCTCTGCCTCACAAATATGCTCTTAAATGTGTTTTTTTTTCACAGAAATGTACTTAGAAATATCACCTAGCTAAATATTGGGGATGGGATCCAGGCCAGTTGTGGAATAAGTCTTCCCAGGGTGAAACCTGGTGTTTAAAACCAGAGTGAGGAGTCCAGAAGAGGTGACTTTGCAAGAACTGCTGCTGCTGCTGTTCATCACCTTTAGAAAAAATAATTTCTGAGATGTAGGAGCAGCTTCCCAGTAACATCTCCAGCATGGAATATCTTCCTCTTTACAGCTTGTGCTGCACGTGCCAGCTGAGTTGTTGATCAGGTCCACCTGGAGGTTTTGGGTAGAGACTGTAATCACATGGACTTCTGGACTACTAAATCTTCCTTCTTCTGTAGTTCCATGATCATCCACACCCGGTCAGAAGATCCCTGGGATGTGCTTTACAATATTTCCAAGTGTTGTGATAGCTTGGTGAAGTGCTGCTTTGTGTTACCAATGTTTATGGCATTATGTTCTGAGGCATTTCGTGAGCAGTAATGATAAAGTCCTTTGGAGAATATTTGAAGCCTAGATGGAAACTACTTTTAAAAATTTAACTATGTAAGATATGAAGGAAAGCAAAATCCTCAGGCTGTGATGAAAAAATACCTTCTTGAGTCTGTAAATTTTGGAGGCTTTTTTCACTCCTGGCAAATAACAAGAGACTGCACGGAAGTCTTTGAAATGTAAAGGTGGCCTGTGAGTACCTTTTAGTTAATTAACCAAGTTTAATATCCATGAAAACGCGAGTGTATCATCCACAATTCCTGTTCTCTGGTTGGTTTTAAGCTCATCCACATGGAAGTGAAAGCATCCTAATCTGGATTTCCCTCACAGTCACTGTAGAGCAGATCTTAATTACTCTGATCCCTGTCCTCCACAGGGCCAGGATTTCTGCCCAGATGTTGTGACACAGGATAGGACACAGCTGGGTGCTCATCGTGTCCTTTGGGTTTTCCATGCTTTTCTGACACTTTTCCTGTGCCCACGAGGAGTCAAAACTGTTGAGGACCTTTCTTTTAGGTGCTTTGTTTTATCCCTTATGGCTTGGGCAAAATTCTTGTGTCTCCCTGTTCTTTTGTTGTTTTCCTTATCTGCGGAGTTACTGCAAATCTTGATCTTCTGGTTACCTTATCTTGGGTTTGTTCTTCCTCATTTGAATGAAACCACATTTACCACACTGTGCAGTAATTGGCACGTGAGATTCCCTTGCTCCTCCTGAGATTCCCTTCCTGCTCCCGCTGTTCCCCATTGTTCCAGGTGTTCACATGCGTGTTTTATTCACCCCATTGCAGCAGTTTGGTTACAGCTCTTTACAGGATTCCAAGGCTCTTCCTCCAAGTCAAAACTCCTACTTTGGCTATAGGAAGTTGAAGAAAGTTTCTGGCTTCCACACCAGTTTAACCTAAATTAAATGAAAAAACCCACCCACCTTTCAGAAATGGGCAGGACTTTACTTCTTCAGACTTCAGTTGCCTTCAGCCCTATTTAGTCAGAGTATTTACCCCTTGTGTATGAAATCATGGGAGATCCAGCACTCTGAAAGTGAGAGGTGACAGCTGCTCCCTCCAACAGAAAACTGGGAGTCTGGCTCCACGTGGCATTGTGTCACTTCCCAGGGGCTTGGTGTTATTCTGGGGGAGGAGAACTGGGATTGCCTGGAGGTCTTCCACTTGTGGCACTCGTTTTGGCTCTGTTGCGTTTAGAAACCTTTCAAACTGTGAAAATAGCACTGGTTATGTTACAGGCTTGGCTTGGAATTCCTCTGCAGCGAACCAGACAAGAGGTTTCATCTCTAGAACATAAGGCCTAGATTTTAAAGTGAATTTTTATAGCTGTGCTTAGGAGGTAATATTTCCATGGTTTTTTATTTTGCTATATTGACAGAGTAATTGAATTATTATATTTAATAGATTTGGTCCTTACTGTTCAGCAGTGAGGGGTTGACTATTGTTTATTCTTTTCTACAATGGGATGGTAAAAAGCACCCCTGCTCTTACATGAAAACTTTTCAGTGTGCACCTTAATAGTTTAAAAAAATTCCAAAGTGGGATTTTGAGACAGAACCAGAGGCTGACCCGTTTCTACTGTTTTATTTCTTTGTGGCTGTGACTGAGCAAACAGAACAAGATTTGTTTGCATTGTGCTCTTTCATTTATTTCCCATTTTGGGAGGAAGAGTCTTGCTAATTACTGACAAAACCCACAAGAGTTAATGACGCTATTTATCACCGGGTATTTTTGTCCCTGTCACAAGGCTTGGTGCAGATCCCAAAGGAAATCTTGCCCGTGCATTAATAATCATGGATATTGTTCTACTTTTATCAACTCTGCCAGTGCTGATTAGGATTTGCTTAGTGGGAAAGAGTTCTGAGTTTGTCATTAAACTTGTAATGAGTCTCCACACATTTTTATTGATCTGTGTTATCCTTGTACATCCCAAAATGCAAAGGGGAGCTTTTTCCAGCTCTATGTGTCCAGGCTGTGCCTTCTACCTTGGGGCCAGTCATGAGCAGTCTTAACTTGTGCCTTAGGTTATTTCTGAGAAATACAGATACCAGGTAAAACTAACAGGCATCTCCCTCAAGAAAAAAGTGTAGTGCTAAATAAACTAGGATTCTAAACTGCCTAAAGACAGCAAACAGCCTGATGTTGCCTTAGAAAGAGATGGATAATAGAAAATACTCTCTTCTGCCTCTTCCTTTTCCCCATAGCTACTGCTGAGCTTTAAATACAAGTGACAATTCTTTGCTTCTCTTGCTGGTTTTAAAATGCCCAGGGACTGCATAAAATGCATCCATATGGCACTGAATACTTGGATCAGTGGCAGAGCAGGCTTTTATCTGGTTGTCCTTCAATATGTAGCTGTCAGCTGTGAAACCCTCCTGGGTTTTTACATAGTATGCCTGGGAATGGTTGTGTAAAAGGAAGGATCCTTTGGGAGAATTGCTGCTCTGCCTGTTAGAGGCAATTTCTCCACTGGAGATAGACCAGTAAATACCAGTGAGCCAGCTCAGCTGTCTGAGTAGGGGATGGAGTCTCCAGGTGAGATGTGACCACGAGGAACAAGGGACTTTCCCCCTTGTCACTGTCTGCTCACATCTTTTGCAGTGGCAGAAATACTGTTCAGGTTCCCTTGAGGAAGGGAAGTTTCACCTGTGCTGTTTAGAGTGAAAACCACAGCAGGGAGCTTGGGCAGGATGATCTTTAAAGGTACTTTCCAACCCAACCCGTTCTGTGATAGCTCTTGCCAAATATTAGAAGCAAACTGCAGGAGTGTACAGCAGGAGTTAGACCAGGGAAATGTATACTGCAAGATGAGGAATAAAATGAAAATTTTCTCATTTAAGGAAAAAGAGAGCAGGTTTTTAATAACTTTTAACTAGCTCTGCATTCCTAGTTACAGAGACTAATGTTCAACTAGATTTAATCCCAAGTGTGTGTTTCTATCCAGATGTACATGTAATCTAAAGCAAGGCTGAGAACTTCAAATTTAAGACATGAACCAGCCTTGAATTGGTAAGTTTTGAAAAATATCTCTTGGAAAGAGAGAAGATAAATCCTTGATTTCTGCATTGTACTGAATTCGACTGAAAAGTGGGGGAGTGGAGTTAGAGGCCTTGCTGGGCACTGCTGTTAGCAACACCCTGGGAAAAAACACTTTCTAGGTCAGAAAAGTGCATCAGCCTCCATTTCCTTCTGTCTTGGATGAGTTATTGAGGAAAACAACACTGTGAACGTGCTCTGAGGTACCCAGAGAGAAGAATGAATAGGAATTAATGAGCTTTTCAGGCTAACAATTATTTTCATAGTAATCTTTTTTATAAGGCAGTTACTGAAGTGTTAATCATTTGATTACTGGTTGTTGTAGATAAGGGAGTAATTGGTCCCTTTTTGTAAATGATGGAAGTGCCTGACAGGAAGGGGCAGGCATGAAAACTCTTGTTTCCATGGGTTATTGCCTGAGAGATTGACTGAATCTAAAACCCCTTTGCTCTGATGACATCTGGGTTGTGACAAAATTCTGTTTCCTATTTGCTTCTCAGTAGCAAGGGCAGATCTTTAAAACACGACCCCAAAGGTGTGTGAAACTTAATTTTTAGCATGGCATGAAATGAGTATTATAAATTTCTTTTAGAAGCCATTACAAATGAGCCTTTGGTGATGGCCAGGGAGAAGGCCTGAATTTCAGCCTCCTGAGTGACAAACAGCTCTGGTGCTGTTCGAGGACGTTTCCCTGAGCCTTGAGGAGCTGCACTTCCCTCTTTTCCTGGGGCTGTAACAAATAGAGCAGGTATTTTTTGGTGTAACTCTTAGGAAAATCAAGTTACACCCTCTGTCTTGGGAAGGAAAAGCATATGAAATGCAGGATCACAGCAGCTCTTTTCACACCCTTAGAGTTTAAAATGGTGCAAAAGGCCTGGCTCCTTCCTTTGTACTCCTGTTCTTGCAGCACGTGGGAACGAGCTGCAGATGATCCCAGCCACTCCCAGAACAGCTTTCTGTGTATTCATCTGCTGGGTAGGTGTCATTCCTTGTTATTCCCTGTTACATCATGCCAGTTCACTCCACTCCATGCTTCCCTTCCTGCTGCTCTGCACCAGACACTCATAAATATTCATGTGCACTTCCCACCATCCATTTAGGCTCCTATCCCTGGCTTAAGGTCTGTTCCAGTTTGCTAAATGCAGCTTTTTTTACCAGTGCTGAGGGCTGGCTGGGGAGCTAAAGGCTGATGTCACACTTTCTGCTTTGGGAAGTTGCTGGGAATTGCTGGGATGTTAAGGCTTTAAAAGGTTTTGCTCAGAAATTCTCCAATCACAAAGAGCTGACTGAAGTTCAAGGCACCTGATTGTCACAGGGTAAAAGGAAAATGGAAATTTCCTCGGCAGCAAAATTCTGGCCGTGCTGTTTCTTACTTCATTGAATGAGTAAAACTCATCTCTCCACCTTCAGCTCTAATAAAACTGTCTCACCTTGCCTTGAAAAGTCCAGTCCAGACAGAATCTTTGTAAGGACTAAGGGAATTGAATTCACAATGAGCAAATAATCAACTTTTTGTTCAGGATCTCTCAGTCCTTTAAAATACTCAGGGCTGTGTACAGAGGGCAGAGGAAAGAGGCCAATTTGGTTATTCCACTGGTTCATTGATTACATGTTTCTTCTCATTAAATTCATCCCCATTTTGTGTGGAGCACTGGGACAGTGCTACCATTGATCATCTGGAAAGGGGTTAAAAACTGTGTTTTTAAAAAATAAATTAATTTTAAGAGGCTCAGCACTCTCCCATGAATCCCAGAATGGTTTGGGTTGGAAGGGACCTTAAAGCTCATCCAGTGCCACCTTCTGCCATGGGTAGGGACACCTTCCACTTTCCCAGGTTGCTCCAAGCCCCATCCAGCCTGGCCTTGGACACTTCCAGGGCATCCGTATGCTTCAGGATTACCTTGAGCTTCCAAAAGTCTCTCATGTTCTCTGGTCAGTTTCTGTAGAGTTTTAAATTTTGATTGTTTCTGCTGTAAATAGTCTTTGAATAACTGTGGTGGTGGCTGTGATGAGTTATTTCTTATGGCTTTGTCGACTGCTGGCTAACAAATGGGAATGGAAAACGGGGAAAGGCCAAATTCATCTTTCCCTGTAGTTCACCAAGGCTGAACAGGCTTCTCTTGTAATGGAATTGGACTACGGGAATCCTCCACTTCCAGTCCCTGAATTTCTGTGTGTTTTCTCCTCTGCTCTGTGGGTACAGGCCAGTGATTCTCAAATTGAGAGCTCCAGGCTGCCAGAAATCCCTGAAGCCAAAGTAATTGATCCAGGACTATATCAAACAGTTTTCAATAGTGCTTTTAATTAAAAGGCAAAATAAAAGCTTTGTTGTGGTGGTGACCTGAAAAGAAATTAAGGATTGGCAGGGATTCATTGGTCTAAAAAGGCCAGCTGCAGTTGTTTGACATTGTTATTGATTGTGTCTGCCTGTCTAGAGTTCCTTTTCGAGGTAGGATGCCATAAAACCTCCACAAATAAACTGCCAAAAACTCCTTTCAGAGATGGTTGCTCTGCTGCCTGTCTTTTCCCTAACAATCGTGGACAAACTGCTGCCAGCAGCATCCTTGTGGCTGTTTTTCACTGGAGGAGGTTCAGAGCAGGCTGGAGCAGGTTCCGCAGCCTGTGTGTAAGTCCTTGGAGGGCTCTGACTTATTTTGGGGCTGAGGTTTGCCATGTGGGTGTTGTTTTATAGCCCTGTGAGAGCTTCTGGATCCCCATTGCTGGAGGGATTTAAAGCCCTGTGGATGCAGCACTTGAGGCCATGGGTTAGTGATGTCCTTGGCAGTGCTGGACTCCATGGTCTTGGAGGGCTTTCCCTGCCAAAATGGTTCTATGATTCTATGATTTATTTTCTTGCAGTTTAGAAGTATCCTTATGGACCAAAACGTGTCCTGAACTGCCAAAGAAATACCTAAATACCAGTATTTGGCATCAGCACGTTGTGTGCAGGTCCTCGCTGGCCATGTTCTGTGGGAAGCAATGCAGCTGCAAATGTCCTTTGTCAGAGGAGTGGCCAGTGAAATAGAAGGAATAGAACTGCTGGAATTGTGCTGAAGGGACTTTGTGTTCAGAGGGTGCTCCCTGTGCCCCGCTCCCTCCGAAGCCGGCGGATTCGCTGTCGCTGCTTTAATTTCCGTTGCCCGATCTCCGTGTTTGATCTCTGCCACGAGCTCTAGGCCATTGTTTGTTCTGCTTGGAACGAGTATCAAACCCAGAATCAGCTAAAATCAAGGTGAGTTGTTCTCTGGGAGGAATGAAATGAAATATATTTAAGGTAGAAAATGATGGAGCATCTCTTGAATTCCAGAAATTATATAGAACAAACCTAAACTGTTCCATGTTTTTCTGGGTCTTGTTTCCCTGTAACTCTCTGGATATCCTACATTAACTTCCTAAAAAGAATCCTAAATTCCTTCCTAAATAAGCACATTTGTATAATAGGATGACAGAATAATTTATAACCTACGTCTTTAACTAGGCTGGGAATAAATTATCTTAAAAGGGGCTGTTTGAACCATTTTGTTTATACTACTTAGAGGGGTCCATACATGGATTTCAAGAAGGTTTAGATTTTGCGGGCTTTTTACTGATTTTGTTTTTTCTTGATTTTTTTGTTTATTGAGGACTTAAAACTGTAAGGAATTGGCTCAGGTGGTCGTTCAGTCTGATCTTATCTCCCATCAGGAAAGAAATGGCAGAGTAAAATAGGTTTGACAGCAGAGCGGGAGTGGAATCAATAGGGAAAAAAAATCAGGGGCAAAAAATCCTTTAATTAGGGCGTGGAGATGAGACCTCCTCAACTGTGGCTTTTGCCTCTGCTCGCTGGGACTAGACTGGATTCCATCCTCCAAGTTCCTCACTGTGACTGGGATAAACTTCACCTGACTGAGAATTCCTTGGATGAATGCAGTCTGCTGGCTCTGTCAGTGTCTTCAGATAATGAATGAGTTTTGGTTCTTGCTTTGAGGGAACCAGGTGAAATTTCCATAGTTTGACAGCAAAGAGCAGAGGAGGATGGGGGATGTTATTATTATTTTTTAAAGAAGCTGCTTTAATCACTTTAATACAGCATTTCTGTTTCCAGTGCTGGGAATGACATACCTAAAAATATTCTTACTGGCTCATGCAGATCATTTTAAGTCAACTCTGTGCATCTTCCTTTTGGGGCTTCTTTTTAAACACAAATCTAAAAATGGTTTTGAGGCATTCATAATTCAGTATATTGTTCTTAGCAATGCTTTTCCTCTGGATGCCTTGGGTTGTTTTTTTTTTCAGCAGAATAATTCTAGTGAAGATTCTGAGGTGAGTTTATCCGTGAAAGAAAGTTGTAGTGTCACTGGGGTTTATCCTTCAATCAAATCTGAAAGGAGTCATGCAAAGAGCAAGTGAAGATTTGGGATTACACTGCGATTTATCTGCTATTGTGAGGAGAAGGCTTTCCTCATCTTCCTCCATTTAGCTCTGGCTTTCAGCAGGTTGGGTCTCTTAGCCAAGGCCGCGTCTGAGAGCTGGGAGAGGCCAAGTGCAGTTTTTCAGTTGAATAGGCAGGACGTGTTGATTACTTTTAAGGTTATTTTGCTTTGCAAATATTTCTTGGTTTGTTTTGTTTTTCCTGATGCTTTGAAAGTTTTAAACGACCACTAAGAAGTTAGCGATTTAAATGTGACGTTTCCAGAAGAATCCTTGGACAAAGTGTGAACCTCTAGTATGATATGCCTAAGGAAATGCGAGGGGGATGTCAGGCCTGCTCCTCGTGCATCACACAGTCCAAGTGGCACAATCCCAATTACTTTTGCTTGTAGGTCACTCCTGGCTGGTGCCTGAGCCCTTTGCAGACTCTGGCAACAAATGACCTTCTAATTCCGTGCTGGCAGGGAGGTGATTTGTGTTGTGTGATGGGTCTGTGCCCTCCCTCCTCCCCAGTGGCTCGTTAGAGTGCCCGGCACAGAGCGCTGCCGCCGGGGCCGGGAGCTCTGGGAGCTGTGGGAGCCCACCATTAATCAGTGTCAGTCCCGGGGGCTGCCGCTGGACACGCAGATCTCCCCAGCAGCAGGAAAAAGGCAGCCTGCAAGAATCAGATGGAATGACCTTGGAATCTCTCCAGCGGCTGCTGTCGGATCAAAGTGGCTGGAAGCACGAGATCAGCGTATTGATTCCATCTTGCGGCTGAATTCTCTCTCTGAAATCCCTGCCAGGCAGTGGCTCAAGGCTCCCAGACAAAGGGGATCGATCAGGGGGACTCGATGAGCTGAAGGCTTGGAATTTAGCCCCTCCTGGTTAATGGCAATTCCACTGATGCTTCACAACTTCGTGTCTTTTAACTCAGTCGTGTTCGGGCTCCTGGCTGTTTGCTGCCACGATTCAGTTGCTGATGCAGGAGGGTGTTGCTGTTCGGGCATCTGCTGGTTTCTGTGCTGAACCAGTGATCAAACCTTTCCTTTTAGGAGTTTCTTTATTTTATGTATCAGAACAGCCAACTTCTTCTTGTCCCAGAACATATGAAAACACTGCAGCCTTCTGTAATTCATGTGGATGGGGTGAGCAGCCAGTTCATGATGGGAGCCACCAGGTCCAGATTCTTCCAGAGCTGATCCAGCCAAAGAAAACCACCTGAGCAAGTCCGATCCGAGCTTAAAGATTCCTGTTGGAGCTGGACCCCTTCAGAAGTGTATGTTGATAATTAGATGATAGAAGGTGCTCTGGGGACTGGAGCCCCTCTGCTCTGGATCCAGGCTGGGAGAGCTGGGAATTCCCAGCCTGGAGAAGGCAAGGCTCCAGGGTGACCTCAGAGCCCCTTCCAGGGCCTAAAGGGGCTCCAGGAGAGGGAGGGACTTGGGACAAGGGATGGAGGAACAGGACACAGGGAATGGCTTCCCACTGCCAGAGGGCAGGGATAGTTGGGATATTAGGAATTCTTGGCTATGAGGGTAGTGAGGCCCTGGCACAGGGTGCCCAGAGCAGCTGTGGGTGCCCCTGGATCCCTGGCAGTGTCCAATGCCAGGTTGGACAGGGCTTGGAGCAGCCTGGGAATAGTGGAAGGTGTCCCTGCTCATGGCAGGGGGTTGGAATGAGCTGGTCTTCAAGGTCCCTTCCAACCCAAAACCTTCTAGGATTTTATAATCCCAGAACTTAAGCAATGGTGTCTGAGGCACAGCTGTATGATTAGGAGCTGTTTGATGTGGAGATATTGTTGGATGAAAAGTTAGAAGGAGCCAGGAGCTCATCTGGTGAAGCTGTTGTTCAGCCTCTTAATGACAGAAAAATGTCCAGGACTGACGTTCAGGTGCAGTGTTGAAACGAATAGTTTCTTTCATTAATCACTTATTGGCTTCCCTCCTTTTCAAAAGATTCTCGGGTGCCTTGGATGTAAATTCCTAGAGTGGAATGACATCTGACAACTCTGCATGCCAAGGAAGGGAGGAGAATCCACTGCCCAGCTGAATAAGTTATTTTGGAGTTTAATTGCCTCAGTTTCCCAGTTCCATGCCCTTCCTGCTCGGGTTGTGGTTGGACTCAGCTTTTAGCTGTTAGATCTTGATCTACAGTGGGAAGAGTGGCTGCAGAAAACTTTTCCTGAGCAGTAAGTCATTTCTGCTCCTCACCTTTCAGCTGGTTGCTGTGAACTGTGCGAGCTGCCTGTTTTTTTGCCAAAAAGTTGCTTCTCAGCTCCTGAATTGTTTGAGATTTTCCCTGGCTTCCTGTAGCACAGCTGTCAGTGTGTGCAGCAGAACCCTGCTCCAGTCAAAGCAAACCCATTCCCAGCATTTCCTCCCCCACCTCTGCCCCTCCAAGGATGTGATACTGACCTTTTTCTTGGAATTGTTCCAGCAGCATACCAGCAATATTTTGGCCTAAAGGGTATTGCATTGCTGACTAATGCTGCCCTGGCCGTATTTGTGTGTGGAATTTTTTCCAAGTGATTAAATTAACTCACTAGATTAAAAAAAAAACCCAAACCAACATCTTAATGAAACAAAGCTGAAGTCTTGAGTGTCTTATCTGTTCCTTGGGCTATAACCCTCAGATTACTTATCCAGTCGTTTCCCATCTGGATTTTAGGCAGCTGGTTGTTCTTGTCTCTGTGTATTACCTTGTTCTGCTTTTCCCTGCTGAGCTTCATTTGCCTCCTGAGGTCATTTTCGCATTTTTCAAGATGAATTTGAATTCTGATTCTGTCCTCTCCCTTGCTTGCAATCACTCCCAAATTAATTCCTTCTGGGAATTGGAGAAACATACGGCCAGCAAGGCGGAACAGAAATTAGAGATACAGTGGGAACTGTGGGCTTTCATTCCTGCCAGGATTTCTAAAAGGAGGCAGTTTGGGTTTTTTTAAAAGGAGGAATGGCAATGCCTCAGTATTCATGGAATTAGAACTGTGAGCAGTTGGTGTTAATACCAACTTGATCTGGTGCCTGTCAACATAAACCTGGGTCTGTTCAGAGAAGAAATGTCTTGGAACTAAGTCCATTAGGATGCTCTCTCCAAATGTTGGTTGAAGCAGATATTTAAATATAAACAAGCCAAACATTACCTTATTTTCCCCCTCTTTTTGTGAAATGAGTGAAGGTAGAGTAGGGAGGCTCCAGGAATAAACAGAATATTTTCATATTTTATAGTTTGTGGTCAGACCCCATCTAAGACATGTCACTCAGAAGGGAAAAAATTGCTGGAACACTTCATTGTCCTTCAGGGGTCGTGAGTTACCAAAGCAAATAATTTCCTGGGTGAGATTGGACCTGTGAAGAATTAAATGTGCCTATTTGCATCAGTGGCCACGTGAGGAAAACCAGCTTGTTTGTGATGCTGCAAATCAATTCCTGGGATTCAGCCTGTGCTGCAGCGAGAAGGGATCGGGTTGTCTGTGTCTCTTGAGGATTGTCACTGGGTCTGGAATGAATCCCTCCTCCCCTCAGCAGCTCGTGGCTGTTTGTCCTGCACAGCTCGAGCTGTTCAGCACATCCACGGGACCAATCTGAGTAAGGGATTCAGGAATCATTCCCGTCTGGGATGTGCTGCTTCCAAAAACCTGCTCAGAGAAGGGAATATTTGCTTTACCTTTGTGAAGGCAGCTTTTTAACTTCATGGGAAACCTGGTTTTGCCTCTAGAGCAGAATATGTTAGAAATTCACGTGGGAATTGGGAAAATCTCATCTCTCCAAGGCTGTCTGCTGGGTTCCTGTTTGTTTAGCCCTTTTTCAGAGCTGACTGAAGATGAAAATGCTGCTTAATTGGGATACTGCAGATTTTGGTGACACTCTGGTGTTAAGATTTAAAACAAAACCCCCAAAAACTCACCCCAGAAATCATAGAATGGTTTGGGTTGGAAGGGACCTTAATCTTGCTGTAAATCCCTTTGTTCACTGGATGGTCACCCTAGCAGAGAACTGAAATCCTGGGAATATTGCTTGGAGAACACAAGCTCTGCCTCGTGCACTCTTTCCTACCTTTTATCTGCACCTGCAGTGTTTGGTGTCCAACCCAAGTCACACAGTTCCTCTCCTCTGCCAGTGGGAGGTGGCAAATTCCAGCTGCAGGGAGGTTGGAAAAAACACTGGAGCCTTGAGTAACTTCAGTTGCTTCCTAAATAACTGGCCTACAATTACAAGGATTTATACACATCAAAATGAGGCAGCTAGTGATGTTCCAGTTCTGTGTATCTTCCTGATCCCTTCCAGGTGAAGACATAGGAGAAGCAAAAAGCCTATAAAATATGAGTTAGGCTTTGGCCCAGCTTATCTGTGTTGTTGGTCTTAGAGGAGTAGAAAATAAGTGTTGTGACAATGGTGGGGTTTTAAAGTGAATAATTCCCTTATTTTATGAGTGAAAAGAGCTTTTTGTTGCTAGTAATTAGTTGTAGGGGCTGTTAGATTCATTCAGTTCAACTACAATTACTGAATGACTTGGTAGAAAACGGAGCAATGAAATTAATTTTCATCTCAAATCACAAATATTTAAGAGTAAAACTGGTGCTTGGGAATGATACAGAAAAAAAAAGAAGTGACTTTACAATTATAAAGTCTTGTCCTTGCAGGAAGTTTAAGTGCACACTGGATCTGTTGGACATAGTAAACAACTTTTAAATCACTTGCTTAAAACTTGCTCTGAAATTGGTCCTTGAATCCATGTTTTTATTTCTTCTTTTAGTGGGGAAGACTTCCTTGATCACCAGGTTCATGTATGACAGCTTTGACAACACCTACCAGGTAAATGAATCCATTTTTTTGTCTTGTAAGGCTCCTCTGCTTCCATGTCTTCCATTGCAGGAAAAGTAATTCCATAAGAGTTGGGGCACTGACCATGGAATTCCCCATTGTAAGATCTTAATCACCTGCCAGAGTGGCACTTCTGGGTTGGATTCTGCTGCAGGAGTTTTATGTGCTGCTTGCAGCAGGATGAGCTGTGGTTCTAAAGGAATACCCAAGGCACAGCCAGGGAATAGTGGTTAAGTCTGCCAGGGTTTTTTTTTTCCACCAATTTCTACCAGACCATCACAGATCTAATCCCTGTGTGGGGATAACATAACAGGTACCCAGCTCATTTAAACAACAAGTTGACACAAGCTAGAAAATGATACAAAATGTGAAAGAAAAAGGAAAATTGAGGAAGTTGAGAAAACAATTTTACAGATTAGCACTGTACAGTCCAGGAAAACAGTCATTGTTGCCCACTCCCAGAATTTAGCATGAGCTCAAAATGTGGCAAGATATAAAAGTACTTCAGTTTCCTAAAGTGTGTCTCCTCCAAGCAGAACATGTTTCATGACTTGGTTACAGTTGGTGATGTTCTGGATACATGAAACTGAGAAAAATCTGTTCCCTGGTGCCTGGGAAGGTTTTTTTAGGGGGCTGGGAGGAGGAGGGAATAGAAAAAAAAAAAAAAAAAAAAGGAAAACGTGATTCTCCTGTTCCTCAGTGTCTACCCAAGGATCTCATTGAACTGGGTGATTTCCCTCGTGCCTCCTTCAGTAATTCCTCCTTGCTGCTGCCAGGAAAAACGAGATGGGAAGTTCTCCCTGAGCCGTGGGAAGAGCCACGCTTCCATGGTGTGGGAGGGCTGGAGCACACGTCACTGCTCCCGAGGCAGCAAACATCCCTGCAGATTCCTCCCACTGTAATTACATGGACATTGAAGGCAGTTCCTTTATTTAAGATGGGTTTTTCCCCCCCCCCCACAGTATTTTTTTTTTTTGGGCTGCTCCTTTTCCTTACGGAGTTTGTATCCTGATTCTTCCTTGAGGAGTTTGACCCTGTGTGCTTTAGGATAAAGTGGGTGTCACCAGGAAAGGTGGTCTGATGTAATACATTAAATGATTGCAAAATCAGTGAGTGGCACTTGGAACAGTGAGAAATCCTAAGGGCTTCCAAGATAACTTGGATTTAGGTCTCAGTGCTGCCTGCCCAGTTTGGGTGTTAGTGGACTTGGGCCAGAGCCATTCATCCAAACCTTCGGTTTTCCTGGAGTCGTGACTGAGGTGGGGCCATACCTCCTATTGTGCTGGAGCTGGAAGAAGGAATCAGTCACAGAAGCTCCAGGAATTTGGCCAAAATCTCACTGCCTGTTGGTGTCAACCCAAAATAGACATTTTTGGATGCCCAGGTTTCTCTAGAGACCCCTCAGAGCCCAGTATTTAATGCCAATGCACATCACACCCTGATCGTGGGTAACTGGAGCCGGAGGTGAGTTCAGGGACAATCTGCTTGTTCTGGACATTTCTGGCAGATTTTGAATGCATGTTTTTCTGAAACCTATCATCTGAACATGGGTTTTTATGTTCAGCTGTTAAAAATAGAAAGCTGCCATTTAATAAAATCCGTGCTGTGCATTGGATTCCTTTTGCTCGCTGCTGGATGAGAGGAATTCAGCTGTGTCCCTGTCTTACCAATGAGAACTTGCTGTACTGTGTCAGAAACCCAAACACCTGCAATAAAACCGTGCAGTCAGAGGTGTTTATTTCACCAGCAGTGACTCCCCTCCATGGACATGCTGGGAATGATTTCCTTGTGCTGTGGCACCATATGTGAACTAACATAGAAGATCTGTTTCAGTAAAAGGCTGGGATATAGAGAGTGCTGGAATCCACTCCTTGATACTGCTGCTTCCCTGTGTAGGACAGGCTGGGAGAGGAGAAGGCTCCAGAGAGACCTCAGAGCCCCTTCCAGGGCCTAAAGGGGCTCCAGGAGAGCTGGAGAGGGACTGGGGACAAGGGCCTGGAGTGCCAGGAGAAGGGGAACGGCTTCCCACTGCCATTAGGATGTTCTCACTGGTGTCTGGAAGTTTGGGTGCAGTTATGCTTCTTTAGGATGAACCAAGCTGTAGTGGCTGTGAGGGATCATGTAGGTGTCTGCCTGAATCTGCCTGGGAAAGTGAAGATCCATGAAATTATTTGGCAGTTGGGAAGAAGACGGGTGTGCCCACATACCCTGGTTGAGCAGGGGGACACCAATTCATCACATGCATAAAAATCCCTGCTGCTACCCAAATAAATGTGTGGATTAAACTCTCAGTATGGATGAACTGAAGTCTAAAACCTTTTGTGCTTTAAGGAATTGTTCTGGTTGTGGATATATTAAACAAATTGCTTATTGAATCAAGTTATATCTTAAAAATAAGAAACCCAACTTGTTTTTCTTGCAGCTGCTGCTGCTCCCCTGAAAATCACTGCAGGTGTTCTGACATTTCATTTAAGAGCTGTTGGTTTTCTCATCTCTTTACAGGCAACAATTGGCATTGACTTCTTATCGAAAACCATGTACTTGGAGGATCGAACAGTGAGTAAGATTTTGTTGCACTTCTCTGTGAGCAGTAGGAATGAGGACCAGCATCTGGTTTTGTGCAGCCCACACTTCTGAGATTGCTTGGAAGCACAGGCTGAGCCTTCATCTCCCAGCTGCTTCCAGACTGACACAGCAGTGGGGAACAGGGAATGGGGAATGAGGAATGGGAAATCATCATTTGGTTATGTGTGCAGGGCTCTCAGGTGCAGTGTGGGAGTGGCACAAGGTGCTTTAGTGTCATCCTCTGTGAAGAAAGAGGTGATACAGATAATTTGAGGGGTGAATGATGGTGGGAATCTGGAGAAAGGAGAATGATGCTTAACCCCTTCAACTTTTAATGCCACAAGACAGAAAGGTAAAATACAAATTGCCAGATGTGGCCAGTTAATAGCTGGCTCCATCTTCTTCCTCTTTTTAAAAGAAGGTGGCCTCTGATGAGTTCACAAATGAGACTCGTTTCTTAGCTTGGTGCAGTTTTAGCTCCTCAAGTGAAATCACTCCTCTGTGCAAGCAAAGCTGTGGTTTAAAATGAGCTCAGATTCTTAATTAAGAAATTCAGCCTCAGTTGAGCTATTTGCAGAAACAAAACTGCAGTGCTGCAGAAGCTTATGGTACTGGATAAACCCCCAGTAAATGGTACTGGATAAACCCCCAATAAACGGGATTGGATAAACCCCCAATAAATAGGATTGCATGGAAAGTGCTTGAGGGATGAGATGTGCTTTCCATGGCCACACTGGCTCTTGCACACCTTGCCATACACGTTGGTTTTAGTGTGTCTTGCCTTCTATTCCAGAACCTTGCTAGTAAGAGCCCTTCAGCCTCTCTGTGCATGTTACTTTGAAGTTTAGAGTTATAACGAGCATTTTATCCTTGAAAAACTGACATGAGTAGCTTTTCCAGCTTTTCCACCAGCAACCATCCTTCATGCTGCTGGAGGTTGCCTGCGTGACTCCTGAGGAAGGAGAGCAGAGCATGAAACTCTCCTGTAGGGAGAAGTGCAGGTGAACATTTCACAGAATCACAGAACCACTGAGGCTGGAAAAGCCCTCCAAGGTCAAGTCCAACCATTCCCCAGCACTGCCAAGGCCACCACTAACCCACGTCCCCAAGTGCCACATCCACACGCTTCTGAACACTTCCAGGGATGGTGATTCCATCACTTCAGCTGTAGCTTTCTTGTTGGTCATCTCAGTTTGGAAGCTGAGCCATTCCACTCCTCCCCTTTTGGAAGGGATGCATTTTTTGGGAAGCTGAGCTAGCTGCACCCCCACTTTGGCTGATACTATCCCTCAGGAGAGGCAGTATCCTGCTGCTCCCAGTCCCCAGGCACCTCCTGCATGAGTTTGTCCTTTTTATTTAGCTTTTTTGGAAAAAGTAAAGCGTTTATTTACTCTTATTTTTAGTGGCAGTTTGGCTTTTTTAATTTTCTCCCACCCACAGATCAGGTTGCAGCTGTGGGATACTGCGGGTCAGGAACGTTTCCGTAGCCTCATTCCCAGTTACATCCGTGACTCTGCTGCTGCTGTAGTAGTTTACGATATCACAAGTAGGTATTTTGCACTGGGTTTGACCTTTTTTCTTATTTTTCTTGCTTGTTTGACTGATTTTGTTAGGTACGGTTGCAATTATGGGACACAGCAGGTCAAGAGCGGTTCAGGAGCTTGATTCCTAGCTACATTCGTGACTCCACTGTTGCAGTTGTTGTTTATGATATCACAAGTGAGTGGGGGGAATTCTGCATTTCTAATACTCTGCCCTTTTCATCCTCTAGCTTAGCTTTGCATGTCCTCTCACGTCATCTGCTTGGGCTTCATCCTGGCATGACAAAAACGTGGTTTCTTTGCTTGTTTTAAACAAGCCCCGTGGTTGCTGCTGTTGTGATGTATAAACTGTCTCACAAACATCATTTTAACCCTTCCCTATCCCATTTTCTTCAGTCCTCCAGTCCTGCCTGCTCTCGTTGCACTCTTCCATCTGCCTTTTGGTCATAACATCACCTGTGACTTTTGGTCTTCATGTTCATGGGTATCTGCATTCTCAAACTGGAGACTG
Organism: Daphoenositta chrysoptera; assembly: GCA_013397915.1. Lineage (NCBI taxonomy): Eukaryota > Metazoa > Chordata > Aves > Passeriformes > Daphoenositta > Daphoenositta chrysoptera. The sequence goes on along the minus strand of VZRO01003930.1, from coordinate 908,585 downwards.
TTGTAGCTTGCTCCACTTCATTCACCCTCCCCCACCGAAAAAAATCTGGGCACGGGCTGGAGGGGAGGATGCATTAACATCACATTTTCCTTGGAATCAGCCACTCTCACATGCTGCAAGATGTAAAACTTACCACTAAGCCCTTACCCTTTAACAATTGCTCTTTCATTTCTTACTAAGGTATGTACATTTTTGTCAACTAAAATATTAGTGCTTCTTCAGCCCTGCTCCTTCTGTCCCTCCCCTCAGTCCAGACACCCCTTAACTTACCAGTTCCTGCATTGACAAAGAGCAGAAATTTTATTTTAGGGGAACTAAACCTTCAGACAATTTCAGTTCTAAACCAGAATTGACTGAGAACAAAGGCCTAATTCTACACAAATGCATAAGTTCTTGTTCTTCGGTTTATAACTACTATAAGATTACAGCAAGAATAGGGGCTTTACCTAGAAAAGCTCTAATTGTTAAAAATGGCACTTTCCTTTGAGCTAAAATTACATGTTAGCTGTGAACTCTGAATTTTTTCCTGACCCAGCAAATTCAATGTTGCCAAGCAGTAAAGAGAATTAAGACACTGGCAAGTGATCAAGTCCTGGCTGTCTAGCACACAATATATTACTTTGCAGTAGAAGCCATTAAAAAAAAAAAATCAATACTTTTCAAGAACTGCTGCAGAGCCCCCCCTTTTTAAGTACTGAAACTACTTGGGCTGCTCAGATGCTCTTTGTGTCACTAACTGGCAAATGCTGAGCTCTGTGGCAGCTTCCCTCCAACTCCCTTTTCCCCATGGGATGCAACTTTTCAAGCACCATAGTCTGGAATTCTTACCTTGCAGCTTTTAAGGAGGTAGCATTAAGTGCCTGTGAAGAGGTTAAATTTCTGCTTCTGATTTTATGAAAAGATTTAGAAATTGTTTTGAAGGCAAGTGTTCAGTGCCACAGGAGCTGCCGCTGTGTTGTATAACCCTGGGATTCCCTAGAGAAAATAAAAAATTGATTGATTCAAGTGTACAAATGCAAGGCTGGGATTGAGGATTTTGAGAAGCAGTGGAACTGTAGGAACCTCTGTAGGTGCACAAGCCATGAGCAGTATAGAGTGCAAAAATTAATCCCCATTCCCTATAGAAAATACTTTATGTTGAACTAAAAAAATAAGGAACTGAAACACAGTGATAAGACTTTTCATTTTAGGTGCTGTCAAAACCAAATTATAGATGGACTCAGTTCCCTCCCTGGCTTTGAACCCACTTGTAATGAAGCACTTGCCCATCTGAAATTAATGCCAGACTTTCCGTATCCTTTAGTGGGGGAGATTTAGGGTTTCACTCGCTGATTCTTCATCACCCTCTTCCGCCGACTCCACAGAGTATGAAGCTTTTCTTTCCAAGTGCAGATGTATTTCCTGGTGAGCTGTGAGGGACACCTGCAGTGATAACCCTCTCCACTGTTCTCTGATAGATGTAAACTCCTTCCAGCAAACCACAAAGTGGATCGATGATGTCAGAACGGAACGGGGCAGTGATGTCATCATCATGCTGGTGGGAAATAAAACAGATCTAGCAGATAAGAGGTATGGAGGAATAATCCTGCTTTTAAAGTGCTTTTCTTACTCTGCTGCTGTTTTCTTCTTTTTTAAGGAGTATATTTAAATGTATTTTTTGTTCTGGAGATGGCTGTGACTAGAGAAATCTCAGTTTTAAATCCTGTCTTTTGGCTAAGCCAAATGTCCATCACAGTGCTCTGAAAGAGTTGAAAAACGATCACCAACTTGTGTAGATGTCAGGAGAGAAGGGGTTGTTGACTGCAGCATTCATCAGTGAATGAATAAACTGGTTACAAATATTTGTTCTTAATAGTGTTCTGCTTAATGAATGGAACACATATCCAGGGAAAAATGGGATAAAATTTCTCCCATATGAGATGGTTACACTTGGACCTTTGTTAAAACAGTTTGATTTTGATGATTATTTTTGGGCTGTGATTGCTAATTGTTCAGACATAAAAGCAAAGCCTCCTGGACAGGGATTTGGGGGTGAATATTTGGCTGTTCTGCTGCAATGCTGAGTTCTACTTTGGGAGCCAGGTGTGCCATGGAAGTGGGTCTGGTACCTGAAGTGGTGGTATCTCTCTACAGCTCTGCATTCCAGTCAGGAAAAAAAAAAACCCATTAAGTGCTTTCAGAACTGTAATAAATCCTAATTATTAAGGTACTTGTCCAGGTTTGGTTTTTTTTTTCCCTAACTCTGTGTTTTCTTCCCCAGACAAGTGTCCATCGAGGAAGGAGAAAGGAAAGCCAAAGAGTTGAATGTAATGTTCATTGAAACTAGTGCAAAAGCAGGATACAATGTAAAACAGGTGAGTGGCACTTCCCTGGATATTGGGAAGCCTTGGCAAAGGGGGCCAGTGGGAATTGTAGTCCACACAGAGCAAGCAACACCTCAGAGCTGAATTGTTGGCTGAGGTTCTGAAGGATCCCTGACCTTGCATCAAGTGACTTGGGAGTTCCTTTCCCTTAAATAACAGAGGAGTTATGGAAGAAGCTTTTTGAGTACAGCATCACACCTTCCTGGGTTTTTGATAATCCACATTTGGTGTTTAGACTGAGAGTGAGACAAAAAGTTGGAGAAACACAGGTCTGAGGAGTGTTTGTGATTCTGTTTCAGTGAATGAACAAACCAGTGAAGGAGGAGCATGATGGCTTAAAATGCTTCCAGTGCACAGGGGGACAGTGGAACTGCTGTTCCCACTCTGTTGGAAGGCACTGGAAGTGCCAGCAAATGTTCCTGGACAGATAGAGCTATTTATTTCTAGTAGATGATGAATTGCTTTTGAATTCGGGAAAGCAGTGAAAGGTCTTTTGAGCTGATGGGACTGTAGAAAAATGAGGGTTTGTGTCCTGAGATGAGCTGTGGGTCTTTAAATTCTGGACCTGGAAAAGACATAAATTCTTGGGTGTCTCCACACGTGTGAAATGTTGTGTTCAGCTCCCTGTCTCCCAGGAATAGAAGGATGTGGAGCTGCTGGAGAAAGTCCAGAGGAGGCCTGGAGCTGCTCCAGGGCTGGAGCCCCTCTGCTCTGGAGCCAGGCTGGGAGAGCTGGGGGGGCTCACCTGGAGAGGAGAAGGCTCCAGGGAGAGCTCAGAGCCCCTGGCAGGGCCTAAAGGGGCTCCAGGAGAGCTGGAGGGGGACTGGGGACAAGGGATGGAGGGACAGGACACAGGGAATGGCTTCCCACAGCCAGAGGGCAGGGCTGGATGGGATATTGGGAAGGAATTGTTCCCTGGGAGGGTGGTGAGGCCCTGGCACAGGGTGCCCAGAGCAGCTGTGGCTACCCCATCCCTGGGAATTTTCAAGGTCAGGTTGGGTGGGGCTTGGAGCAACCTGGGGTAGTGGAAGGTGTCCCTGCCTATGGCAGAGGATGGGACTGGATGATCTTCAATGTCCCTTCCCACCAAAACCATCTGGGATTCTGTGTGTGTGGATGACATTCCATGTATATTTTATATGTGTAGTTACGCAAATGGTTTCTATGCAGAAGGGTACCAGGAGTAATAAAATAGGATTATAAACTACTTTATGTTCTAGACAGGACTAAAGGGTCTGTTATTAAAATGTCCCTTGACTTTGTCTCTAAGTAGCAAAATGATTCCCTGTATAATGGGATAATTATAGCAGTGTTAACTCAGAGCTGTTTCACTGCATTACCCACCATGGACGTGTTGGCTTCCAGGGTCCCCCAATTATCCTGCCACAACAGAGGCTGCCTTGTAATTAAGGTTTGGATTCTGTGCTACAGTCCTTAATGAGTGCTTAGACCTGGGGGTGTGCACTGAGAGCAGTTGCCTCACTGAGAGGAGTGGTGATGATGATGATGATGAAGCAGCTCTACACTCCCTCTTTCCTTGAGGGAGTTTCTGTGCCCTGCCCCATTTCCAGAGGTTCCATAGCCAAGCCTGTGAGGGAGTTGTGGTTCTCAGGGCCAGCTGGAGACCCGAGGATTTGATGGTGTGTAAAGACACGAGTGGATATTCAAACAGAATTAAAAATGGATTTTTCTTCAATCCAGGTGTTGCAGGTGTGGACTGGGATGTTCAAGGATTTCAAAGCTATTCTATACTCTAGAATATTTGTAACTCATTTTTTATTAGTTTAATAAGTAGTTGTTTAAGCAGTTATCAAAGGATAAGGCTTTTAATAGCACCATTAAGATAGTTTCCTGTTTCCTTGCAGCTTCTCTTTTAAATGGTGTGAATTTATTTTAGTAACTTAGCAATAAATTCTCTCACAGTGCAATGGGAAAGTACAACTGCAGAATGGATCCCCTTCCCATAACCTGTGTAAAATCCTTAATAAGCTGAATGCAAATTTGACCTTCCTATAACTGATAACTTCTATCCACAATATATTCTGGTCCTGCAGAACAATCACTGTCTAAGTTCATTTTCATACAGAAACAGCTGAATTTCTTGTCCTGCTCGGGGAGGGAATGGCTGTGACTTTTCCAGCTCCTCCTCATCAGTGGGAATCCAGGGGACTTTTGTCCTTGTGTGCTGCTTTTAGCTTCTGGTTCATCCTTTTCTGGTGGAAGGCAGCATGGATAAGAGGGAAGGGCACTGCCTTTAGCTCTGTGCTCCCTGTAGCTGCCCTGCAAATCCCGAGGGCCTGGCTTTGTGCTGGGATTGCAGTAGGTGAGATGCTCTGTACTTCCCACAGCAGGTATTCCAGTGCCAGGACCTTCTACCAGCAGAGAAGCAGAGGGGACCATGCTGCTGCCAGGCTTTTTTTTTGCCATTCCCTATGCCAGGAAAGGGGAGAGCTCCGAGGGTGGCACCTCAGTGCTGGGTACTGCTGGATCTGTGACTGCAGAGCTGTTGACAGTCCCCGAGGCCCTTCACACTTCTGGCTTTGGGCAGGGGGTGTTGAAGGAAAAACGAGTGGATATTGGGGAATTAAAGCGGCAGTGGTGTTATTGTGGGGTTAAACTGATGCAGCAGAGGGGAAAAGATTGGCTTTTGGATCCTGCAAAGACTGATTGCCAGGGGAGCCTTAAGCTGGAGAAGAGAAGTAGATAACTTGCTCCGTTTAATGCAGAGAATCGTAGTCTCTGATTCATTCTGTCAGCCCTGAATAAGCTTTAAAAGGCTTTGCGATTCCTGCTCTGTCTCGGCAGTCTGTATTTCAGGGAATCTTATTGTTAGTCCGTGGATTTCATGCCCAGAATATGTCAGGGTTCATTTTGCTGTCTTGTAGAAAGAGAGGGGAGGGAGAGCCCTTGAATTCCTCCCTCCAGCAGTACCTGGCATGCTCCACGCTGGCCCTGGAAGAGCCAGGGGATGAATGTGGTCCTTGGCAGAAGAACTTTCTCACGGCAGCAGCTCTCTGAGCACAGCCCCTCCATGACCCTGTTCTCACAGAGCTGGGCTCTTTCTCCTGTCTTCTGATTCTTACCCATCTGATGGGCAAGACTTATCCTCAGAGCCGCAGAAAATGAGAATTAGGGAAAGATCTTTGTTTGCCTTGCATTGGGGAACAGGTTTCTTGCCCGGCTTTTCCATCTGGACAGTGATCCTCCTGTCCTTTCCATATTGCTGCTGGAGTGTGGCTGAAAACTGGTTTATGCCTGCAGTCCTTTGTGACCCTGACCTGCTGGGATTTATTGGCTGGAGTAGCAGGAGAGGCACAGTTTGGCAAATGGCTGGAAACTGATGGTGCGAGATGAGGCTTTTTTCCAGAGTTTCTATCAGGAAGCAGATTGCAGAGTTGAACGCTGAAAGAGAGTTGGTGTGGCTTTTAGTCTTTCAGCTGCTACATTTAACTCCTGCCTTGGAAAAAAAGTCCTGGATGCTCATCAATACTTGTGTTTTCATACCCACACAAACATTTAAACATGCACATGTGTGTATAGACACACACTGGCTCGGGGCTGACAGCACCAGGAAGCTCGGAGGGCCCTGTGGGAAGGCTGCTTTCCAACCATCAGGAAGTTTCCCTAATTGGATTTATTCACATATGCTGGGGCTGATAAGCAGAAGGTTAATAAGAAAGAAAGTTGATTTTTCTTAGTTGCCAAATTCCTATTTTTAGTCCAATAATTTAGGGGAGAAATACTGCTAAAAGCATAATTTTATTCCTGGTCTTAATGTAAAGAATGGATTACTGTATTTTAAACAGCCTTTCTGTCAGCAGTGTGGTGTAAATGCAGGAATTCCAGTCGGTTCCATCAGCTGAGGATTTTTTAAAGACTCTTCAACCTTCCTCTGTATGGGCATTCCTGCTGTTGGTTTAGGTATACTTTAGCATCTGGAATTTTGTTACTTCCTGGTTGGCCTTTGAGGATTTCCCTGAGGTTTTCAGGGAGGCTGGAAGGTCCAGGTTAATGGCAGAGGTTCACAGAAACACAGAGGGGGGTGTACTAAGCTTTTTTACTTTGAAATTGTTGGCTGAAATCAGGGAGTTACGTCAAGGACCGACTTGTCAGACCCCTGTCCTTGGCTCATGTTGCACTGTGTGCCAGATTCCTGCCAGGAAAGGTCCCAGACAGGCCTGGGGGCTTGCCCATGGTGAACTTGGAGGGAGCTGTCAAGCCAACAAGTCATCTTCGTTGTCTCTCCAGCATCGTTTGCACACTGGGAGCCAAAGCGGGGAAAGCCCTTGGGCAGGGACCCGCAGGGCTGGTCGGGTACCCACATTCCTGATGTAAACAGGCTGGCAGTGGCTTGGCTCAGTTTTCTGTGGAAAGTGGGTCACTGGGAATAAGTGGTTTAGCTTTGTGTCATTTGAGGAGAGGCAGGAAAACGTGCAGTAATGGAACACAGCAGGGCTGATGTCAGGGCCGCACCGGCAATCCGGGACTCCCGCGCGCCTCTCGGGGATGCAGCGGGAACACGCCGGTGGATGGAGAGCATCCCGTGCTGGGGGGACAGGCAGCTGAATTCAGGGGAATTCTTCTGCATTCATAGTGGGCACGTCTGTAGGTCCTCACCCAGAGGGCCAAGGAAAAGCTGTGTGGTGGGAACAAGTCTGAGCCTTGGGGACAAAGGCAGGAAATGCAGGAGAGGGAATCGCTCCCATTCCATCTCTTCTCCTTCAAGTAGAATAAAACCATGAGGAGAGTTTGGAGCTCAGACCTTGCTGGGAGACTGGAGATGGTGTTCAAGTGAGAGGCTTTGCATGCATTTGTTCTGTGCTTTATGCCCTGGATGTGGATTTAGGATAACCATGGAGTGGGCACCAAAAGATGAGGATTAGGTTTGGGTGCGTTCCTTTGTCTGGTTCATAGGAGCCTTAGCCACAGATAGGTGAGGCTTGGAAGGAATCCTTTCCATACATCCCATTTCTGACGCTTTTCCATGTGTGTCAGCTCGGCTGATAGGGTGGCAGGCTCCTGGATGGTGTGTTTGCCTTCATCAGCATGTCCATGCTCCTTTGTAATCCTCTGTGGAGGTGTGACAACCGAATTCCCCCCTGGCATGGGGAAGTGGTTGGGGTCCATGGACATCCATGGCAGGTGTGAGGTGAGGTGCTGGATCCCACCCAGCCTATTAGAGAGAAGGTGCAGGAGGTTTGCTGCTCGCAGCCATTTGATCTCCACTAACAAGAGCCGTGCTTTGCCCTTTCCTAGGAATAAAGGTTATATTTGGTGTCAGGATTTTGGGGCTGAGCAGTGTAAATAGTGCTGGAGGATGTGTTGAATCATTGTTTGAACTGTCTCAGCCGGGGGGAGCCGTTGTTTTCATCTGTTCCCTGTGTGGTTCTTTGCAGCTTTTCCGACGCGTGGCAGCTGCCTTGCCTGGGATGGAAAGCACACAAGACAAAAGTAGAGAAGACAGTATCCTTTCTGTGCCTGTGCCAGGCGTTACCCTGGACGAGGAAAAGCTGCTGCAGCCCTTGCTCAGCTCGTGGACATCCCAAAAAGAGGGGGAATAGGGGCAAGTAACCTTCGAGCTTGAAGTTCTGAGGAAGAAGGATTGGTGGGTTGGAAGGCTGGAAGCTGGGGTGTTGAGGGTGGAGGCAGCAGGGGAAAGAATGGTGATCCAAAAGGATTCTCTGCTTGGTGTTTGAATGTGTGGGATATGGGGAGAGAGGTGGGAGAAAACAGCTGCAAAGAGGTCTGAAAAAAACCCCCTGTGGCTCTTGCAGAGGGTGGAGGCAGCAGGGGAAATCAGACTGTCCTGGAAGGGACCTCCGTAGGCCCCTTCTCTGACCCTCCTGCTCAAAGCAAGGCTGACTCCCAAAGTAGGCCAGTTTCTCCAGGTCACACTCAGGGAAACTTGGGAAATCTCCAAGGATGGAGATCCCATAACCTCCCAGGGCAGCCTTTCACAGCCTGGACCCCAGGCAGCATCTCTGTGGTGGGAAGGGGAGGACTCCACTGATGGGATGAGTCTCAGCCAAGGGAAAGGAGGTGGCATGAGGGGTGGGAAAGGCTTGACAAGCAGTATGGCTGCACTGGAATCAGTGACCTGGCCAGGTGGGTGTGTTTGGAATAGGAGCTTTTCCAGGGTTGTTGGTTTTATTTGCAGCAGGGATCATGGAGCTGATCAATAGAGGAGAAATTGTGCCTTGGAGGAAGGAAGTCCCAGGAACTGTGGGAATGGGACAAGCCTGGCACTGAAATTCCATCAGAGCATCTGATGCATAGGGGAAAGAAAGATTTGGGAAGCTGGGGTTTGCAGCTGCTGAGGCACAAGCTTTGTGTGATAGGGACTTGAGTGATCATAAACATTACGTTATGAAGGTCCCTGAAAGGTTAATGAGCAACAATGTTTATTAATGAGGGGTAGAGTGCACAGAGAGGTGCACTGTGTCAGGCAGTTTGATCACCAGTCTCCAAACGGGAGTACAATAAGGGTACTGGGAATTGGGCTTCCTGCAGCCTGCAGATAGCAGGGATGGAATAGGATCGTGTCCCAGGCAGCTGCATTAGGATTAACAGGGGCATTTTTGCAGAACATGGAGGGTTCAAGGATCTTGACCCACTCATGCTCTGAGATGAAGCTGGCAAGGCTCATGTCAAGCATCTCCAACTTAAATACACTTCAGGCTTTAGATCAGGCAAATGGACCAAACACTGGAGATGAATTATTGGTCTTTTGTTTCCCTTTCCGTGTTTATTTTCTCCAAACCTCTTTAAAAAGCAACTTCAACCCCCTAAAGAAATAAGTTGGAAGTACCAGCTGTGTGATCTCTTTGCCTGTGTGTTCTCTGATAAGGGCAACGCTGGAGACTTGTGGTGAACAGCTCTGACCTGGGGATTAGCACTGAAAGCTCCTCCTGGGAAAGGCTCTGTGAGGCTGGAACTGTAGGGCATCTGCTGGGAATTCGACTGCTGCAGAGGGAGTCGCTTATCACAGGCAGCTTCTGAGCAGCCAGCTCTGCAGTGACCTTGTGGGACGGTGGCTGTCACTGGAAGGGGGAGTTCAGGCTGGTGGCAGGGCTCTGTTGGCTGCTGGGGGGAGCAGAGAGGTTTAACTGAGCACGGATTGACGGGGAGGTCAGGATGGCACGGCAGGAGCTCTGGGCAATGTGCAGTGGTGCCCGGGAAGTGGTAGAGTCCCCATTCCCAGAGGGATTTAAAAACCGTGTGGATGTGGCACTTGGGGACATGAGATGCTGGGGGAGCAGGTGGACTTGAAGATCTCAGTGGGCTCTTCCAACCTGAATGATTCTGTGGTTCTGCAGAAACAGTGATTAGACCCTTTAGTGTATCCATGCATCTTTAATTCCTACAGCAAGAGGTCAGTGACGTCGCTGGGAAGAGCAGACTGGTTGGAGACAAACATTGGGGTCCGACACCGTTTCTGCTGCATATTTAATGTGCCAGTGGCAGGGCAGGAGGGGCAGGTGAGAAACCTTCGGTTTGGAGCTGGTCTTTCCAAGTATTTCACTGGGGAGCACTGAAAATGCCATTCAAAATCCTGCTCTTGGTAGGGAAGCAGAGTTGGAGATCTGTTTGCCTTAACTTCCTCCTTTCCAGTGATTGACATAAAACTGGAAAAGCCTCAAGAGCAGCCTGTCAGTGAAGGAGGCTGTTCCTGCTAATACCATGTGGCTTCCACCTTTCTCCAGAACATCACTGCTTTCCCTCCCTGTCCTCTTCATTGACTGCAGTGTGAATATTGGCTTGAACCTTCCCCTTTCCGTAATAACGTATCGCAGTTCATCATCGCTGGCTGTCTCGTGGAGATGATCTTTAGCTTCACAAGCACACCCCACACACACACACACCAACGAAATGTCAGTGTCTTCATTATTTATAAGAAAAAAAAAAAAGCCAAAATATTCCAGCGTATTCTAGGTATAACTTTAAAAAAAAACAAAAGCAAAAAAAAAAAATCCCAAACAAAAAAAATAGGTACAATTTCTTAATATTTGTTCCTTTTTTAATATGTTATGATATATTGCACTTTGAAATGATGGCAACTGAGTAAGTTTGGAATTGGACCTAGACGAGATGTATGTGCAGAAGAAGGCTTGCAAATCTGACCCATTGGATTTCTCTCAGAAACTGGGAATGCGTAGACAGCAGGCGGAATCACGGGGGGAGGCGGCAGATGCCGAGGGTTAAACGCTTGTCCTTGATAATGAAACACAAATTAACCCCGAGCTCTTAATTGCGTTGAGCAGAGCGAGTCTGCCTGGTGTCCAGACCCGGCCCGGCCGTAGGGGGGGTTTGGCACTGCCGGCTGCTGGAGCTGGGAATTCTTGCCGAGGCAGCGGGGACACATTTCCAAGGAAGTAAACTGGGAAATACGGACGGGCTCTTTGGGATGAGTGGCTTCTGGAGGATTTGGGGGGGAAGGAAAGGGTGGATGTGCATTAGCAAAACACTTGCAGGAAACAGGGAAATAATGTTTAGAGTGCAAAATGAGTTTTCAGAGCATTTTTTTTTTCCTTTTTAAGTAGAACACCAATGAAGTGAATTATTACTGCCCAAGAGATGGGAACATAATGTTTCAGCTGTTTGGAGGAGAAGGCATTTTGCTTCTTTGTTTTTTAGGGGGAAATACTGAAATCAGGACTGGCACTAAAACCTGCCAAAGCTGATTGAAACCTTGGAAATTTGGGAGAAAGAGGGAAGAGCAGCTGGCTGCCCCAGCAGAGAGGGAATGGCACCCGCTTTTTCAGAGCGTGGGCGTAGGATGGTGGGGAAGGGGTGTTTACTTTGATCCTACAGAATCCTAGTTGAGGCATCTTAGATGGAAAGGGAGGGACTTGAGTAGGATGGAAACCAACTTCTGGTTATGCAGATTTATGCCTTGATTTTTTAGCTTTTTTTTTTTTTTATGTTCAGTCTTCCAAGTTGGTTTAGTTTGGTTCTCTAGAGCTGTATAGTTTGGTTAAGTAATTAGTAATTTAGTTTTCTATGGAATTAGGCTCACAATTAACCCTTTTTTCTTTGATATTTATTTCTTGGCTTCAATTTTTTTACTCTTTTCAGTGCTGATTTTGTTGTTTTCCTTTGGCTGAGGAATCTGTGTAGAGCTTTGCTGATGTTGCGAGATGTAGCTACCTGAGAAACACGGAATGGAACACACTAGAAGTGCACCCTTTTAATCTTTACTAGTCATTGTGAAGTTGCTGTGTAAGTTAATAAACACAATTGTAAATACATTGTTTGCTGGGCGACTCTGGCCGAGTTACAGTGCAGGAAGGAATTCTTGAGTCTGTGTTGCGATTGCAAATTAAATGGACAATTGCAAGGGAATATTCAGGCTCCTCCTTGGTTCTCTTCTGCCCCTCTCTCTACCATCTAAAATAACCACCTGGGGGAGAGGAAGGGAATTGTCCTCACCTCACCACCACTTTCCCCAGGCAGCGGGCATAAAAGAGTTGGAATTCTTCATTCCTGAGGTGAATGCCAGGCTCGTGCCCTGCCCTGGGTTTCTAGCAGCTCTGCACAACAATAACTTAAAGGCAGAACGAGATGTAAAAGTGCTTTTCTAATGCAATATTAAAGGCGAGTTTTTTTGACGTGGCATGTCTTGAAATAAACATCAATGATATGTGACAAAGGATCATTCTTTATTTAAAAGAAACTCTCTGGGGGAAGGAAACCTGGCTGCTTTTCCCTTGTTGTACTGTTCTTAACCGTGCAGAAATGCTTCATCCTGCTGCTTCTTCCTTTGCTTTGCTTTTTTCTCCTTTGGTTCTCTGTGCAGCTTCTGTTGGTCCTCATTTGGCTGTTCCCCACAAGCACATCCTTTTTTTTCTTGCTTCTGATAGAACCAGCCCCCTCTGCTTCCCATAGTCCCAAGCTTTAAGCACTGGATTTAAGGAGCTGGCTTAGCGCAGCCTGGCTGCTTTTTGTGGAAGACCTGAGAGCAGGTTTGTCCAGAGCTCCCTGGGAACAAAGGTCTGGAGAGCAGCATTCCCACAGCTCTGTGTTCAGCACGGCCAGGGGGCTGCGGGAGCACGGACGAGGCCGTGGTTTGGCACTTCCAGCCGAGGTCCCTGGGGCTGCTCAGCACAGCCAGGTACGTTCAGTGCATGTCCTTGCTGATAGTCTGTGCTTAATGTGACCACAGGGCTCAGTCCTGTCCTCATCCCAGTTTTCCAGAGAAAACATACTTCTAAGGTGAGCACAGGAGCAACATGGTCTTTATGATAATTTTTTTTGTTGGTTTTTTTTTTTTTGCACCATCCGTCTGTCAGGTCTTAGGTTTTAATTTTCTTTCACTCCGTGGATGTGGCCAGTGGAACCATGGGAAAAGACGTTTTTAATGCTGATTTTTGTGTGACTTTTTGAGTGAAGGTCTCAGCTCTGTTTCTTTTCTCCTCCCTGCTCTGGCTTGCTCGTTGTACAGTCCATCATGCAGCTATTCCATGCCTCACGTTTTGTCTTGATAAAAGTAGTTGAAGAAATTGTGTAAGGGGAAAAAAAGGTTCCTTTTCTTCATGTTGGAATGTCACTGGTACCTCAGCTCTGTTTGATAATATGAACCAACAACAACAAGAGAACAAATCCTTAGCGCTTGAACTAAATAAATACCTGTCTCATTGGAAAGCTCTGGGTCTCTTCTCTCAGCACGTGCAGCGCAGCGCAGGCGGGAGGTGCAGCTCCTCACGGGGGCTGAAGTGCTGCAGGAGGCTTTTGTGAGAGCAGGAGGAATTTCGGAGGGCTCTGTTTCGGAGGGAAGGTGGTGGAGGGGTGTGTTTGCTGTCGCTGCGGTGTCTCTGCCATTGTTTCCAGCGCCCGAGGAGCGATGCCGGGGATGGAGCCCGGCCCTGCCGGCTGCAGCTGTGCCTTTCTGCTCCGTTCCCGCTCTTTGCATCCAGCTGCTTCCTCCGTTCCCTTCCCAAAGGTGATTCGGGCGCCTTGTGCGGCCTCACCGCTGCCTCAGCTTCCCTGGGACGCGGGTGCGCCAAGCCCACCTTCCCTGAGGAGGATCCTCCTTAAGCCTCCTTGCCGGAGATGGCAGCCAGGTCTGCGGGGCTGGGGAGGTGAGTAACAGCTTGGTGAGTTACCCTTTGCTTTCCTGAAGGAGAGAATCGTGGAGTCACAGCATGGTTGCGTTGGAAGGGACCTTAGGGACCCATTCAGTGCCACCCCCTGTCAAGGGCAGGGACCTTCCACGAGCCTGGGTTGCTCCAAGCCCCATCCAGCCTGGCCAGTAGAGAAGGGGAATTTCCTGGATTTGGTGTGGGAGCACCAAAAGCCCAACCTTGGTCTCTTGGTCAAGCTCTTCACTGTTAAAAGGACCATGAATAAATTGGTTGTGAAACTGGAACGTAGTGGTGGAGATGTGCTGGAATTAAGGATATGGAAACAGTCATGGTGGGGGTGGCGAGTCCCTGGAGAAGGTTTTTGTCACTGGGGGAACTTCCATTCCTTGTACCTGGCACCTCCAGGTCCTGCCCCGGGTGGGAGCCTCTGGAAACACCATGGTCACCATGTCGATTCCTCCTGGCTGCTGCTGTGGGTAGCCTTGGGACTGTCACCTCCCACTGGTATCCCAATTCCCAACTTCCACTGGTGAAGGGGGTCTGGATTAAACTGCAGAGCCAGGGCTGCCGTGGAGCAGGGAATGGGGTGGGGGGGGACACCCACCAGCTCCGGAGGGTGCTCCTGGCCGCTCGCTCATGGCTGCAATGGGTCAAACTCTGCTCCCAGACCAGCTCAAAATCCAAGAGGGAGTATCTGGCTCGGGTTGGAGGGTGCTGTTGGCTTCTTTGCTCACTGGTGGGATCAGCCCTGATTTTTCCAGGCTGTAGGAGCCACAGCTTCCCCCTGGCAGCATCTGCAGAGCTGCTGCAGCAGCCGAGCCGTCCCCTCGCTGCAGTTCTGCTTCCAGCACCCGAATCCTCAGCAAACCAAAGTGCCAGGGCTCTCCCTACCTGCTGCAGCAGCACCTTTTCCCATGCTGGGCATGTCCCAGCTCCGAAGGAAGATAAATGGGGTGGGCAGGCTGCGGCACAGGCTGCCAGCGCTCCCGCAGTCAGGGAGGCAGCTGCAAACACCCGGACCTCGGAGCAGCCTCTCCCTCCCATCTGTGCTGCCTCCTCCTCCTCTGCTGCTCTCCCGCTGCCTGAGCCGGGCTTTCAAGGCTTGCTGGGCTTGGGGTTTCACCAACATAATTGTTTTGTCATCACTTCAATTGATTTTTCATCAATTGGCAAAAATACCGATTTTATTTCCCCTCCGCCTTTAACCATTTTTCCCTTCCCACCCTGGTCCAAGCTCATGGTGAAGTCAAACGTGGCTTTTTATAAATATTTAGGATCCTCTTGCAGGAGCAGAATGGAACTGACTGCCCAGAGTGATGCTGGAAAGGCCGGGCTCGGGCGTGTTGGGAATTAAACGCGTGTGGAATTGCAGCTCTGCCCTTCCCGGGAGGATAAGGGTAGGGAAGGGCTGGAGGCAGCTGGGTGATGATGCTCCTGCTGCCCCACAGCTCTGCCCTTCTGGGTTGGGAGGGAGGGGTGCTGTTTCCAAACCGAATTTTGCAAGCTTGCCACCTGTTTCCAGGGGTTTGGATATAAATTAGAGCCATTTGGAGTGCTCGCTGTTGGCCACCCGGAGAGCACGTCTGGAACAAGGATGTTATTAAAGGCTTGATTAAAGTTATTGCTAATTAAAGCACTGAAGTGTCTCTCCCACAGCCAGTGGGTCTGTCCACGGTGCTCTGTGTCCTCGGATACAGGGCAGGGAAGGGAGAAAATGTGATTTATCCACACTCCCAGCACCGGTGGTTTTGCCTGCATTTATCCCAGCTCGGGAAGAAGGGCCAGGTGGAAATCAGAGGTTTGATCCTGATATTTCCTGAGCTGCTTGCTTTCCAGAGAAGTGGGTTTGGATCACAGCAAGGGTCATGTGGCCCCCAGCTGATTCCTGTGCCATGGGACATTGTGGGATTCATTTTCCAGGCGGTTTGTGGGCATGATGGGCGTTAATGGCTTGTGCCTGCTCCTTACTGCGGATCCCGTTTTTCCGAGGGGTTTTGGAGTTGTTCTGGGCTTTGCTCCGTGTTTGGAGCTTCAGCAGCTCTCCCTGCTGGGAGAGAGGAGTGCTGCGAGTGTGGATCGGAGTTGGGAATGGAGCGGGTCAGCCCTGATCTCTGTCCCTCAGCACTTCTGGTCCCTCTGGTCCTGCCCAGCGCTGCTCTCGGTCGGCACCACGAGCTCGTGGGAAGCCCCTCCTGAGCGGAGCAGACCAAGCCAGGTACTTTTGTGGGCTGTGGTTCATTTGTTTGTGCTCCCAATATTATTTATAACATATTTAATTGCTCCTTCATTTAGCTCCCTAGTGCAGGGCCTGGCTGCCACCAGCTGTTCCCACCGGCAGCGTGGAGACCCCAGGAACTGCTGCTGGAGGCACGCGCTGGTCCATCGCTGTCCTTGCCCGGATTGCTCTGTGCCCCTGGATCTCTGGGAGACCAGCACAGCAGAAGAGAAGCAGGAACAGCTTTGGAATGTTCAGGTACCTCACGGATGAGGAGCATGGGTGTCTGAGCTGGGGAAAAGGAGCTTTCTCAGGTCAGCAGCTGGACATGGCACAGGAAGGAGGGACACTTTCTAGGTTGTGTTGCCATCGGTGACAAGTTTCCAGATGTTGCCACCTCCCAGTGTGTTTCACCTGGGATTATGCACCTTGGCTGGGGAATCATAAAATGGATATTGGATTGGTAAATTAGGTATTAAGAGAAAAACTCTTCCCTCTGGGGGTAGTGAGGCCCAGGCACAGGCTGCCAAGAGAAGCTTCCCAATATCCCATCTAACCCTGCCCTCTGGCAGTGGGAAGCCATTCCCCTTGTCTTGGCACTTGTCCCCAGTCCCTCTCCAGCTCTCCTGGGGCCCCTTTAGGCCCTGCAAGGGGCTCTGAGCTCTCCCTGGAGCCTTCTCCTCTCCAGGTGAGCATCCCCAGCTCTCCCAGCCTGGCTCCAGAGCAGAGGGGCTCCAGCCCTGGAGCAGCTCCGGGGCCTCCTCTGGGCTCTCTCCAGCAGCTCCAGGTCCTTGTGCTGTTGGTCCCAGGGCTGGGGCAGCTCTGCAGGTGGGGTCTCACCCGAGCACAGGGGCAGAGGGGCAGAATCCCCCCTGTCCTGCTGCCCACGCTGGGGGATCAGCCCAGGGCATGGGGCTTTTGGGATGCCAGCACACACAGCTGGGACGTGTCAGAGGTTGGAAATGGGGACAGTGCCCCCCGTGACAGGAGCTGTTTCACTCCTGTGCCCACCCCTGCAGCAGGAGTAGCCGTGGCTGCTGGATCGGTGGCCCAGGAGCGGCGGTGCCAGGGGGAGCGGGGTCATGGACAGGCACAAGGGATGAGGATGCAGTGGGGTGTGTGGGACCGGATCCTACACCTCTCCAGCCCTTGGGAGCTGGGCTTTGTGCTGGAATTAACAGAGGGATGGAGGGGCCTGAATCCCTGGCATAGAAGTGGGAGCCAGGTGTGGCTCCTGCTTTGCAAATGAAACAGAACCAGGGATTCAGTTCAGCCACCTCGAGGCCCAACGCTGGGCTGGCAGCGCCTGACACCGCACTGAGCCCTTCCCAGGCGGAGACGCCTCATCCCAGGAATCCGTGGTGCGAAGGAAGGAGCTGCTCTGCCAGCACACGACGGTGGTTCTCTTGCACAGGAGCAGGATTTTTGGGGCAGCCTTGTCTGTTCCGTGTCTCTTCAGGGCCACTGTGCCACGTTCAGAGGCTGAAGGCGGAACCCCCAGAGCTCCCAGTGGGAAAGGGAGGGAGGCAAAGGGGCACAGGAGGAGGCAGGGGAAGCTGGTGACATCCCTGGGCAGCTCTCCAGGGGGACACAATCCTTCCCACCTCCGGAGGTGGCCGAGCATAAGCATTCCCTCCTCATCCTCACTCACCCGCAGGCCAGGGCTGGTTTTTTGCTGCCTTTATTAGACTTCAAAGAGGTTTTTTTGTATTTTTTTTCCCTTTCCGGGAGCAGGTGCGCAGCAGGAGGGAGGCAGGGAATGCAGGAGAGGATGAGGATGGTGTGCTGGGATATCCCAATCCCCCGATGGGCACAGGGATGAACTGACCGGGGCTCTAAAGGCAAGAGCAGGCTGGGGTGCTGGTGTCACTGGTGGTTTTCTACCCAGCTGTGGGGTTTGTAATTCCTAAATTCCATGTCAGTCGTGATTCCAGGATACAATCCTGGCTCTAGGGGCGACACTCAGCAGCTGCTCCTCACCCCTTCCATTGCCATTTCCTGAGCTGCTGCCTGTCCCCTGGCCTGACCATGTGTCCCCCCTCAATCCCAAATCCCTGCTGTGAAGATCCTGGCTTGGCTGCCAGAAAGGATCCCTGGTCCCCATGGAGAGCTGCCCTTCTCGCCCTCCCAAAACTCAGGATGGAACTGAGGATGCTGTGTGTCCCTCCTACTTGGCTGGAGAGGTTGGGTTATTCCCTGGGCTCTTCTCAGCCTAGTTACCAAAGGTTTAACTCCAGTTCCTGAGGGATTTGCACCATTTCTCCAACTTGCCCAGGCCCAGGAGACCAGTGTGAGTTGGAAAGCGGTGGAAATCCTGCAAAGGTTTTCATCTTCCTTAATCTTCCACCTACCTCTTGAGCATCCTGGTGCTTGCCCCCTGTGTCAGCTCCTGCTGCGGTGCTGGAGCCTCTCCCAAAAACAGCCCTTAAAAAGCCTCTGCATTGTGGGGTTCACCCAGCCAAAAAAGACCGAGCCACTTTTCCCCTGACTGACTCCCCCTTGCTCCCAAACCCAGTGTTTCTGCAGCCAGCTCCCTGTGGAGATTTGGGGTGGGGAAGCTCTGCCAACAGCCCCGGCAGCTCCCTGGGCCCTTTGCCGATGGGAATCGGATGCTGTGGGGTCCTGGAGTGGGTTTGGGGGGGCTCTGAAGCACTTGGGAGTTACTTAATGCAGAAGCTGTGGCCGGGAGGAGGGCGTGTGTGGGGGTCTCTGTCCCCAGGGTGTTTCGGGGAGGCTGAGGGGGGCTCAGGGCAGGTTCCAAGCCAGGGGTGGGTTAGACCGGGCTGGGGAGCAAAGGGGGGCCGAGGCCCGGCCCGGGGGCCGCTAAAACCAGCAGGGCATCCACATGAAGGAGCCCAGGGCGGCGCCGGTGGCGGCCCCCGCCAGCAGCCCCAGGGCCATCTGGTCCCCGGAGACGCGGTAGGGATCCTCACGCACGATGACGTGGGTCACACCGGGAGCTGCGGGGAAAAGGGCCGTCAGCGGGGTGCGGGACGGCCTCGGGCACCCCCGGGGCCACCGGGCCACCCACCTCCGTACTGGTGGCCGTAGTGGCCCGAGCTGATGTAGGCGGCCTGGTGGGAGTCCAGGGGCACCGTCTGGTAGTAGTCGTCGTCGTAGGGGTCGTACACGTGCACCTGGAGCCGCGGGAGTCGGGTGAATTTGTGGGGCCAGGACACAGCTCCCCGGGGGGGTGACAGGGCCCTGGGTCCCCTGGGTGGGGAATCCGAATGGTCCCAAGGGCTGGGGGCAGCCTGTGCTCAGGTCACCCCGACTCTGCCCCTTCCCTGCCATCTTAACCGTGTCCCTGCCACCTTAACTCTGCTCCCGTTCCCTTCACCTGTTCCTGTCACCTTAACCATGTCCCTATAACCTTAACATTGTCCCTGTCACCTTAACCGTGTCTCTGTCATCTTAGCTGCATTCCTGTCACCTCAACTCTGCCCCCATTCCCCTTAACAGTGTCCCTGTCACCTCAGCTCTGCTCCTATTGCCTGTAACTGTCCCTGTCACCTTAACTATGTGTCCTTGTCACCTTAACTGTGTCCCACCACATCAACTCTGCCCCCATTCCCCTTAACAGTGTCCCTGTCTCCTTACCTGTGTCCCCATAGCCCTGTGTCCCTGTCACCTTAACTCTACTCCCGTCACCCCCAGCAGTGCACAGGGTTCCCATGGCTCTGTCACCTGCCATCAGTGCTGGCATCCAACCCTTCCCCACCTTCTTCCCTTTACTCCCTGGGCCCTGAGGCTGCACAGTGGGTGTTGGGGAGCCCCCCCACATCAGTGTCAGCCCTGGGAAGGACCAGGGTTGGGGTAACCTCCCCCTGCCCGAATCCTGAATCCCAAATCCCGTGCCAGGATGGCGTCCCTGCTGAGGGGGACGAAGCCTCACCGGGGTGGATTTAGCCTCCAGCACAGCCATCTTCCAAGCACTGCAAACAAAACAGAGGCACTCATTTGTGGTGGGTGCTGCAGGGGTGGGAATTGTCCCCTTTCCTCCCCACGGGGACCTGGATGTGGCCGTGGGGCCGGCACTAATCTTTAATTCCCTATTAATGAGTGCTGGGCTAACAGTTAGGATTGGGAATGTGCTGGGATGTGCCTGACACCACAGGGATGGGCACAGGGCAGTCCCTGGGAATGGCCCTGGCTAAGACAAGGACAGGCAGGAAAATGACACCTAAATCTGGGGGAAAAGAGCGTAATAAATGAATTTCCACTCAGTTGAGGTCAAGCTCAGTTGATGAAGTTCTGCTTGGCCACAGCTGAACATTTCCCTCCATCCAAGTTCAGCTGAGTGCTTGCCACTTCTAAGTTTTAAAATTTTTACTTAAAAACAATCAATTTTTATAAAAATAAAATTCTTTTAAAAATTTAATTTCTAATTTATTTTAGAAATAAATAGAAGTGGAACAGTGCTAAAAAGGGCAGTTTGCTTCAAACCAGCAAGGGCTTCACATTCACAGTTTTTATTTCCAAACACTGATGAAAACCCTTCTCAGTCAGCCCAAGAGAGGATTTCTCATCCTTGAGGAAACCACTCCCCTCAGGAGACTGACTGCTTAAAAATAGCTGCTTTTGGCTCTGGATTATTCAGCGGGAACCCCAAATCTCCTGCACCTTTTGCCCTGTGAGCGTGTTTGAGAAAACAGGCTGGGGGCGGATTTAACCGAGGGTGGGATGTGGTGGGAGCGGGACAGGGCTCTCGTGTGGCCGAGGCTCTTTCCAGGCTGGGATAATTGGGATGGAAAAGTCGCTTACAGGGCGTCGTCCTCGCTCTGGGCACACAGCGTGGTCTTGGAGCCGTCCCGCAGCACCACGGTCAGCAGGCAGTCCCGGCTCCTCCCCTCGGGCGGCTGCACGTCTGCAAGGGAAGGGGTGGGGTGGGGGTCCAGCCTCAGCCAGCGAGATGCCCCAGCGACCCTCCCCAGGCTCCAAATTCCCCCTGGCACAAGAGCTGGTTGGTGGGTTTAGGTTTGGCTCCGTCGCCACGTGCAGGATGCGCTCAGGATCTCACAGGTTAAAAGTCAGTACAAGGAATGAGCTGATGAGCAGAAACCTCCACCCCCACGGCAGAAAGAACTCGGAAGGGCAGCAAACTGCCAAAAATCTGCTCGAGGCCACGAGGCCGAGCTGCCTTTGCTTTGAACTTGCCAGAGTGCACCCAAATTTTGTAGAAACGGGAGATGCTCATTGCTGGAGTGGGATCGTGAGCTCAATCAAGAGCAAGATGTTAAATCCATGAGGCTTCCCCCGTTCTCCAGGCTTGGCAGGACCCTCCGGTGAGCACAGAGCTCTGGGACTGTGCTCCCACCGGCGCTCCCGGCCCAAGAAAGGCGCTTTGTGTGGCAGCCGTGGGCTGCGGGGCCCAGCCAAGCTGCTGCTTTGTTCCCCTTGTTTGTGCGAGACGTGAGCGATGAGTCAGGGCCGTGGGATCCTGTTTGCTACAAGCACAAACCAGGAGGAGAGTTCCTCCTTCCTTCCTTCCCCCAGGAAAAGCAATGGCAGAGACGATCCAGCGTCTCCTGGCTGGGAATGAGAAGGGGTGAATGAGGCAGCCTGGATTATTTTGGGGGTATGCTGGATGTGCACAGGTGCAGCATCGTTTAAGAGGGGTACAGCCGCATGGAGAGCCCTGTGCGGGGTGGGGTTGGGAATGCGGGGCTCGGGAACAGGGGCTCGGCTCACCCTTGCACTCGCGGCCGATCCGCACGTCCCGGCAGCTGTACTTGATGTGGATCCGGCCGTCCATGTCCCGCTGCGTCTCGTCGTGGTAGTAAACCAAGCTGCCATCCAGGTAGAGCACGAACCAGTTCTTCTTCCAGCGGCGCAGGATGGAGCCTGGTGGGACAGGGAGCAGGTGAAGGAGCCCAGCGAGCCCGGTGGGACACGGCCAGCGCGCTCACGAGAGCCGATGTCATCCCCCAAACTTGCAGCCGGATCCCTCCGGCTCCTGTGAGCCGCTGCGTCCCACAGGACACCTGTGCCTGGCACGAGCATCCGGGGCAGCATAACCAGGTGGCTTTAAATGGAAAAAGGCTGCCAAAAAAGCCATCAGGGCATTGGGTGCCGCCCTGCCGAGCGCACGGGAGCGGATCCAGCCCCGGACACGGAGCCGTGTGTCTGTTCTCATGGCAGGCAGCCCCTCTCTCCGCTTACGTAAATCCGCCAGCGGCTGAGCCACGATCTCTCTGCTGCCGTGGATTAACCGCCCAGGTCGGGGCTCCTTGTGTCCCCCACACCCCACCTCTTCCAGCAAACCCCTCCGGGTTTTTCGGGGGGCTCCCAACCTGGAAAGCTCAAGGGTGGCACTTACTCTGCCGCCAAAGCCAACCGCTCTTCACCAGCGCCATGGCTGCCGCAGGCTTCGCCGGGTCTGCTGCGACGGGAAGAATAATGGGGTTAAAATAGCAGCTCCTGCCTCGCCCCCGGCTCTGCCCACGGCTCACACCTCCCCACAGCCTCCGGGGGCCAAGTGGGATGGGGATTCACCCTTGTTGCTCCTGGTATTTTTGGGGATGAGCTCAGCGCCCGGGTTAATCGGGGTTAGACAGACGCGGGATTTCGTCATCTGGGAAACATCGTGAAGGAGGCACTCCAGCCACCTTTCCTTCTGCCTTTAATCTCATTGGGATTTAGGGATTATCGTCCCGTGGAGGTAACTGGAGAAATCCGGGCCATGGATGAAAACAGGCAGTGCCTCCCCACAGCCCCAGTAACTTTCCACGGTAAATGACACCTACACTTGTTTATTTTCCCTGCCTGGATGGAAATTAGTCCTTAATAAGGCCATGAAGTCATCGCTCCCCAGGTCCCCGAGCAGAGCCAACACCCCAGGGACAGCCAGGAGCAGTTCCCTGGCCACGGTCCCCATATCCACCCATCAGCTGGGAATCCCAGCACGCAGTGATGGGAACTCGATACCCTGGGATGGCCTCCAGGATCTCCCACCGGCTCCGGGGGCACGGCAAGGCACAAACACCCCCCAGTACCTCTGTGCCTGCGTTACCGAGTGCCTGAATCCCTGAGTATCCAGGTCCTCATGGAGTTTGCAGCCCTGGTACCACCACCCGTACTGCCACATCCCCGGGAAATCACAGCCCCTGGATACCCCCATCCCCTGGCACCCTCATCCTTCTGCCCCCGCACCCCCAGGTACCCCCATCCCTCTCCACTCGCACCCCTGTGCCGCCCTCATCCCACTCCATTCACAGTCCCTCGGTACCCACACCTGGTGCCCTCATCCCACATCCCCTGGCATCTTTTCCCCTCCGTACCCGCATTTTGTGGCACCGTTTCTGCCCCCTCGGGAACCCGCACCCCTCAGTAGCGGCCCCCCGGCACTCTCCGTGCCCCGGTCCCCCCTCCCCGGTGCCCCCCAGCCTCCCGAAGCCGCCCCGCGCATCCCTCACCGGGCGGAGGCGGCGGTGCCCGCTGCGGGATGCGCTGCGCTCCGCTCCCGCCGCCCGGCTCTGCCCGCCCGCGCGGCTCGCCGGGAGCTGTAGTCCGGCACCAGCATCCCCAAGTGCCGGCCGCCGGGAAAAATCCCGCTTTCCAGCGGTTTATCCCGAAAAAGCCGCCGCCCGGCGCCTGCGCGGCGGGGATGCTGCCGGGCTGGTGCCGCCGGGGGTGCCCGTGGTTGATCCAGCGGCTCCGATCCTCACTTTCTCCTCATATCCCCGCTTTCCTCCGGACGTGGAGCACAGCCAGCAGTGTGGGTGTCCCTGCACCCGAGCGGGACCCCGGAATTTGGGGGTGCGGGGGGGGCTGCTGTCCCCTGCCTGGGGGATGCAGGATTTCCCTCCGGTGCAGGGAATGGGTCTGAGGAAGTGTTTCATGCCAGACACATAAATCAGGAATAACCCAAGTTTTAAGCACCAAAATGCTGAAATAAATTTCCAAGTGGAGTGAACAATCCTCTGGGTCAGAATCAAGGTCTGTCCTGGGTTCTGCTGGAATTAGAACTGTCCCGGGCCCTGGGATGTGAGGTTGGATTATTTGGGGAAGTCAGGTGACATCTGAGGCTGGGCTGTTAATAACAGATGTTAATTGAACACATGGCAATGCTTAATATATGAAAAAAATTCTATTCCAGCAGGTTTTTCAATGTAAAGCTCTTTCCCTCCTCTCCCTCCAGTGCTGGCTTTACTGTGGCAAACAGCAGAAGGAATTAAATTACTCCAGCAGCCCACTGGATGATCCCAAAGGAGTTAAATTGGAATCACCCCCTTAGCCAGGCCACACTCCACCCTTGTGTGCTGGTTATGGGGCTGCAAAACGTCCTGGTGGTGCTGAATATTTCCAAAATCAGGGAAATTATTTGGAAATCCGGCTGGGCCAGAGACTTTGTCCTGCAATGAGTCCAGGAAAACATTCCCTTAGGAAGGGATTTGGGCTGGAATTTGGATTTATCCTGCGTTATCCACTGGTATTGGGCTGCCTCTCCATACAGACATGTGTCAGTTTGGAATTAATTGTTCTCAAAACTTTTCCATTGTGGTTTTTCTCTCGGGAAGGAAACGGTGCTGGTGTGGGATTTGGGGGGCTTGGTCTATTCATTTTTTGGAAACTAGGGTGGGGTTTTTTATGTTAAATAGGATAAATTTTGGACATGCTGGGTGGAAATAGTGATCCAAAGAGCCAAGAAATTATTTCCAGCCAGTGAAAGGAGAGGATGCCATGTGGGAATACTCTGTCCCAGAAGAGCCAAATCCTGGATTCCCCCCCATTTTCCATAGCAATTGGGCACTGCTTAATAAAATCTATGAACTTTGATGCCTCTGGTTTGTTTTTCCTCCAGCTCTGTCTGCAGTGGCTCGTGCCTGGTGGGGATCTCCCTCATCCCAGCCACAGCCTTGGGTTTCAGGTAGGAACCCAAGGAATTTTGAAACTCTTCCCACGTCTCAGGAAATCCATGTCTTCCACAGGGGGTCTCCCCAGATTTCCTGGTGCTGTGGAGACAGAAGCTCTGGGGGTTCAGAGCTGAACCTGGCGACAGCTGCAGATGACATCCACAGCCTTTGCTGTTTCTGTCATTCCCACACTCGGGACAGGTCGGCACCTGGTTAAAGACCCCGCAAATCCCTCTGGAGGCTCCCTTTCCTGCAGCTGAGCATGTCCCACTGGTGCCGCTGGAACCCTGCAGGAGAAATGCACACGGAGAAATGTTTCCTTTGACATGTTTTTCACCCCCTCCACACCCATCCCGGCATGTCCCAGGGGTGGCAAACAGACCCTTGTCACCCCCGTCCCAATTCCCTGATTCCCATGGGAGTCGTTCCACGTCCATGGCTCAGGAAACACAATTTACAGCATGAATACCCACCAAAAAAAGCAGCAAAATACTTCGAACAGCAAGGAGTGTTGTGAGGGATTGAAGGGGGGAACATGGGTGCCCTGCTCGTGTCAGTCCCTGGGTGGAGACCCACAGGAATTCCCCATCTCTTCCCAAAATACCCCTTTCCTGCCCTAGGCAGGGTGAGGGGTTTGGGTGCGAGGAGAAGGCCGGGGCAGAGCCCCATGGAGACGGCGGGCGGTCGGGGGGGCGGGCAGGCAAGGCCGGGCCCCGCGGCTCCCCCTCCCCTCCGGCTACCGGCCCGCGGCCCTGCGCTCGCCAGACGGCCCGGGAAGGGTCTCCCGGAGCAGGGATCGGATCCCGGGCCGCCGTGGAGCCCCACCTGGCATATCCCGGTGGGATTCCCGTAGCGGCCTTCTCCCTCCCCTCAGCCTCCGCGGACTACAACGCCCGTCATGCCTCGCTGAACTACAACTCCCGCCGTGCCCGGCGGCTCTA
>VZRO01003930.1:740399-882330 GCA_013397915.1 Daphoenositta chrysoptera | reverse complement strand
CCCTCCAGGAATGGGCGACTCCCCCCCAAAATATCCCGAGGGGCACGTGGGGCCGGCGGCAGAGATGCCGGGAATATTGGCGAGCCCCCGGGCAACTCCGTGCGCCGGGAAGGGAAGGGCCGGGCTGCGGCCGTCAGCCCTGTCCCGCAGCCCTCCTGCGGGCTGAAAATGCTTTTTAAATGGTTATAAAATGGTTAAAGGGTTCGGGGAGCGGGGGGATGTCGGCGCGCAGCATCCACAGGAATGAAAGCAGGCACATCCAGGTTGGGAAATGCAAGGCGCTGTGAAGATTTTCTGCCTATATAAAATGCGTGTTCCGTTCCTTTTTATGAAAATGTGGATTATTTCCCCCTCTTTTTTTTTTTTTTTTTTCAAATTTCTTTTCAGTAATGATTGCTTGCATGCTCCGTTGTTGGCATTGTGGTGTTCAGGGCAGTGAAGTCCATCGCTATATTGTGGGTGAATAATGCCAAAAAGGAGCTTGGTTTCAGTCCTTTATAGAAAGCAGAGGAGCCTGGAAGTATGGAAATGAAATAAATATTCATTAGCAGAAAGAGGTTTTGTACCGGCTTGGGTTTTGGGGGCATTTTCTCCCCTCACTGCACATCGTGATGAGCTTTTGGGTTATGGTTTGTATTTCCATAGGCTGAATTTTATTTATTTGGTGCTCGTTATTGTCAAGTGTAGAAAAATGAGCAGGTTGAGGGTATTTTCTTCCCCTCTCCTGGACAAAGACACGTTGTACTAAGCAGAAAGAAACCCCAGAAAGATTCTATTTCTGTTTTAATCAAAATATGATTTAAGATGCAGTGGTGTGTTTATTTTTGCTGTTAAATAGTGATGGAGGAAGTCAGAGCCTTTTTTTGTGTGTGTGTGTGTTTTTTTAAAGGAATGTGAATGATGGAAACATCTTTAGGGAAACATTTTGCTGGACTTGATTGCATCAACTGCATTATTTCATAAAATGTGAGCTGTGAAGTGGTTGTTGATTAGAACTCAAATTGAGGAGCGATGTTGAGCAATGTAAAGAAAAAGGAAATTAGTATGAAGAGGCCAAATGCTTATTTTCTTTTTTTTCAGTTCTTTCTGATTCTGAATTTTAACTGTTTCGTGGCTTCTCTTGACCTTTATAGTTGAGTCTATTAAAAAAAAACCCCAAACAGCCACTATGATCTGTATATTTATTCTTGTTATACATATATAGTTATTAAAAGGACTGATATCAGCCAGCATTGTGTATTTTGCATTAAATTTACATTAAATCTGATTAACTTTTGTTCTGGAAGTTGCAAATGCCAACATACCCAGTTATGCATCCCAACTTTATTTACCAAAGCAAATGTTTATGTTTTATACAAGGAATCTTTCTCTCCCAAATCATGTGCTTTATTTTAGGGAATGTGGGATAAGTGTTACAGATCTTACTGGCCAGATGTGGGGGGTTTGGGGTGTATTCTTCAGCTGATTAAAATTCCTGGCTGTCAGCAAAGACACACTTTTTTGGACAGGTAGATATATATCCTCTTGAACAAAGGGACTGGAAGCAAATTGTGTGCCATGGAGGTGTTAGGAATTTGTTCAGAAAATATTCCTTTGGAGTGCGAAACCTAAATTGCAAAAAAATATGTGTGGAATAACTGGGATACAATCATTTAGGGAGAATGTTTGGGGAGATGCTTTCTGATCCTGGTTGATACTCATCTGTCAAACTCCATGGTAAGCCTGCATTGCAGCAGGTGAACTATCCAGGGAGTTTTAAATCCTGCAGTTAAGATTTCCTGGTCCCCATGATCCGTAACCCAGCACAGGGATAACGGGGAAGAACAGGGGAGAGGGGTGATGCTGCTCCTGGTGCTCCTGAAGACATTTCTTAGGAGAGTGGGAATGCTTCAGAGCAGCAGTTCTGTGAAAGGCCTTCAGTACCTGCACCGAAAACGTAATTAAAATGATAATTGAATTGGGCTAAATTGAATTATCCGACCTGCCTGGAAGAGCTCGGCTCGGACACGGAGGTGCAAACGCAGCCACTTCAGGCAGGGAGGTGTGTGTGGGATCCAGGGCAGTGCCTGCTTTTGGGAAGTTCTCCAAGGCGTGGGATTGGCCGCGATCTCCCTCTCAGGGAAGTGGGACATTCACCGCTGAGATGTCGCTGCTGGGTCACCTGCTGCGGAAGCTGTGGCATGAGCAGAATTCCATCTGGCTCTAAATCCAGGGGTTTTGCTGCTGTGGCCTTTCTCCTTTTCTCCTCAGGTAGTCAGAACCCCCCGTGTTTCCAGCCAGGAACTCGGAGCAGACTCCCAGCTCTCTGCAAAGCGGTTGTCGAGGCTGTCAAAAGGGAAACACAACTTTTATATCTTCCTTTGTGAGCTCGCTCTTGCCTTCAGTGCGGATTATGATCCTCATTTGTCTTCCAGCGCTGCCTTTGGGGCCTGATGGTATCTGCGGAGGCCCCCGGTTTCCCTTTCCGCAGCACAAGTGCTCCGTGTACTTTCTGTTTCCTCTGCAATTCCTGAAGTCTCTCCGTGTGCCGGGGCATTCCTCTCCCTGTTTCTGTCCTGAATTAGCTCCCTCGGGCTCGCTGATGTGCCTGTGCCCTGATCTTCCTCGTGAGCTGGGTTCAGGTTTGCTGCTTAAAATCCGTAAGTTCTCGTGTTCAGTTCAAAGGAATATTCGATCTGAAATGACGGAGTGAGGAAAGGGCTCCTGTCGTGCTCTGTAGTATTTTCTTTTTCGTGATTTCACATGCCAATCCCTTTGGATGCCACTGGATTCTGGTGCCGTGCATCCCTTCAGTGAACACATGAAGAGTTGTGTTTCAGTGACAAGAAATAAAATCTACTGGTCTGGTTTTTTACCTGTTGATGGTCTCTTCAGTCTCTGAAATCAAAAAATCATAAAAAGGTAAAAATCATAGGAAGGTCAGGTAAAACCTAACCTAAACTGAAAACACAACTCCCTCCAGGAAGAAAACTCCTGTCACTGTTTAAAACTGGGAATAAATTTTCAGGAATTATTTCCGTGTGACTCAAATACCAGTTGGGCAGATACAGCTCTGCAGAGCTGTTAAATTGTGTCACTTTCTTGTTCCTTCCAGTCAACTGAATCACTTTGTTCCTAGTTTTGTGTCAAAAACATTGATATCCCTAAATACGAGGGAAGAATGTCAGTGGCAGGCTGTGTTTATTTATGCAAATTCATAATCCCAGAATGATTGGGGTTGGAAAGGACCTTAAATCCCATCAAGTGCCACTCCCTGCCATGGCCGGGACACCTCCCACTGTCCCAGGCTGCTCCAAGCCCCAAGGTCCAACCTGGCCTTGGGCACTGCCAGGGATCCAGGGGCAGCCACAGCTGCTCTGGGCACCCTGTGTCAGGGGCTCACTACCCTCACAGGGGGGAATTTTTTCCCAGTAAAATTTGTGTAAACCTGATTTTTGGACAAAGTAAGGACAATATAACTGCACTTCCTACCTGGGCAGAAAGAGAATGAAATCAATGTAAAAACATGTCTTTGATATATATTTTGTGTCATGCTCTGATTTATCAATGGTTTGTTAGGTGGATAACCTTGAGAGGTGGGATTTTATGTTTATTTATTTGTTAACTTGAATCAGAAGCAACAGTTGGGAATTTCCAGGATTTTCTTTTGCTGCGGGGCAGGTGTGCCATGGGCATCTGAAGCAGGAATCCCAGACCTGTAATTAAGATCCCAGGCAGCAAAGATCCAGCTTTTAAGGCATATTCAGCATTTGCAGACATGACATTTGTGGAAGCTCTTTATTTTTAAGAACCACGTAAGGAATGAGCTTCTGTTGAGGATGACGGAGACGCACGGACTTTTTAGAGTGCGAGTGGGACTTGGATAATTTTCCCAAAGCTCCTCTGGGTTTTGTTTACTATGGATGTGCTGAAAACCCTGAGCACTGCACAGGAATTTCAAGTGACTGTGCTTTCTGGGAGGAAAAAATGTGGGCCTGCTAACGCTCCCCAGCAAACCATTTAGGAGATTATCGTCATAGGATTTATAAAAGCTGAAAAAAACCCCACATTCCCCTCCTCTTGTTTGTATTTGCTTGTGCTTTACCCTGTCTCTCCTTCCTCTGCTTGGCTGAAACAGTCACGTGGAAAACTGGAGAGTGGAAAAATGAGAAGTCAGAGCAGAAAACTGGGGTTTATTGTGGCCTTGGTACGATAACTTTCTCAATAGGAAGATTAAAGCTGAAGTGTATTTGTAGGCTGACCGTTTTTGCCTTCCTTGTCTCAGCAAGGGTTAGAGATTTGGGAGGATTATTGGAGACAAGCTTAGAGTATTTTATGAGAGGAAAAGTACTAAACTGGCAAAAAAAAAAAAAAGAATAGATGCCATCATGCCTGCTAGGCATGTCTAATTCTTTGATAAAATGGATAAAGATTGCAGACTGCAGCAAAAGTTAAAATAGACCGTAACATCTCGGGGTCCACAGGGTTTTTCTTTCTAATTTGCTGTAAAACTTAATAAAAAAGATTTGCTTCTTTTATGGCATCAGGCTCTTTATCTGCCACAAATTGAAGCCCAGTGCTTGGGACTCTGCTTTCTCTGCAGTTAGGTACCAGCTCCCTAAATTTGATAACGAGTAGGTTTTATCATTCTGAGATTGGAAATACATCCTGAAGACTGGTGACAAGTTTTGAGCATCGTCTTCTTCCTCCCCATTTTCCATTCGGTTCTTTATACTTGGATTTATAGGCAGTAATAACTCTCTTTTTAGCGGACAAGGGGATTTATGTGGTTATTTTAAATAAGGTCCTAAGAGTCCCCACAGTCCCATGGGCTGCCCAGGGCAGGGGTGCAGGTGTCCCCATCCAGGGACAGATTGAAAAGCCTCATGGATGTGGCACTTGGGGACGTGGGTTAGTGGTGGTGCTGGGGGTCTCCATGATCCTTAAGGTCTTTTCCACTGTTAACGATTCCATGATTCTACCTTCTCCTGCCACTTTGATGGGCAAAGTAAGATCATTCATTCCTGTTCCTGATGACATTTTACCAGGACAATTGTCATGTCTGTATGGACAGACAGGTTCTAAGGGTTTTTCCCTGCTGCAAAGTATTTTGCACGAAGCCTGCGAGCATTTAAAATGCAATTACTTTGGAATAGGTCCCTGTATAAACATTTGAATCTGTAGTAGTTTATTCTACAAATAATTTTCTTCAGTTTTCTGTGTATGGTGTCACTTAATGAGACTTTTAATGGCTTTTACAAAATGATGGCATTCCACATATTTGCCAGTTTGCTCTTGACTTGACTTACATTCACAACAGAAGTTTTCAAGCCTTAAAATGCAGTGCCATAAATTGGAGAACTGGGTTCTTTTTCTTTACCGTAGCATCCAAATCCCAGCTGTTGAACTTTCTTGGATAGCTGAGTCTTTTAATATGGATTTGGGAGCTCAAGAAAATATTTCTTTGTATGAGAATTTTTTGACTGTCTTTATATTTGAGCCCTTGGAAAAGCAAACACGGCGGAACAGCTCGGGAGTATCTCGCCCACGTGGTTTTGCTTTCCAGGGAAGCTGTGCTGCTGCTGGAGCAGGTTCCAGGGACAGGGTGGGTTCCCAGGTGATTCCAGGAAGTGTGGGACATCTCCACCAAGTGTGGCAGAGCCGGGCATGGAGAGAAGGAACAAGTTTTTATATTATGGGTGGTAAAACACTGGCACAGCTGATTGCCCAGGGAGGTGGTGGCTGCCTCATCCCTGCTAGTGTCCAAGGTGTCATTTCAATTAGTTTCTAACTACTACTTCCAAAAGCCAGTTCTTGTCTAAATACAGAGGTCCTTTGATACCCAATAACTTTTCCCTTTGGAGGGAACTCTTAATTCCACAACCAAATGGTCTTTGATTGTGGTTTAGTTAAACTCACGGCATTGCCTCGGAAGTGTTGGGCAGGTTCCATTTGAGGGGCTCTGGCTTTCCCAGTTTGTTCCCTGCATTCCAGGTCTACAGTGGACCACTGGAATGGTTCTGGGCTCTGGATGAAGCCCAGCAGAACCCCACTGCAGCTCACTTTGCTGGTGATTTTCCACGCCTGGCTGCTTTAGTCATCTGTCTGCCGGCCAACTCTGAATCTGCTCAGCTGCTTTGTTGACACATATAGTGGTAATTTTTTAATTGGGACGTCATCCTCAAAAGGTTGCCTGTTACGTTGCAGCACTTGCCTTTATCACCATGGATCTCCTCGGAGGATGAAGTCAGCTTTGCTTGACAAGGCCTATTTTCCATAATGTTGACT
The DNA here is from genome assembly GCA_013397915.1 of Daphoenositta chrysoptera. Lineage (NCBI taxonomy): Eukaryota > Metazoa > Chordata > Aves > Passeriformes > Daphoenositta > Daphoenositta chrysoptera. The sequence goes on along the minus strand of VZRO01003930.1, from coordinate 876,063 downwards.
TGACTGTCATTAATTTCGCTCCTGTTCTTTTTAAGTCCAGATCGAGTCTGATTCAGTTTTCCCTTATTTTGTCCAGAGCCCATGTCTGGCAAAATGATTGGTGTTTACGTGGTGTTTTGCCCTCTCCTGATGTAGTTGTGTTAGAAATGTTTGTCTTCCAAATTTTCTCCTGCATTCTGAAAAATATCGCAAATGAGCCCTTGGGGTCTCTGAAATAGTGGAGGACTCTTGGAGAACTCCCTGGTTAAACATCCTGGGCTTCTGGGGCATCATTCCATACTGGAATGCAGAGCTGGTAGAGACCCTGGGGGACTTTCCAGTCCATCCACCTTCTCAAGGCAAGCTGAAGTGTCCCTAGAGCATCCTTAACAAATGTATTTCTAATTTTTTCTTAAAATCTTCCAGTCTTGGAGATGCCAGCCTCCTCAGGAAGCTGGCAGTGAGAGCTTAACCAATTTGGTTAAAAGCTTTTCCAGTGTCTTAGATCCTTTAGGAAGCAATTCTTGGCTGTGAGAGTGATGAGGCCCTGGCACAGGGTGCCCAGAGGAGCTGTGGCTGCCCCTGGATCCCTGGAATTGTTCTAGGCCAGGCTGGACAGGGCTTGGAGCAGCCTGGGATAGTGGAAGGTTGGATGATCTTTAAGCTCTCTTCCAGTCCAAGCCATCCTGGGGTTTTGTGATCTCTGAAAAATGAAGGTACTTTGCTTTGAATAACCCCTCCCCTTGTTTCTGCTGTCACTGATGGGAGCATGTTACATCCTCCTCCAGTTTGTTTTCCTCCAGGCTGGCAAGGTCCTTTAATGTGTTCTTATGGATCATTTTGTATTCAAATCTCTTCATTATTTCCTCAGCTTTCCTCTGTGCTCTGGTGTGTTTACTTCTCTCTCTTCTCAGACTTGGCACTGTGTGGCCTTGTCAGCATTGTATAAAACAAAATAATGCTGGTTTCCACATGGCACTTTTAAAACAATCTGAAGTGCTTTTTTTTGTTGTTTTTTTGTTTGTTTGTTTGGTTTTTTGGGTGTTTTTTTTTTTTTTTGGCAATTCTATTGTATTGTTGACATTTTACTTGTGACCCAATATCCCCTCGGGGTTGTTTTCTCCTGTCCATCAGCCCAGCTGGGAATTCTCTACCTGCACAATGTACACTGCTCTTGCACTCGTGTTTATTGGGTTTCACCAGGCTGTTTTGGTTTGACACAGTTTGGTCTTGACTCATCCACGTTGTTTCATTTTTGCTGTGTCTTGGCATTGCTTTTATATAAATTGTTAAATAATTTTTCTGGTGTTTTCCCATTGATTGTGAGGGAAGTTCAATCTCTGATTTGCCTTAGAAGCTTTTTCAAACTTCACTCTGGAGCTGTTTCCTTTTTGATCCCAAAAGCACTTTGAAACTTGGTGAGTGGATCATCTATATGCAAATTCCTTAATTTTTCCTCTGCTGCATTGTATTTGTGGAAAATCAAGTGATGCCAATTTTCATTACAGTTGGACTCAATATCTTAAAGGTCTTTTCCACCCCAAACGATTCTATGAGCCTGTGATTATGTTGATATTTCGTTAAGATGCTAACTAAAAAGTACAAATGTCATACAGGTTACAATCAATTATTGAAATCAAGACATTTTGCAATCTTGATTGAATTACTAAACTTGGATATATTTAAATACGAGCCTGTTCTTTTTCTGCACTGTCAAGGCTTCCAGTCCAGTGATTTCTAGAGCTTTATTGCTGTGATGAGGCGCAAATCAGTTACTTGGTGTTACAAATTGTCGCCTGTGATTTTGGGAAACTAATCTCTTGTAATTACTTGTGAATGAGAGTTTCTGTATCCCTCCTGTCTCCTCCCTAACCCACATGGGTTTTTTTCCTGGTATGGACTCACCTCTCTTGGTGCTTCCCAGAACCTCCTCCTGGCTTCACCCATTAAAACACACCGAGTTTCTGCCCTGGAAATTCAGTTTTCCTGCAGTGTTGGTAACTGTTAAAGAGGGTGAGCCTTCCCACCCTTTTTTTTTAAAGGATACATTGCAGCCATCTCTTCCTTTCCTATCTGAACACCATGGGACTAATGATTTTCAAGTCCAGTCACATGCTCATTTTTTTCTGCTGCTGGCCAGGATTTCATTTGTTCCTGCTTGTTATCCAGACTCCCTGCATCCATATATAGCAACAGAAAATTCATTTTTTTTTATGAACGTTCTTGTCTGACTTTGTGCCTCATTTCCCCTTCTAAGTGTCCTTCTCCTGTGTTCAGCTTGTGCCTTCCCTGGATGCATCAGCAGTTTCATCTGGGAAGGTGTCTTATTAGTTGGGAAGATGCTGGCTCTGCAATTCGTGATCTCTCCCTTCCCTCCAATATTGCTCCATCACTCAAATCCAAATATTCTCTCATCAGTCGTGCAGCCTTGTTCAGTTCCATGATTTTTTTGGGGCCTTCTCTTGCATCTGGTACCGGATGCATCTTTTATCTCAGGGATTGACAGCCTGTGGATGTGCAAGGAGACTGTGGATGCAGCGTGGAGCAAACAGCAGTGGCATTTTGAGGCACTGGTTTGCAAGAGGAATTTGCAGCTTGCAATTCCTGCCTCTCCCTGAGCTCCAGGCTTGGTGAAAGCCGCTGTCCTGCTTCGAAGCAGATTCCTGCTGGTTTGAGAGGCAGCTCCTACCAGCTCCTCCTCGGCTTCTCTTGGCACCCTCGAGCAAGTGGGAAGGAAAAGCCTGGCATGGCACCGTGTGAAGATTGCCAAACCTTGACTTAGACTTTCCCTTGGAGCTCTTCTCCCGGATCCCTGAAATCTTTTCTCACCTGCTTGCTTCCAGCTGACACCGTGGCTGCTCCCAGCAGGCGCAGTCACTTCTTGTGACCACAGCCATCAGCCAATATTGGTGCTCGTCTGTGGGAAGAGGAAATCCATGGCAGCCAGCTATTTCTTGGAGGCCCTCGTGCTGATCCACGAACCATGTTTGCAGAGGCTGGTGTTTCTGAACGCAGGCTGGAGAAAGCAGCAGGAAACCATTTTTCTCCATAATCCAAGGTCTCTTTTTCCTGCCAGCACTAAACACACGTGCAGAGTTTAGTGTGACTTTCACCATGGGTGCTTCCCTGGATGTCCTTGACTTTCTCCTGCTTTCCTGATGCTCTTCACTGACGTTCCTGGCACTTGACTGTGCGTATTCCCTCCTGTTCCCTACAGCTTGTGTATTTTGCCCTTCACCTGCCGTTCTGTGTTTGTGTTCAGCCCTTGGGAAGCCTTTTTTCCTCTGTTTGTGGCCAGTGTTGCTGGCTTTAACCAAATTCCACGTAGCAGAATTGTCCTCAGTGGAGATTATTTTGGGGATGAATTTTCAGCCTTGTGCTGAACTTCTTCATTCAGGGGAGATCTCCAGCCTCTTGTGCTGTGGCTCGTAATTTGCTAGGGATGAACAATGGTCTCGTGATCCAATGACATCTGCTTCTTTCCATGCCCCACATTCCCCCCTAGTTCCCAAACTGCATAAGCAGTGCCTCAGTTTCCCATTTGGAATAGGGTAAAAAGGGTTGGTAATGTCTGTACTTGCTGAGATAGAGAAATGAAACACTGGAAGATGCGACAGTGACAACTTCCCCCCTTCTCTGCCACGTGGGGGAATGGGAGGTTGTGGACTCTCCGTGGTCGGGCTCCTTTATTGTGCCCTTTAATTTTAAATAAAGTTTTATACAGGTTTCAAAGCCAACTGATTCCTGCCACATGGAAATATCTCTCGTGTGACATCAGGGCTTGGGGACCATTCTGGTGTCACCCTTGGTCAGGTTTGCAGTTCAGGCTGCTGCCTTTGATCTCTGAAAGTCTTGATTTGAATCTTCTCTCCATGTGAGACCTCTCTCCCCAGCACTGTGCTGGCAGTCAGGATTAGCTGGGCTTTACTTCGTTGACAATCTTGTTTTTAAATCTGAAAGGACCTCAGCAGAGTTTTCTCCTGGGGCAAGGGAGGGTGTTGATTCTGGAATATGTTTTTCTTGGTGTTATCAGGATTTTCTGGCTATCAGGATAAGTCATGGGGCTTATGGATCGTGGAGTTTTCTTCCTGGAGGAAGTTGTGCCTTCAGTTTAGGTTAGGTTTTATCTGACTTTCCTATTATTTTTACCTTTTTATGATTTTTTCCTATTTTTTCATATTTCTTGCTTTCTGTGGGTGTTTATATTTACCCAAATATAGTGGGAAGAACACTGGGGAAAACAATAGCTTATTTTTTGGCTTTTGGTTTCCGCCTGCCCTCTGGAGATACCGGCAGGGTTCCAGGAACATGGGCTGGCCTGAGGAAGGAGAAAACAGGGCAGCATTTTTTTTCCTGCCTCAAGGTAGACACCAGGAGCTGTTGTACTTTTAGGGATGTTGCCATGAAGAAAAGAGAGAGCAGAAAAAAACCCCAGATTATTAAATTTACTTAAGATATGTTCTCATGAAGATGCTTACTTGGATATCAGTACTGTCTGCAAACCTTTTTATATTGAAATAATTTAATGGGAGTATCCATTTTAAAGTTACTGGGGAGTATCCAGAGTCTATTCCTGGTACGGAGAGCGGAAATCTGTTTTAATTGGAGCAGTTTTCTGGGAGTTGTGTTTCCTGCCAGAGTGGTAACAGTAGGAAGGATCAGCAGCATGAGAGGTTATAAAACCCCCAGGCATTTTACGTTTGTTTCAAGTAGCTGGATGCAGTAAGAAACCACAAAAATTGGGCAAACAGAGACTCTGCACAGAGGATTCAGAGACTACATTTTAAACCTTCCCAAAAAGCACCTGAATCCATGGGGACACAGTTCCTGAGTCCCCTTCTGTGTTTGTTTTACTGAGTGGCTCATACTCGGAGAGCGGATAAAAATCCACTGCTGCCACAAATAGCACTCGAGATGCTGGTACTGATTATAATTAACCCTGATGGTTTCTGCCTGATTTGGTTCATTTTTGTATTTGTAGGCAACGCACAGGAGCGCAGGAACAAACCCAATTAACACTGGGAAGTGAAGCCAGAGTGTTATCAGATAACCCAGGGAAGTTAGAGAGCTGGAAGCCTTTAAAAATAGTTTTTTCAAGATAACTGTGTCACTCTAATTTCAGAAGAAAAAAGTGTGTTGGTACCTTATTTTTAAAGCCAGTTTTGTTTCCCTGAATGCCTGGAAAATCGAGCTGATCCATTAAAGTTGCTGTTCCTTCAGTGGTTCATCTTGGAGGGATTTTTCTACACAGAGATAATTTATTCCTGCTTGGCAGTATGTCCACAATACACATTATTAGCAAACCCTCAGAATTTTGTTCTCACGTACTAAACTAAAGTGGAAAATGAAAAGATTTTGTTTCATGTCCATCATCCCAGATTATCTGAGATTTATTTCAGAATACAGTCTTTACAGAATGGGTGAGAAGCCATCATTAGAGGTTAAAGACATCATGGTGTTCTTATGTGGATTTTCACTTTGGGTTATTTAGTTTCTCAAAACTTGTGTCTCTTTAAATCCATAGATCAAGAGAGTTGTGAAAATCCATTTCTCAAAGGTTATTGATTTCAATTTACCCATTCAGGATTCTGCCCTGTCTACAATAAGCATCTCTTAAAAATGGTTTTATGTAGGAACACCCAGAGACAGCCAAACCCCAATGAATAAAGGAGAGCTTAAAGACTTGAACTCAGTACTGTTAGAGCAGATGTGCTTTCTACTTATAGTCGAGTTAATATCAACTTAACTTTAAGTTAATAATGCCTAAATAGGTTGCCAGTTTTTGTCATCACTAGGAAATTAAATCGAGTTGACTGTGCTTAAATTACTGTTTTCAATTAAGTAGCTCAAAGCAGAGCAGCAGCACTGAGAACTCACCCTGGTCCTGCCTTCCTGCAGACTGGGTGCCCTGCTGAAACCTCTGGGCTGGATCCAGGGAAGCTCTTGTTTAAATTGTGACCTGGGAGGCATTTTAGTACCAAGTGATATTCTGATGGAGAAAATTGGCAGGATGTTAGCAAATAAATATTATATTAATCATATTAAAAGGGGTTATTGTGGTCAAATGGATGGGTTTTAGAAATGTTTCAATGAACCAGCAGTGGATGCAACAGGATTTTAGGAGCCTGGAGAGGAGAAGGCTCCAGGGAGATCTTAGAGCACCTTCCAGTGCCTAAAGGGGCTCTGAGAGAGCTGGAGGGAGTTGCATTATGAGCAGTGGTGCTCAAAGGGATTACAGAGCAGCTGGATGTAAACACCAGCAGTGATGCTGTAACAAAAAAGGCAATTTTAATATTTTTTTTTAATTTTTAGGTGTTTGAGCAGGAAAATATTTAGAGGAGAACAGATTTCATTTCTGTATTTGGTGCTTGTGACTCTCCTGTGTATGATTTCCATTTCAACATCCTGAAATAGCTCCTGGATAAGTTGTAGGGGAACGGAAGAAACGCAAAAATAGTCTGAGGACTAGAAAAAACACACACACAGAAGCACAGAGCTAAGTGTGGTTGGCTTAGCAGAGGGAGGGTCTGACTGCAGGAGCATCCCAGAGAAAATTCCAGGCACCGAGTGCCCTCCCATGCATTGAAGGAAGTTGGTGTTTTAAAGGGGGAACCCTTTAAAGGTGAGCTGCCTTTTGGGTGGAATGATCCAAGGTAAAGAGCACTTCTCATCTCCAAAATTGATCACTTTTCCTTTGAAACTATAGAGACCAATGCAGGGTATGTTCTTGTCAAGGATTAGGTTGGTTGTGGGTGACATTTAAATGGATGAAACTATGAGCAGTATTTTCTTCCCAGGCAGAAAGTGTTGCCGGAAGGCACCAGGCACCGTTAACCCCTGGCTGTGGCACAGGGGTTGTGTGAGGGGGTGATGGAGTTTGCTGATTGAAACATTAGTTTTTATTTAATGGGCCAGCCTTCACATTAAAATTACCACCTCATTCTTGTTAAAATTTCCTGTGGAGGATGGCACTGTGGGAAGGGTGGGTTTGGGATACAGCTCAAATTAACTGGAGCTGGAGGCAGGCCCAAAAATGTTGTGGAGCACATGGTGAATATGGGAATGGAATTGGATTGCTGAGAGTGAAGGTTAAAAAGATTTATATTTATATGATAAATGTTTTCCCCTATATAGAATCACAGAATTGTTAAGGTTGGAAATGCCCTCCAAGATCATGGAGTCCGGCCATTCCCCAGCACTGCCAAGGCCACCATTGACCCATGTCCCCAAGTGCCACATCCTCACAGCTTTGAAATCCCTCCAGGGATGTGGACCCAGCACTGCCCTGGGCAGCTGTGCCAGGGTTGGACAGCCCTTTCCAGGAAGGAATTTTCCCTAATACCCAATCTAAACCTCTCCTGGCCCAGCCTGAGGCCGTTCCCTCTGCTCCTGTCCCTGTTCCCTGGGAGCAGAGCCCGACCCCCCCGGCTGCCCCTCCTGTCAGGGAGTTGTGCAGAGCCACAAGGGCCCCCCTGAGCCTCCTCTTCTCCCAGCTCCCTCATTATATGAGAGAATCTCTCAAAGCTGTAAAATACCTGTGGAACCCTGGACTGGTTTGGAATGGGATGATGTGGTGGCTGGTGGGTCTCCACACAGGATCAATTGAGGGAGGGATTTATGCAGTGCAACCACTGCTGTAATTGCTGTATGCAAACCATATATAAACTTCCTCTCTCCCCAAATCGATCCCGTCCCGAGTGTTCACCTCTGGCTGCTGTGCTGGGAAAATAATTTAGGGAACTGTATAAAATGGAGTTTCAATGCACGTCAGCACCAGGTAAAACGATGCAGCAAGAATGCTGTGAGCAGCAAGACAAAGCCTCTATTGAAATCCTCTGGCTCCAGGTGATGTATTGAGGTACCTGGATGTCTCCAGGTGATCCCTTGTGCTCCTTGAAGCCAGACTTCACCGAGGGACAGCTGGACACTATTCATAGCATTCCCAGAAAAAGTGCCACGTGCATTGATCAGTCTTTGTCTGCATCTAAAACTCATCCCTGCCAGTTCTGCCTCGCTATCAGAACTCCTGGCCTGACTGGTGTTTGAAGTGATCTAAGAATACCTCAGATGTATTGTCAAGGGACCCACTGCTAAATAAATTATAGGAAAGATGAGATCCTAGCAAGCGTTTGGATAACATAAGCAAGATTAATGGTTTGGAGCCTGTTTTCTGAACAGTGGGACGTGATTGATCAAAGAGAAGAAATCGTCTCAGTGGCTCCTTTGTACCGAAACTTTCAAGAGCTGAAAATGAGCAGCTGAAGTAAGAAATGCAGAGCTTAGGGAAGAACCTTGTGATGAAAAACTAGGGTGGGAGGTTATGAAAGTACAGGTTGACAGTTCTGTCCTCTTTATCAACCTTTCCCCATAGGGATCTGCTGTAGAAGATTTTGGATGGGCTGCTGTAGCCTGGATAGGTACTTTGAAATTGTTTTACAATATTTTTTAAAAATCAAAGACTTTTATTGTGCTGTGAATAAGATCTGAGTTTCTAGAAAGCTGGTTTCCTTTGCTCTGGGGAAAAAAGAGCTGAAGAGGTGGAAGGCTGATCTCCCAGGGAAGGTGACTGTGCCTGAGGATCTGGGAAGACAGGCAAGGGCAGATTTTCATGTGCCTCACTCCCTGAAAATAATGTTTCTTGCAATTCCTGCTCCTAAAATCAGAATTTAGGACTTTGTTTCCATACTTAATTATCTTTGGGGGAAGAAATTTAGAATTTCCTGATGTTTGAGTGTTGCACCCAGATGTGGTGGTCTGGTACGGAGGGGGAAAGACGAGGCTGGAAATGAGCAGGGGAGCTTATGGACACAGAAGTGCTCAGAGTTGATGGAATATCCTGGACTGGAACCCAGGGTAACCAAATTTTTAGATAGAAAATACTCAGATAAGGTCTGCACTTCCCTTGGTCTCAGACGAGTCAGACCCATTCCAGGGTTGAAATCTGTGACATTCAGAACAAGTGAGACACCAAAGGTAGAAAACTGTGGCTTGAATAATTCTGGCTGATTGGGGTTGGAATGTCACTGAAACCAAGCAATGGGAAATGGGAGATAAAGGTATCAAAGTTATCCATAGCAGCTCCAGTGACTAGAAAATTTTCCATACAGTTCTGTAAAATGGCCCTGTGTGTTTAATGCATTGAAGGACACACGTCGGCTTTACTTAGCTGAAGAAATTGGGGTCCAAAACTGCTGCACTTGATGGGAATGTCATTTTTTGCAGTTAAATTTTGCCGTTCTGTTCACTGAAGCGTGTAAGGATGAGACTTAGGATGATATTCTGCCTTTTTCCAGTATCTTTCTCTAAAAGATTTTGCCCTGACTAATCTAGCAGTGGGGATGGGCTTTCATTTAGCTCAACCCAAATAGCAGAGCTGGTATAAGAATAAACACGAATGTGCTCATTCAATATCAGTAGAGGAGATTGATTTTGTAAGAACATTGCAAGGAGAATGCTTTAAATCCATTTGTTCTATCGCCAGAATAACAATGTGTAAATTGTGATCACTCTTGCATTCCAAGTGTCAGTTTTAATTTGAGTCTTTTGTAAACCACTTGATTGTTGAATGTTGCAAAGAAATTTAACCCCCTTGGAAGAAATCAGAAAGAATCCTGCTATTGAGGTAATTAGATACAAATTTGAGTGGGGATTTTTAAAATAAAGATTAAATGATCTGTTCAACTGTTTCAGGCCCTACTTGAGATACACACACCTGTGTCTAGCTTGTAGAGCATTTTCCTCATTAATTAAGAGCACTTTCCTTGTGTTATTACTTAATTGGGTATCACAGGGAACCTGATGAGACAATGAAATGGTCTTAATTGCATACAAACTAAATGCATGATACTCCACATGCTGGAGTGTTCCACGGCATGACCCCAGCTTGTCATCGTGTGCTAATGGCCACGGTGCTTGCTCGGGGGAGAGGGAATTCCTCCTGGAATTAATACAGCCTGAACCACAACCACAGGCTGGGTAGGGAATGGCTGGAGAGCAGCCCTGGGGACAAGGATTTGGGGGTGCTGGGGGATCAAAACCTGGACATGCCCTGGCCATGTGCACTGGCACCCAGAAACCCCTGTGCCCTGGGCTGCAGGGGGATTCTGCCCCTCTGCCCCTGTGCTCGGGTGAGACCCCACCTGCAGAGCTGCCCCAGCCCTGGGGCCAACAGCACAAGGACCTGGAGCTGCTGGAGAGAGCCCAGAGGAGGCCCCGGAGCTGCTCCAGGGCTGGAGCCCCTCTGCTCTGGAGCCAGGCTGGGAGAGCTGGGGGTGCTACCCTGGAGAGGAGAAGGCTCCAGGGAGAGCTCAGGGCCCCTTGCAGGGCCTAAAGGGGCTCCAGGAGAGCTGGAGAGGGACTTTGGAGTGACAGGACACAGGGAATGGCTTCCCACAGCCAGAGGGGAGGGATGGATGGGATATTGGGAAGGAATTGTTCCCTGGAAGGGGAGGAGGCCCTGGCACAGGGTGCCCAGAGCAGCTGTGGCTGCCCCTGGATCCCTGGCAGTGTCCAAGGCCAGGCTGGACAGGGCTTGGGACAACCTGACCTGGTGGAAGGTGTCCCTGTCTTTAAGGTCCCTTCCCACCCAAACCCTTCTGGGATTGTATAAATTAAGCACTTTCCTATAGTCAATTTTTTCCACTTACCAAACTTAAGAAGTTTTCCACGTTTGACAACATTCAGTTTTCAACCACTCTTGGCTGTTTACATTTCCCAGGGATCTCTCCCATTTCACAGGGAGGTCTGTTTCCCCGCAGTTTCAAACTGATCATTACAAAGGTAAATGACCATGTTTAACTTTAAAAAATAATATGTAACACTTGCTTTCTGTGAGTGTACACATGTGCTTCTGGACAGCCAGGGGCTTGTGTGGAAGCAATAAATTTATTCTTCTAGGATTAATCCCTACTCTGCTTCTTCAGCTTCTTCATTTTTTTTCCTTTTCTGTTGGGAGAGTGGAAATGAGAGTGAAAGAAGAAAAAAAACTCTTCCCCATGTCATGTTTGCCTGTACTCATCTTTCCCAAGCAGCAGGTAGATGTGTCAACAGCATGAATTATGGATGGAGCTGCTGGAGCCCACGGAGCGCTGCAGACCCGCAGCGGAGTTGACCTGTTTTATTCATCCCTCAGGAGCAGAACTCCCCGTGGGACTGGGAAACCCCAAAACCTTCCCATTTTCTGTGCTTGGGAACTTAGTCCTGGATTATACTGATTAAAACTTGGCAAGGAGAAGCTGGAGAGCTTTCGCACATTTCCAGTATGGAAAATCCTCTTGTTCAAGAGGATATTTCAATCTAAAAAACAGTTGTCAAAGGCAAACTTATGTTTTTCTCTCTTGGAAATGAGCTCTTTTGCAGTGTGCCAAGGTATTTTTTTAGGTTTAAGAGAAAGAGATGGCAAGAGATGCCTTGCCATCAAGGCAAGGGAAACACAGAATCAGGGACTCAACATGGACCGTGCATGACACAGGAGCTGTGTTCTTGTATGACTTGGGGCAAGATCTCTAGTTTGTCTGGATTTTTGTTTTCCATATCCCTAGAAAGGAATGATTGATATTTCCCTTGCAAGGCTGTTTTCAGGCTTCTTGGATAAAAATTTTGCAGGGATTAATTATATGGCACAAAACCCCTTGTAGCTCTGGGGTTTGGCATTGGTGTCACTCAAAAGTAATGGTGAGAACTGAAGAAAAAGCTGGTTTTTATCATGCTCTGAACTCCTCGAGTGCCTTACACAGTCCTAGCAAAGGCAGAGTGGCAGTGAACCGACATCTTTTATCTTCTGGATTTTTGTACTTTGAGTTAATGCCCATTCCAACAGTCATCATCCAAGGAATTTGATAGTGGGAGGATCTGAATGGATTCCATTTCCATTCTGTTTGTTGTCGTTACACCCGGTTTAATTTTTCCTCTTGTATTCCTGTGTGTAGACACAGCCTGTGTGTGACTGCATTCCTGATGGGGAAGGGTGGGAGAGGTGGATGTTACCATTTACCACCCTGTTTAAGGTAGTTTTTGCTTTCCTTTTATTGTTTTCCATAATCAATATTTTGGATTATTATTGTATTTTATATGAGAAAGGGCTGCAATAGGTGTAATTTATTTTAAATACTCAATTTCTCTTAAAATTTCCTATTTTCTTGGCAAAGGGGATCCTGGAGCTTTGTCTGCTGGAGAGGAAATGGTTATTTCATTTACCTAGTTCTGGTTTTAAATCTATTTTTTAAATATATTGCTGATTTTAATTGTATTTAAGTCAAGAATCCCAGCTTGCTGATTTAAAAATTTGATTGTAAACTTGGCTGGTTTTTTTTTTTTTAATTGTGCTTCCGTTCTCCTAAAAGAAATTTCTACTCCCTGCTTGGTCAAATATCAGTCGTACCATGGTGTCCTTTCATTAAAATTAGAACTCCTTTATTTTGGCCGCTGTTTCTATGCACACTTATTTAAGCAATGGCATCTAATTAGTAATTTGAGAGTCTTTGTTTAATTTTTTATTATGTAGGAAACAGACCATGATACATTTCAGTGATGATGTGTGCTAGGAACACATCAATTTCAAACTTCCCTTGGAAACTGGAATCCAGATTAATACAGCGTGGGGTGCACAAGTGTTTGTGTTCATAGAACTACTTTACATTTGATGAATTCCTGAGAAAAGCAACAGCCTTCTCCCAGAACAGACTGGGATGTCACAGCAGGAGTGATCTGACGGGTGTTTTCATAGAATCCCGGAATGGTTTGGGTTGGAAGGGACCTTAATGCTTATCCATTTCCACCTCCTGCCATATCAGGGACACCTTCCACTGTCCCAAGCTGCTCCAAGCCCCAATGTCCAGCCTGGCCTTGGGCACTGCCAGGGATCCAGGGGCAGCCACAGCTGCTCTGGGCACCCTGTGCCACGGCCTGCCCACTCTCCCAGGGAACAATTCCTTCCCAATATCCCATCCAGCCCTGCCCTCTGGCAGTGGAAAGCCATTCCCTGTGTCCTGTCCCTCCAGGCCCTTGTGCAAAGTCCCTCTTCGAGACTGTTTTAGAAAGTATAAGGTGTGAACCTGTCTCAGCTTGTTGGGCGTGGAAGATAAACATCAAATCGCCCACGTGAGAGATGTTGCTTTTTTCCCCCTTTTTCAACCCAGATATTGAAGTGCTCTCTTCGTGCTTGGATTTTGTCACAACCATTTTTCATCCCCAAATCCATGTGGACCCACCTGAAGAGGTTTTTAGCAGGCTGTGTGAGCGGAGCAGGACAGAGTAGGGCCGAGGTCAGGGGTACCAGGCCTTGTAAAACAATTTCAGCGTCTCTTTGTACAGATCTGTTTGTCTTGTGATCCATCAAAACCCAGCTGGGGAATTTGTCCGGGCTGATGGCTCGTTTCCTCCTTGGAGAGCCGTTCAAAGGCTGCCATAGAAGTGGTTGACATTCTTCTTCACAGACACATGGTTGTTCCAGGAGGTTCATTAATGCAATGCTGCCTTCAAGCTCTTTGGAAATTTAAGGGTCTAATTCTCTCGTTTACACCAGTGTGGAACCGGTTAGGAATTGTAATGACTCGAGCTTTTGTAGTCTGTGTACAAAAAGGGAGATTGAATTTGATGGGTTTGGTGGGAATTAAGATCAGAAGGGAATATTAGATCATCTATGCTAATGATGAGTAAATTAGATGGTGCAAATTCTGAGCAGAAAACTGAATGCACACTGTGATTCCTTACAGGATGAACTCTGTCTCAAGGAACTGATGGGTGAGAAGAGGGTGTTAATTGCTGAGGCTGCTCTGATGGGGCATAGCTGATGTTCACTTGGGCGTAGTCCATGCAGCAGACAAAGAGGGAATGGCATCCCTTCCTCCCTGGACTTAATCTGATCCTTGGGCTGATCCTGAGCACGGTGGGAAAGATGCTCTGGGCTGCCTCAGAAGAGGCTCCTGCAGAGCTCACAGCGCCGCTGCTCTGTCACCTTTGTAGCTGCTGTTTAGGGAGCTGCAGGTTTGGCTTAGATTGTCCTTAATCTCCTCCTTGCCAGATCAGAGAAGTCCGGCTGCCTCACCTGGTTTTCCTAAGTCCTGTGCTGTGTGCAGTTTGGGGCATTAATGACTTCTCTTGACTGGCCAGCCTGAGCCCTCCACTGCCCAAAGGGGCTCCAAGAGTGCTGGAGATGGACTTGGGACAAGGGATGGAGGGACAGGACAAGGAGGAATGGCTTCCCACTGCCAGAGGGCAGGGATGGATGGGATATTGGGAAGCAATTCTTGGCTGTGAGGGTGGTGAGGCCCTGGCACAGGGTGCCCAGAGAAGCTGTGGCTGCCCCATCCCTGGAAATGTCCAAAGCCAGGTTGGAGTTCTGACAATCTTTAGGGTCCCTCCCAACCCAAACCATCCTTTGACTCCTCTTAACATCAGCCTGTGGTTTTACTCAAGTAATCAATGGTGGTTTTGGACAAGACAAGCCCAAATATCAGCCCTGTTTCCCTTGTTTCTGGCTGCCAGCTGCATGTGGAGTCATTGATTGCTGTCCTTTGAGCACAGTGGTCCATATTGCTTTAAAACCATTTAGACACATGTTTGATTGTAATTATTGCCTTAATATGTAACTGCAAGGTTTTGATAGATTTGTTCAGAGCCTCCAAAAAGGAGAGTAGTGTAAAATGGATTTACATGTTCCAAGATCAGGAGGGACTGACATAATCCCCTGTTTGGATGAAAGACCCTCCTGAAGCTTGGAATGGAGCTTTTTTTTTTTTTTTGGTCTTTTGGAAACAATTAATATTCAAGTAAAGATACTGAGTCCAAGATTTATTAAATCCCAATGGATCCTTCTGATGTGCGCTTGGAAAGCTTTTCTATGTTGGCCTGGCTTTTTATCTGCTCAGTCTTCACATGCTTCTATTTTATCTATTTCTGAACTTCCAGAACTCCAGAAAGCCTTTCAGCCCAATTTAATGTGGAATAAAGGAAAAAGCATGGTTTGATTCCAGACCGAGTCGGTCAGGCAGCAGCTAGATAAGTATAATTAGACTTGTAATTGGAATGCGTTGTAGACAATTAGTTTTTGTATATGTGTGTAATTTAATCCCAAGTAAAGGGTCAGGAGGACCTTGCTGTGAAAGAGGTTAAGGAGTAACATGTATAATTTCCAGGCCTTCTGATGCTCATGTCTGCCACAACTGGAGAGGAGCATGTCCATCTTTCCAATGGCAGCAAAAAATCCAACCTCCACAAGGTGAGTCAGGGCTTCTGTTCTGCCTTTGTCTCCTGGTACTCATTCCAAGAACAGCCGTAATAAGTCCATAGGGGATGCTATAGCAGCAGTGATTTAGAGAACCCCCCATAAAAACCCAAAGTCTGTGAGGTAACAAGACCCAGTCTGTGGGAGTCCGTTCAGCTTTCAGGGAAGCTCCTGAGAAATGGGATCTGCTCTCATCCCGAACACTCGATTCGTGCTCTCTGTGGCAAAGGGCTGCAGGATCTCACCCGCGCACTTACACGGCAGCTCTCGGGATGTTTTTCTTCCTGCAATCCTTTTGTCAGGAAAGGGGCAGCCCTTCAGCCTCCAAGGTCAGCCCAGGAAAAGGGTCTGCTTCCCAGACATGTGGTACTCATTTGCTTGGAATTTTTGACACTACTTTTTACAATAAGGCACAGCTGCAAGTTCCCAGGCTCTTGTTTTTGGGGTAGGATTGAATGGTAAGAGAGAAGTGTCCAAACTTCTCCCTGGAATCTTACACGTGGAGTGGGGTGCGCAGGGAATATGTTCCCAGGATTTAACAGATCCTGCATCATTATGGTTGGCCTTTATAGCTTTAGGAAAACAACCTCGGTGTGCTGGAGTCCCCAGGAATGGGTTGGTGGTGCTCGTGACCGGCTGCACCTGGGCTTTGCCAGAGTTCTCCATATTATTTATGGCTCACAGGCTGCACTGTGCGTGACCCAGGTTCTGTCGGCACAGATGTTGGGGCTGGGGATGGATTCCATGGAAGGAGTCAGCAAAGGGGACTCACAGCTCAGTGTAGGATCAGTCAGCGACAACAAATGCAAGGCCTGGAAGAGCAGGTTCTGCTTTCTTGCCTTGTGCTGTAATAGCAGGAGCAGTGTAACCGTATGATTAACAGCCAGAGTCCAAAAGTAGCAGGATAATAAATACTGGGAATTCAAAGGAAACCTCAGCTTCTGGCGATTACAGAGTCTGTGCAGCAGAGAGATGGAGCTTCTGACTCCAGTGTTATTTGTGACCTACTTGGAACTGAAATGTTGCAAGAGACTGTTTGTTTAATACTCAATTGCTATTTTCTTTAAGTTATATCGTATTCGGGTTAAATACAATCCTTTGAATGTGGACTGATAGATAAACATTCTCCACAGAAAATTCCATCATTTCTTGTTGTCTTAATTTTTACTGCCAGCAAGTGCTCACTGTGTTCCTTCTTTTTCCATTGCAAAAAAACCCCGCCTCAAACCTCCCTAACCTTTCCTATCATGTATCCAATATTTTATAGAGCAATCACAAAGGGTAGTAAATTGAGTAAAACATACAATCCTTGGCAGGATTTCCCTTATGACTAAATCCAATATGAACAAAGAGGACAAGGGCAAATAACTTCACTTATTCAGGTCATTTTTCATAAGAATCATAAAAATTAGATAGAAAAGACCTATTAGATTATCTCTCCTCTCTTCCATTTTGCCAGTTCTGGGTTGTTCTCTACAGTAACCTTGTGAAATTTTACTTGTCCAAATGGAAGAAAGATAATTTTCCTGCTGGTTATTATTTTTTTTTAAGTGGAAAAGGATGGATGGTTTTTCCATCTGGGCTAGAAAATACCTCTTGTGCTTCTACAGGGCTCATTTTTAATTTCTACAGCTGTCTCCTCTTCAACAGTTTTATGTTCCTCTTTTCGGGCACCATGATCTTATTGTGAGGCGTTTCCTATGCTTGGGCCCGTGTTTTTAATTCCACCCCGTTATTCCAGTTGTTCAAGTATTGGAATAACCCCGAGGCCATCTGTAACAATTTCACCCCATTGTGTTTCTGCCCTTCAAGTGCTCGCCAGGATTAATGTACCAACAACAACAGATTGTTCTTGCTGTATGGTGGGAAATGTTTATAATGCTCTTCAGATTAAAATAATTTAAAATCCTCTTAAAAAGACGTTTCCCCCCCAAGAGAACTGCCAGAGAAGTGTATATAAGATGACTAAGGCCCCCCCAAACAATAAAAACAAAGCCTCTTACACTGATAAAGGACCATGAAGAGTTGGAGAGAAGCAGTCAGTGCAGCAGTTCTAGAGCTTGTGTTTAACTCCACACGTGTGGTTTAATTGCTGTGCTGAGCTTCTCACAAGCTGAAGAAAGCACTGGAATGTGTTTGACATTTGTTGCTCTAACTTACAGTTATATCAGTATCATTAAAGTGTCCAAAAAAATGCTAAAATTAATACGGGTTTGGAAGGAGTTAATGTTTAAGGAGTGTAGGTGCTTATCTGCAGCTGAAAGGTCACTGAGGGAATTCTTCAATGATCCCAGTGTTGTGGGGGAGCTCCTGAAATGACAGATCTTGTTCTATTTCCAAAAAAAAAAAAATCTGGGTTGGGACTCTGGAGCAAAAGGGGATGTGTCTCATGTTGCTGGGAAATAGAGAATGATAGGATCATGTCACAGGATCTCAGAACAGTTTGGTTTGAGAGGGACCTTAAAGCACATCCAGTGCCACCCCCTGCCATGATGGGCAGGGACACCTTTCACTGTCCCAGGTTGCTCCAAGCCCTGTCCAACCTGGCCTTGGACACTGCCAGGGGTCCAGGGGCAGCCACAGCTTCTCTGGGCACCCTGTGCCAGGGTCTCCCCACCCTCACAGGAACAATTCTTTCCCAATATCCCATCTCACCCTTCCTTCTGTCACTGGGAAGCCATTGCCCTTGTCCTGTCACTCCAGGCCCTTGTAAATCGTCCATCTCTAGTCTTTCTTATTGGCTCCTCCAGGCACTGGAAGGCCACAGTTAGGGGGCTGGAAGTGCTTGTGGCCAGGGCCTGGCCAGCTTGTGAGCCCCCAGCACCCCAAATCCTTCTCCCCAGGGCTGTTCTCAATGACTTCTTCTCCCAGTTTGTTCTTACACCCCAGCACAGCACTTGGCCTTGTTGAACCTCATGATTCCCACGAATCTCCTGCTTCTCAGGCTTGGGCATGTCCCTCTGTACGGGCCTGTCCTTCAGGAGTGTCACCTGCACTGCTCAGCTTTCAGGAGCAGCGTTTCGATGGAGTAAAATGGTTTGGCACGGTTTTGGAGCATGCTCTGTGAGATATCCTATGGATCCTATGCCAGCAGGTCTGGGACCACACACATGTGTCATCTGCATCTCTTCAGCACCTCAGGAGGGAATTGCTAGGAGTAGAATTTTGGAGGGAAAATAAGGGAAAGGAACGTGGCCAGCTCAGGGGGAAATTTGGTGCCTTAGTCTGTTCTCATCCTAAAGGAGTCTCAGCATCCAGGGTTTGGACCTCCCCAGCCTCTGCTGTGTTCCTGAATTACTGTAGACTCCTGGGTGACGTTAGGGAAATCAGGCAAGTCTATAATTCATGAACAGGAGATATATTGAATGTGACAGGGAAAACAAAGAGAAATTAGGATCCACAGTATGAACATTTGTGACAGCAGTAAGGATTCTTGGAAGCTGGTTGTGGATCTTAATGGGACTGATATGCTGCTATAATAAAGGGAAATAAATCCTTAATATATAATAAAGCAGCTTTTTTTTAGAACTGGGTTTCGATACACGTATTTGGTTATATTTTAGTCTAAAAAATAGGGTCTTCTGGTCAGAGACATAAGAAAAGAAGGTTTTATGCTTAACAACATCTATAATAGCCCTTTTTCTGTCTCTATAGCCACATCTAATGTGTTGATGCCACTCCTGGGCATCCTGCCTCCTGATCCCTGTCTGGGAGCACAGATCTGAGGGATGCTGTCCCTGTTCTCTGTGGCTCTTGCATTGTGAAGTTTGTCTGCCTTTTAAAATGGAAGAGGGATCAACAGTCTGTGGCAACACAAAGGGATTTTACTTAAAAATATTCTTGTTTTGGGAGAGTGCTTTCACTCTGAAATAAAACTATGGCATCCTTTTGCTCCGTTCTCCATAAAATCCATGGATGGGAGGATGGCCATGTACAGACTTGCTGTACATTAATTTTGTTTGCAAAAGCGCTGTAATTATACAGCTCTCCTGCCAATTTGGCACAGGAAGACAAGTAAAATCCCTAGCGGAATGCTTTCCCCATGAAAAGTCTTTCTGTAGGGTTTTTTCCTCCCTTAGCTTGAACATAATAACCTGATTGGCAAACCGTTTAAAAAATGAATTGCAGGACTTCCAGCGTGAAATGATTGGCTCCATAGGAGTTATGGCTTTTGCATACGTGGGGGAAAAATCCAACTGTGCCGCCGAGATCCGCTGGGATGTCCTCTTGGAGAGCCTGCCAGGCTGCAGTGACCTGGAATGCATCCAGCTGGTACGTCACCTCTGCTACCAGCGCTGCATTTCTTCAGCTTTTAACTCAACTCCTGCTCTCAGTGGCAGCTGTTTAATTCTTCTGCCAGAGATAGCTTCAGGAGGGGGGGAAAAAAAAGAACTGCAAATAGAGGAATTGTTTGGAATATTGGGTCTAAACATAGATGATGGTGGTGATGGTTGGTTTCATTTTTAGCTTCCTAAAGAAACGAGGCTTATCCAGCAGTGACATCTGCTCATCGGCTGCTTCCTCACAGGTTGTGAGTGCAGGGGCCAACTTCAGCCAAATTTTGATTAAAACCCAAGTCTTGCTCCAGGTTTTGGTGTTTGGTGGATGACATTTGACTTTGGAGCTCAATGGTGATTTCTTTTTGACCAAGTGGCTTTAGGCACTGACTACAGGGCAGGGGAGGGAGAGGGGGTCTTACAAAGCATGAGAGCAGGAGAGACAGAGAAGTGGGTGCCTCACTGGTGTGTGAGCCCTGATATCAGGGTAGAGAATAAAAATCATAGCAAAACCAGGCTGCAGCAGTTCTCCGTCTCCAAGAGAGGCCTACCCTGTGTCACTAGGTAGGCTCCCACCAGGGGATGTCTTCTCCTGCTCTGTTCCCACCTCTCCTTGTGCTGCCACGGCCATTTGTGGATCACTAAGGCTTGGGGAATGTTTTTGGCTGTGTTATTTGGAGCTTAGATGAGCTTAAGGCAGCCGTGAGAGTGAAGGCCGGCGAAAAGCCTGTCTGAGGCGCGAGTGGCTCCTCGCGGCCTACAAAGCTGCTTTGCCTTAAGGAGCCTGGCTCCGGGCAGGATTATCCTGGGAGAGTGCTGTGGAGCCAAGTGGGCATGGAAGTGTCTCTGGAGAGGAGGATCAGCACCTCAGTGTCACGCTCAGGACCTGAGCAAAGGTGAGATACTGATATTTATCAGCTCGAGTCCTTGGGGTTTCTCTCCTGCTTTAGAATCAAACAGGCTCGTTCAGTTGGAAGGGGCCTGCAAGGATCATCCAGACCACCTGGCTGACCAAACTCACAGCGTGTTCCTAAGGGCATTGTCCTGGCACCCCTGACAGGCTTGAGGCATTGACCACCTCTGCAGGAAGCCACTTCTGGCATTTGACCACCCTCTTGGTAAAGAAATGCTTCCAAACATCTGGCCTAAAGTGGCCAGTGGGACAGTCCTCTCTTGCCCAGCTCTTTGATGCAACCCAGGCTGTGGTTTGCCCTCCCTGCTGGCTCCTGCTGACCAGCACCCCAATCCCTGCCTGCAGGGCCACTCTCCAGCCACTCCTCTCTACAGATTTAGGTGGATTTGTACAAATATCTGCTGGAATATGGCTGGTGAAGGCCGTGTTCTATGCTCCCATCCCTGGGCAGGCTTTGTGGCCGTGCATTCCCAGCTCCACCGGCTGTGGGAAAGCAGCAAGGCCGTGTCTTTGGGAGTCAGACCAACCTGGAGAATAAAAGTTGCAGCATTAGTTTTGGAGAGGACTTTGCCCTGTTTGGGATCCAGCAGAAACATTTTAGGATTTAGTGATGGGGAAATGCTCTGGCTACAGAGCTCTTCAAGACGCCCTCCCGGAGTCTGTGGGGAGCTCCCGGCCGAGGGAAGTAAACTGGTGACCTGGAAAAAGAAAATGAAGGAAACAAGATTAGTCTGCTCGACAGGGAATGCCATCCTGGGATTTATGTTGATTCCTGTGAAAGTAGCAGTCTGAAAGGCTTTATGCGGTGAAAATGTGTGTTTTGTAATTGGAGAGAACAAATACATATTTTTGATTATATATATATGTATATATATCTATATATATATGTATATATATATGCATATATATAAAATAGAGATTGGTTCCTGGGTGGGGCCTGTGGGAGTGCTTTGGAGAGGCTACTCTGCATGATATCCTTTATTTAGCAACTGTCATGCCTGTTTGTAGGATCTGTAGTGATAGAACCTGTCCTGGGAAACGTCTGAAATCCAGAATCATGAAATATTTAGTGGACCGTTCACTGCTAATGGGCTCCAGCCCTGTGCCAGCACCACAGGATCAGTAACAAAAGGCTCTGTGTACCAGTGCCAAGCTGCCTGAGACTGCTCTGAGTTTGTTCAAGTCTTATTTCAGGTTTTATCAAAAGCAAAATCTGAGTCCAGCAAGGCAGGGTTTGGTTGGTTGAAACCAGAAAAAGCTTGTTTTATTTTCCTTGCTCAGAGGAAACCTGGGATATGTCATGTGTGGCATACACAGAAGTGAGTTATTTTTTTTCAGCAGTAGATAAATTGATGTGAGAAAAAATACACAGTATTGATTTTCCTTTTCCTGTGGCTTTTGAGAGGTTGTTAATGCAGCAAGTACACAAGAGCACTCATATGTCTGTCTGCACAGTAATCGCTAATAAATTGACTTTCTTAAAAACAATTTTTAGTCTGTAGTTTCAGTGACTTGATTTGTGGAGTAGATGATATCTCCTGGCACATAATTACTCATTTTTGGGCTGTGCAAAAGGGGGGAGGATAAATTTTCCTGCATTATCTGTAGCACTGAACATCTCTCCTATTACTCATACAAGTTTTTTCTCTGCGTCTTCTTCCTTACTGTAGCTGAGCAAAGAGGTTTTTAAGGATCTTAGGCTTTTTTCAGTGTTAAAATTTACAGTACAGACACTTTCTAGAGCTAATTGTTGTGCATTCTGACACAGGAGTGGTCATGATCGTGACAAGGACAATGATTTATACTCAGGGGACCAACAATTCGTTTCTCTCAGCGTCTCCAAATGACTGCAGAGAACTTGTTTTCCTTTGGGAAAAAAGCCCAAACCTGCAGCAGGACCCATGGTGATAATCATATTAACACTACAGTGAAAGCAATTTGATGGCATGTGACAGAATGTGACATGCAAGGCCCTGTCAGTCTGGTGGTGGTGATGACCTGAGGATGCTGAGGAAGGCAGTGGGGAGGAGCTGACCCATGGAGTGGGAGGAGGTGTTTGTCCGTGCTTGGGGAATTGTGGTGGATGTCCAGGGGAAGCACTTCTGATCCTGATGCACAGGTGGGCACATGGTGATGCTTAGGAATCACTGGTGTTCATGGACAATTCTGTGTGTTGCTCTTGGTTCATGCTGTTCTGGGCTTGCAATCAAAATTTGGGGGTCATTAATATTTTCTTCCCGTTGTCCAGTGCAGGATTGCATTGTGTCCAATTTCTTCTGGATATGCTCTACACAGTCAGTGTTATCTGGGATTTGTTGTCCCAGAGGTTTTGTTCTAAAGCCTTGTAGGTTGCCGTGGTGGCACAGGGGCCATGTTGTCACTGTTGTGAGAAGAGACAGACATTGATTATGTTGCTCTGAGGTGATTTATTCCCAATAACTCCTTATCTTGACAGTCATCTGGTGATCTCAGTTCTCATGACAGCGCTCCTTCTTCAGCATCCTTCCTGACAGGATTTTCCTGATTATTCCCTTGCTCTTTGCTGTTGTTCTAATGTACCACTTGCTTTTAGACACTTTTCTGGTTTTTGGTCTCTCTGCCCATGGTTGTTCTCAAGGTCCTGCCAAATCACAGATCTCCAGTCAGACACCTTTATATGGAGGAACAGTGAGTCTGTGAAGGAACAGTGACTGCGCTGTGAGGTACAAAGTGAAATTTAGGACTTATAATTCTTGCAGGTTCACAGCATTCCTTTTCTCCCCCCCCTTTATGTCCTGTTTACAGTGCAAATGGTTTCTGCAGGAGGGCCTTGGACATCTGTGTGTTTGGCTGTTTATTGCAGAAGGCTTTTAGTGGGTCAAGGAAGCACATGGAGGGGAGCTTTTGGAGTGGCCTGTGAAATGATTTTGCTTAGCTTTTTTTTAGCACTTCTTGCACAAACCTCTGCTCCCTCCCCTTGGGTCGCAGCTTTCCAAGCTGTGCCAGCAAGAGCAGAGTCAGGCTCTGCTTAGCTCAAATAAAGCACGGGGCACATTTAATTTGCATTTGTGCAGAGGTGCTTAATTACAAACACCTCTCATCCTGCCACAATACTCCTGGTAGTTCCTTGATTGCTCCCAGTAGGGAGTTGAGTGGCTTTGAGGATGGATGTTGTTCCCTTGGATTTGGGAAGGTTTTCTACATCCCGAGGAGTGGTGGGCTGTGAGATGGATGAGTGAAGGTCAGTGGTTTGATGTACCCAGAGGGCTGGTTATTACAGGATATAATCATGGAGTCACAGAATATCCCGAGTTGGAAAGGGCTCACAAGGATCATCATGTCCAAATCCTGGCCCTGCTCAGGACAACCCCAAGGATCCCACCATGAATCCCACCCCAAGGATGTGTGTGGGTTCACAGTGAGACCAACAATTCTAAACTCTGTCTTCTCAAGAGTTTGCTAGGTGGGGTAGGATGCACCATCTGTAAACCCATGGATGAATTGCAAGGAAAGCTTGTGGTGAGGCAGGAAAAACAACCCCAAACCTGAGCTATTGCCTGAGGAAACATGGGAATCCCCATTAGAAAGATTTAGATTAGAAAACAATCTGCCAGGAGTTTAGCTCTTGGAATTCCACCAGGGAAGTCCCACCTTATTTTCTTCTAAAGATAAAAAAAACCCTACAAAAAAATCCCATCAAAACCCATCCTGAAAATACATTGCATGTCTGTATTGTTTATATGTCTAGAACTGGGCATCCTCTTGCAGTGCATCCATATCCTCTCAAGAGATGGTCCCAGGATATTCCAGGAACCACTTTGGACATGCAAGCCTTAGATTCAGCTTGGAAATCATCAGGGAAGTATTTTCTGCTGAAATACAAATATCCCCTTCTCACCCCCTCAAGAAACATTAAAGCCTGTTTGGAGGAGGGAAAGTGCAGTACAACATTTAGGTATAAATTGAAGATTTCCAAGCTATGTTGACTTAAAGCATCTGTTAGTGAAACGTGTCTGCTCTGCAGACAGTTTTTGTACTTGTGCTGTGCAAGCACATTTCAAACAAGCACAGCAAATGTGCTGCTGAGAACAATCCAGCGGTGCTGCTTGGGTCATTTAGATGACTTAATAGGTCTTTTCTTTTTCCTTGCTATCTGTATTAAATCAATGATTCATATAAATTATGCCAAAGGGAGTTAATTGTTATTGTATGATATAAAAAGCTGACAAACTAAGGGCAAAACTCTGATTGCAGAGCATGAAATAAAATGGAGTTGTGTTCTGATTGCTGAAAGCATAAAATGGCTGAACCTGTCACCCCTACCAAAACAGCCTGGACTGGAATTCCTGTGGAAACAGGGGCAGTGGAAGGATTCCACTACCCCAGGCTGCTCCCAGCCCCAATGTCCAGCCTGGCCTTGGACACTTCCAGGGATCCAGGGGCAGCCCCAGCTTCTCTGGGCACCCTGTGCCAGGGCCTCCCCACCCTCGCAGGGAACAATTCCTTCCCAATATCCCATCCATCCCTGCCCTCTGGCAGTTTAAAACTATTGCCCCTTGTTTTATAATGTGAGAGTTAAAACACTGCCTGTTGTGTGAAGGAAAATGGAAAATGATACAATTCTAGGAATTGTTTGGAGCAAAGTCCGGAGTTTTTTCGTGCAAGTAAAAGTGGTTTTCGAACAGGAGTCAGCACTGGGAAATAAAATAGAGGAGCGTTTGGAATATGTAAGTCTGGGGTAGGACAGAGGAGGACAACATCGGGGGGATGTTGGCAGAGCAGAGTGGTTTGGAATGAGAACGTGGATTTGTTGGAGCCAATGGGAAAGTTCAGGAGCACCACGAGACACCAGAAACCTGGGAAATGGCAGTGCCGGAAATGAGGAAATCCACACTCTGCAGTGACTAAATAATTAATAAGGGACCATTTCTGGCCTGCTTGGTGACCTGACCCGACTGCAGGAACCAAATGTGTGGGGTAAGGATTAACGTGCCTTAGGCAAGGTCTGGGCTGGGATTGGAACAGGAAATTATTAAAGTCCTTTGCAAAAGCTGGAGGAAAGCTTGTTGTTTTGCTCTAATGTTATCAGGAATTTTTATAATCCATGTGCAGTATTCAGGAAGGTAGTTGAGTGTTGGGGGGGTCCCCCCTATGATCTCTTTAAAAACTGGGGGATATCACTCTAAATTTTGGTGAGTTTTCTGCCAGCACTGTAATACCTGTGCCTGTGTGCAGTAGGGAATTAAGTGAATAAAAATTAAGTCTACAGTGACAGAAATTGCCAATGACTTCTGAAGGAAGGAGAGATTGGGACTGCTTCAAACAAGTGCTTAATAAACCCCAGTGAAAGAAATGTTGACTTAACTCATTTTTAATTGCTTTTAAGCTCTTAAGTGAGTTTGTTATTGAAAAGTAATTAAAGGCCTTGAAAGATTGTGGGGAACTTTGGGAACACCTTTATGGAAAGGCAGTTACTCACCTTAAAATAATTTTTATTGCTACCTAATCTGTCTGAATCGCTCAATTAATTACTTAATGAAGTGTGGTTCAGCGCAGGGATGCTGCTCAGGTATGGCAGAATGTGTGTGCTTTGGGTATAATGGAAGGCAAAAAACCTGATAAACAGTCAGTAGTTGCTCTGAGAAACTTTATGGGTAAGTAAAAATAAAACCAAGCATTTTTCTGAAGCCTATTTTTGCCCAGAACTCCTTTTTTCCAAGACATACATGAGAACTGGAATGGGTGAATTTTCTAGAGCTGAAAGGTTTCCTTGCACAATCACAGTTTAAACAATGTTTTCATCAGTGTGGCTCAGTTGGTTTTTCAGATGGAAATAACTCCAGCAGGAAGTGTCTCTGTCAATACAACAATCTCCAAATTGATTTTGTTGTCATGTTTCCATTGAGGATGGTGGAGAAAAGATTCAAACGCTGCCTTTTGTGTGGCTGCAGTGGCAAAACATCCTGAAGGGATCAAGGGCTGTTCTTAACCTGGAATTCAGGTTGAGGGAAAGGATTCTGCCCCTCTGCCCCTGTGCGCGGGTGAGCCCCCACCTGCAGAGCTGCCCCAGCCCTGGGGCCAACAGCACAAGGACCTGGAGCTGCTGGAGAGAGCCCAGAGGAGGCCCCGGAGCTGCTGCAGGGCTGGAGCCCCTCTGCTCTGGAGCCAGGCTGGGAGAGCTGGGGGTGCTACCCTGGAGAGGAGAAGGCTCCAGGGAGAGCTCAGAGCCCCTGGCAGGGCCTAAAGGGGCTCCAGGAGAGCTGGAGAGGGACTGGGGACAAGGGATGGAGTGACAGGACACAGGGAATGGCTTCCCACAGCCAGAGGGCAGGGCTGGATGGGATATTGGGAAGGAATTCCTCCCTGTGAGGGTGGGCAGGCCCTGGCACAGGGTGCCCAGAGCAGCTGTGGCTGCCCCTGGATCCCTGGCAGTGTCCAAGGCCAGGTTGGATGGGGCTTGGAGCAGCCTGGGACAGTGGAAGGTGCCCCTGCCCATGGCAGGGGGTGGAATGGGATGGTCTTCAAGTCCCCTTCCAACCCAAATCATCCTGGGATTCCAGGATTTTATGATCTTCCCCAAGGGATGCCACACACAAACAGCCACCAGCTGGACTTTGGGCTGTGGACAACATCCTTTTCCATCTGACAGCTCAGCAAATTTTCTGTGCACCTTGTAGCCAAACTGGGAGCTGTGAAGGGAATGGGTAGAGTACAAGGAAATAACGGTGGGAGATCAAGTGGAAATGGTGCAGTGGTGGGTGGAAAACCTTGCTGAAGTTAAGTGCCACCCACTGCTCTCTCATCCTTCCCAGAGCAGGGCAGGTCATGCCCCTGCCAGAGGCAGTCCCAGTGGGATTCCCATCATCCTTAAGTTAGATATCATTAGGCCTTGCACTGATCCTGGCCACCTTCCTTAGCACCCTTGGAGATATCCTGTCTGGTCCTGTGGGCTTCTCTGATTAACTGATTTAATTAGTGCTTATTTTCTGTGCTCTATTGGCAGGAGGATCTGTCTCCCCAAACTCTGCTACTCAGCAATGCATTGATTCTGATATTCCAATTATTCTGAGTCTGGAAATTGAAGAAAAACCTGTCTCAAAAGATGGCTCATGTAAATTGAAGTAGATTACTAAACTAGACTAGAACTTGCTGCCCTTTGCTTTTCGTAACACAATGACGTGAAAATCAAGAATGAGGGCATTTATCTCCAGTGTGTATTTTTCTGGATTACAAATTTTGGCAGATGTGATGCAGAGCGATATTTCTTGGCAAGCTGGCATGTTTGAAAGACTGGCCTTAGAGAAATGAGTCTCTTTTAAATAGAGCTAAATATAAAAGTAAACCAGCTCTCACTCTGTTTAAGTCTCTCTTATCTGCTGATAGGAGTTCAGATTAGAGTGTCTGACTTAAATATCTTGAATCCACCCATCCTGCTGCTGCATTGACTCCCAGCTTGGCACCTGAAATCCGGGGCTCGACAGGAGCAGGGAGCCCTGTGCTGATATTTCAGTAGCTGTTGTCCTTTTCCTGCTCTTTGGCTCCAAAAGCAACCCCTCCAGTTTTCCAGGGGATTAGACTCCTTTTGTTTTTTTAATCAGTAACTGGTGAGTAAGTAAAAATGCGGATGGGATTTGCCTCTTTTCCTAAGCTCACTCTGCCCTTCTGGCCTTCTGCTGGCATCCTCCAAGTGGGAAAGTTATTCTAAGGATACAGTGGAAGTGATGTCAAAGGGAGGTGTGGTCAGGGGTGACGTTCAGAATCCTGGCCTGTGTCAGTTGTCTTTCTTGGGGGCCGAGCCAACAGGATGTTCTTGGAGGAAGAACAATGCCCAGCTTTGCCAGTTTAATGATTTCCTCACTTTTCTGGCCTCTTGAGTTCTCACTTATATCCTGCCTGTACAAAACCAAGGTGGCTCTGTGGGATTTTTAATACTCTGGAGTTTGAAGAACCCTCTAATTTTAGAAATTCTTAGCACACCTGGAGATGTTGAGTCATTGTGTGTTTTTCCATGGAGTTTTCCTGGAGGGATGTTTTCCCGAGGTGGCTGTGTGCAAGGTGCTGCTGAAGCACATGGCCCTTTTTACCCTCTTCATTAAACTCCTTCCCCTCCAGACTGGCCAAAGCCATTGCTGGTGATTCCCAACAATTCCCATTCTTCCAGCAGCTGGCCAGGATGAGTGCTGGGGATGGGTCTTTGGCAGGAGGAAGCTCAGGAGCTGGAAGCAGCCCTGGGAGCCTTTCCCTTCTGAGCATCATCAGTGTTTGGGGAATCCAGGGATGAATTCCTGCTGGTGCTGCCCCTCTTGCTCCATGCCAGTTCTCCTGGCTGTGTCCTGTATTTCCAAACTCCAGGGTGAAGCTTTCCCTGCGAGCTCCCCTCCTCCTGTGCCGCCGGTTCCCCATGCTGAGCTCCCTGGGATGTGCTGGTCCAGCTCTCCCAGGGCCGCCTGGTGAGCCAGATCAGGGAACAGCAAACCCAGGTTATTTTTAACCCGGATTCCTTCCCTAATCCGGGGCTCTGTGCAGCTCCAGGGCAGTCCTGGTGGCACAAAGGCAACTGCCAGTTTTTAAGGAGAGGGAAGACAGGAAGGAGCTTCCAGCCAGGAACGACCCTGTGGTTTCCTGCAATGTTCTCTGCCTTCCAGAATTATTTCTTTCCATGCCTTTATTTCCTGCTAGGTGTTTGCACAGATGTTTTCTCTTCCAGTTGCTCCAGGTGGATCTCATTGGATAGGGGTTTTTTTTGCCAATAATGCTGGTTTCTCAAGATTTCAGGTTTTTAAATTCTTTTTTTCAATGTGACTGGAACAGAATGGAATTCGGATCAGTTCTGGATAATCTGTATATATTCATTACCATTTTGCCCTATTCTTCCAGAATTTAGGTCCTAAATGCATTAGGCTCCATGACAAATGTTTCTGGTATCCTCTCTGTGGGGTCTCCTTGCTCATAGCTCAACACCACACCCTTCACTATTGCTTTTAAATTCTGTGCTTTTAATTCTATTCCCTGTGTGAGTAAAGGTGTCTGAATTAACCTTCACAATGAACCTGCCAGGGCTTTTCCCAGTGCCCAAATAGATTCTCATTAATCCCTCTTTTGTAATGCTGGGAAGGGTTGTGTTGGAGTGTTTTGCTTCGATTTTTTTTTTTTTTTTTTAATAGAGGAAAAGGTCACACTGAGGCTGCTCTCACTGAAAGGTTTATTTTTATTTCTAAGACAATGGCTGCGTATAATTTTTAATGCTGCACTTTCTGGAGGTTGACTGTCATCAGTATTACAGTTAATATTTCCTTCAATTAACAATAATCTTAGGTAATGAAATTGTTTTCTTTTCATTACAAAGTCATTTGTGACTTAGAAACCCTGAGATGCCTTATAATATATAAACTGCACAAGTGAGAATAATTGTTCCAGAGTCAATTCTAGAAGAAGTTTGGGAAAATTGTTGAAAATAGGCAGTAAAGAAATTAATTGCTGACTTTTGGGGAACTTTTCCCTTTTCATTTTGTGGGGTTTGGTTACTCAGAGGGCTAAACCCAAAATATTGTGGAATAGGATTTGACACTGCAGAATGTCAGACATTTGCTGAATGTTTTTATCTTCATTTGATAAGCAGTTGTGGAGTGTATTTTTATGCTACCACTATTTTATCAGAGCCCTCTGCAATCTACCGAAGCAGGTGTTTTAATCACCACATCCTAATTAACTCAATCTATTTTATAATCCATCTACCCAGCTCCTACCACTGGAGTCCAATTTTATGGAAAGAATGAAAACAATGGATAAAAAAGGAAAAATGTAGAAGAATAATTGTAATAAGATCATCATTAAAATGTAGCCACTAAAACAAAAGAAGAAAACTTAATTTGGGGCATAGGAGAGAGGATAGAATTAAAAATCCTGTTTTGCTGCTTGAAATAGCACATGGAGTTGATGAAGATATTAAGGAGCAAGCCTCCCCACTCAGTAGCTGCAGTAATCTTAGGAAATATTAAGCAATTTAATCTCTTTGATAGCAAGAAGGAAGTGGGAAGGGAAGGAGGAATTCTGGGCTGCAGGAACCTGCTTTGGTTTCCTTGCTTAACCTGACAAGAAAGATGGAGAGGGACTTTTTATGGGAGCTTGTAGTGCCAGGGCACAAGGAATGGCTTCCCACTGCCAGAGGGCAGGGATAGATGGGATATTGGGAAGGAATTGTTCCCTGGGAGGGTGGGGAGGCGCTGGCACAGGGTGCCCCACAGGTAGGGCTGGGTTTTTTCTCTGTGCTTGAAGTTTTCCCTGCCTGTAATCTGGGACTTAATCCCAGATCACACTCTTGATGAACAAGGTTGTGCCAACAGGACTTCCCAACATTGTGCTATTTCCCTAAATTTTCCAAATTAATACCTCCTCACAAATTCATTTGGTTTTTCTCATTCTTTGATTAATGTCTTTGCACTTCCACTCAAAGACATTGATTGGGACTGATTGTTTTTCTGCAAATACATCCAAATTTGGTCAATCCTGACTGTTCCCTGCTGATTTTTGAGAGGTGGCAGAGGGCAGGGATGTGTGTTGGCAGCTGAACAGCCCCCTTCTCTGCAGCTCATCACAGCTTCTCTCTGCAGCAGCAGCATCCACTCTGAACTGAATAATTTTCCCTTATGGTCACGAAAAAACAGAAAAGAAGCAAAAAAAAAAAAAATCCGAAAAGGGTGAATCTGCTGAGTGGCAGCACAATGCAAGCAGGTATTGATGCTGTTGCAGCTAAAGGAAGATCCACTGCCAAGGTTAATGAGAGGTGGGGACTGTTCCTCTCTCTCTCTCTGTAGCAAGCCAGAGCTGAACAAAAGGGGGAACGTTTGGAGAATCCCTGGGCATGAAAAGTTGTGGCAGTGCTGTCCTCCTCCCAAATCCTGGAAACCCTCCGGACATCCAGCGCCGTTGGACACACACCTTTATTGTTTGTAAGCAAGAGCCTACGGACTTCCTTGGCTTATACAAACATAAGGCTGTAAAAATATTCCAAAATGGGGACTTGGAGCAAATTGAGCTATCAAAGCAGCTCTGAAACGAAATAATAGTGATAAAGGTGTGGGGATTGAGGTATGAAAGCAGCAGCAGGAGGGGTTGGTGATCCCGTGGTTGATGCTGAGCCTGGTGCAGCAGGCAAGGCTTGCTTTCCCAAAATCCAAGGGGGGAGGAAGATGTGGGGGAGGTGGTTTTCTCCCCCATTTGCTTGAACTTATTTTCAGCTTCTTTCTTGCCACAAAAGGAGTAATTTGTTTAATTTTACAAAATGTTACTGAAGCTGTTGGAAGTGGAGCTGCAGCCCACGTCTTCTTGATAAATGAGTGTGTGTATTCCTGGAAGGAAGTTAAAATGGGGCTGTGTTATATTTGGTACCTCCTGAAGCACTGAGGCTACTTTGAGTACAGAATGTGCTCAGAGAGAGACTAATTTGCCACTGCAGAGCTTGATGGGATGAGATTTGTCAAGTCCTTGTCTCTGCTGAAATTCACTTATGCTTTCCTCTCTCTCCTGAAGATATTTTAGCGTTCTATCTTTGAATTGAAGGGCCATAAAAACAAGTCAAAAAGCCTGAAACCAGAATTAAATTCCAAGCAATGAATATGCTTCTTATAATGTAGAAATACAGAAGTCAAGCACCCGTGGAAGCAGCAGGTGGAGATGATCCTGACCCGTTTCCCTGAGTGTGCTCATGTTCCTGGTAGCACCAGTGTTGGGATTATTTGGACATTGGAGCATCAGCAGGGTGGGTTTTGACTTCTCTGCAAGGATGCCATCTCTGATGGCAGGTAGTTGCTTCCTGCAGGAGGCAGGAAAAAGGAAGATTCAGTAAAAATGAAGATTTTACTATTTTCTGTTCATTTACAAATTCATGCTGTTTCATTATAGCTGGCTCGAAGGGTCTCATGGTGTAATTTTACAGGGAAAGGTGGGATGTGCCAACACTCCCAAAGAAAACCTCAGTTGTTTTACTGGATTTAATGTTTACTGCCTCCTGCTTTCTCCCCCAGAGAGTTTTTTGAGTGAATGTAAACTAAAACAGGATCAGTGGTTAGAAACCATGAAAAAATATTTAATGTAAACCTTTTGGTACTGGGTTGATTAAAATAAACAACTGTTCTGAGGAGCTGGTCCTGCTTTGGGAACAGTAGTGTTTCTGTTCCTCCCTATAATGCATAAAGCATGTGGAGTGCCCTGAGAGCTTTTTTTGGGTGCTGTACTTTATTTTGAGGGATTTAATTTTCAGTTCTCCGAGCTTTTGTGTCAGCTGGGAAGGGAGGATGTAGGAGTAACATGTAAAACTCAGGCTAAAACCTGTTTAGTCCCAAATCCTGACAAATAGCTGGTAAACAAGTATTTAAATGAAAGCTTGGACTTTGTTTTCTCCCTCTGGAAAGCTGGGAAGGCCTTGGTCTTACTGCTAGCTCTGGTATCCCTTCTCTCTCCTCTTATCCTACGTCTCCAGCGCTCCTCCTTTTTTTGCCTTCATTTCTTACATGTCCCATTTCTCCTTCTGCTCCAGTGGAGGTGACGACCACTCTGAGCTGGGAAGAGCTGTGTTTTCTCCTGGCAGGTTTTCCACAGAGCCTCACGGGTGTTTCTCTCTCTCTCTCTCTCTTTCTGTCCTTGCTGCTGCAGAGCTCTGGAATGCTGTGAAGACTCCCTGTCCAGGCACACTCCTCTCCGGATTATCTCCATCCCAAGGAAGCTCGTATCCAAGAGGTACCAATTCCTCCTGTCTTTGTGCCCTTCAATTGTAGCACTTGAGTTTAGCTACTCCTCCCAACAGCTTTACCCTGCTCCCTCCAGACAGGAAAGCCTTGGATGCCGTGGAGATTGCAGGTGTTGCTGTTTGATATGGTTTGGACTCTTCTTTCTGTTAAATGAATTTTGCTACAGAAGCACTTTACATTTTAAAATGAGAAGTGATTTCTGGGTCAAGAAATGCATAAGCTGAAGCTCCAGCAACACTCTGTGCCTGGTGTATTTTATTGTGTTGATTTAGAAAGTTAATAAGCATCAGGTCTTTAGCAGCCTGAGTAAAACACACAGTACTTACAGGCTGCTCCTATAAAGAATTGTGTGAGGGTTTCTTTTTTTAGTGTTTATTACTGTTAATATCTTCCTAGTAAATAATACATTTTTGTTTTATATTAAAAAAGAGACTTGTGTTCATTAGCTGGGTCAAAATCCTCAGGTTGGCACAGACATGATTCCTGATACAAACTTCTGTCCTTTGCCTGGAGACAGGCAAATTGTTTTCTAATAGTTTCTATTTCTTGGAGAAGAAAGCTGGAAACAATGCTTTTAAATAGAAACTTTGCAGTGTAATTTGGTTGCAGCAGGTTCTATATTAACTCTTTATTTTGGTTTATAGTGCCCAGCGTGATGAGACCTGAGCAGGTCAAGCCCTATGAGCATGCCTATATATATATATATATATATATATATACACACGTGTGTGTAAGAGAACTGAATATGTTATAATAGTGGGAAAACACGATCTACAGGAGCTGTGAAACAAGAACGTAAACAGGAACATACCCTCTCAGGAAATCCCTCTGGAAAATATGCTGGGAAAATGTCCCTGTGTGCCTGCCCTTCAATTTTCCCTTAGGGATTCACACTTTCCTGTTGAACAGAGAAGACACTGAGGTGGCTGAAGTGTCTGTCTGACCCCATCCAGCTGCTCTTGTGCAGGAATATGGAAAAACCAGGGTTGACTCTATGTTTTTTTCCATTTTATGTGTTTTGCTGCTCACTTAATGACATGAACTTTAAATGTCAGCTGCTCTTGGGTCCGCTGCACTGCGTCGGGATCAGACCTTTGGGCACACTCTGACTCTTATCCTCACAATAATTTAGCACTCCAGGCCTGCTTTGGGAAAAGCTGCCCTAAATCAATGCCTGCTCTTTGGGTACAGACAAAATCTGGGTATTTCTTCCTCTCCTCCCCTCAGCAACTCACCCCAGCTTAGGTGGGGTGGGACAGAAAATGCCAAGGATTTCAGAACAGCTTTTCCTTGCGTGTGCCAGCCTTGAGGCAACAACAGTGATCCCCTCTCCATCTCCTGCTTTCCCTTTTCCCCTCTTCATGCTAGAAAAAAGGATAAATTTGAAAAAAAAGGGACTTTGATGCTGCTGCTGTCCCTTTTTTCTGCATGGTTTCCCACCTCGGGGCTGTGCAGCTTTTTTGGGGTTTGAGAAGCAGAAATCCAGGGCTGTGGAAGGGGAGAGCAAAGCCAAGGGTGGGTTTGATGGGTGGGGAGGTGGGAGAAGGGAGACAAAGCAAGGCTGGAACTATTGGGAGATCCAGGGAACAAGATGATGTTTCAAGTGGGAATATGTTGGCTGTACATGAGAAAGCTCCTGCTCCAAGGACTTCTGGTCCAATCCAGCTCCAGATTAAGAGATTTTAAACTCAAGAGTGGAATTGATGGAGCCTGTGGAGACTTGGCTGACCAGGCAGATTGGGGTTGCTCTTCAGGCTGTGATTGCCCTGCTGGGGATCTTCAGCAGCCACTTCAGATATTTACTTTTGGGTGGCTTTATCTTGAGTTGAACCCCTCCCTGTTAGACTCAGTATTCATTCAGAAATCAAAAGGTGGAAGAAATTGAGTTAAACTTGAATGTGTGAGTGTTCCATGTTAACTCAGCTTACTTAGGTTGTATCCTGTGTGGGAAGTACCCCACTCCCCCACATCCTAATTGAAATTCCAGCAATTAAATAGTTAAACACGGTGTGTGTGTGTGTGTGTGTGTAAAATCCATGTGTTTCTATAAATACCTCTCTTATCTCTGTAATGGTTTGGTTTGATGTAAATATTTTTAAATGTGCTTTTACATTAGGCTGGTTTTTATCCAGTATATGTGAGTGGAATTTGGAACTGGGCCTGGACTTTGTACTTCTGCTCCTCAGTGTTTCTGAACTCATATGGAAAATATCTGGACTTTAGTCTCCTGAGCATTTCTGCCAGTTTGGTGGGGTCTTCACTGGGCTGGGAATACACTGAACCCAGAGCTGAAGTGGAGCATTTTGCCAGCAGCTCTTGGACACTTCCATGCTGTTGGGAACATCATTTAGTGATTTTTTTTTTAGTGCAGGAGCAAATCCTTTGTTCACAGATCTGAAGTTCTCCTGCATTGCCAGCTCTGTTTTGGAGAACAGAATTCCTTTCAGAGAACATGTGATACGGAAAATGATTTCTGTCAAGCCAAGCTATGAGCTGCATCCAGCTCTGGGGCCCCCAACATCAGGAGGACGTGGAGCTGCTGGAGAGAGTCTGGAGGGGGCCCCGGAGCTCCTCCAGGGCTGGAGCCCCTCTTTTCTGGAGCCAGGCTGGGAGAGCTGGGGGTGCTCACCTGGAGAGGAGAAGGCTCCAGGGAGAGCTCAGAGCCCCTTGCAGGGCCTAAAGGGGCTCCAGGAGAGCTGGAGAGGGACTTTGGAGTGACAGGACACAGGGAATGGCTTCCCACTGCCAGAGGGCAGGGATAGATGGCATTTCAGGAAGAAACTGTTGCAAAAACACTTTAAAGGGGATTTTTTAGAGGAGTGGATCTGACTAAGAAAAGTATTTGCAAGAGTGTTACTTAGGATGAAATCCTGGGTCATTAATCTTTATAAATTCATCGCCTCATGCAAGGAAGAAGTTTCCCCATGTGATATATTACAGCATATTTAGGTAAATCATAGAATCCTCAAATGGTTTGGGTTGGAAAGGACCTTAAAGCCCATCAAGTCCCATCCCCTGCCATGGGCAGGGACACCTTCCACTATCCCAGCCTCCCATTGATGGAGCAGCCACAGCTTCTCTAGGCAACCTGTGCTAGGGCCTCCCCACCCTCACAGGGAAGGATTTCTTCTTAAGATCCAATCTAAACCTGTCAGTTTGAGAGCAGGCGTCATTCTCCCTTGTCCTGTCACTCCAGGCCCTTGTAAAGAGTCTCTCTCCATCTTCCTTGCAGGCTCCCTTCAGGCACTGCAAGGCCACAATGAGGTCACCCCAAAGCTTTTGTTTTCCAGGCTGAACAATCCCAACTCTCCCAGCCTTTCCTCGCAGCAGAGCTGCTCCATCCCTCTGATCAGCTTGGTTCCTTGTGTGGAACTGCTCCAACAGCTCAGCAGCAGCAGCGTGCTCTGTTCAAGCGCTCTGTGGCTGAGGTGAGGTTATGGGAAACATCCTCCCTGTTCCCTCCACCTTTCCACAGCGCCTTCCCACAGTGTGCTCCACATTCCTGCCCTCACAAAAGCCGTGCTGGAAGCAGGGGCCTTTCTCTCAGATGTATAATTCAGCCCCTTTTCCCGGTGTGCCAGCCTTGTTTGTGTTGATGAATGAATGTTGCCTGTGTACAGCCTGCAGATTACCCTGCTCCTGGAGAACAGTCCTGCTCAATGTACCTGGTTCTGATTAAGTGCATTTGAATTTGGGAGTGTGCTTAATGAGCTACACCTTTCACAGATTCTTTTGTTAATTCAGAAAAGCTGCCTCCTCTGATTTATGGCGCCAAAAGGGGTAAACTGCCATTAAAAGCATTAATTAGTCTTGGTTGACTGCACAAAGAATAGAGTTGGTGTGAGCCAGTTTTTGATTTAGCCCTTTGATTTTTGCCTAAGCTTGTTAGAGGGTCTGTATCTCTGGCTGTCTCATGCTGGATTGTATAATTGGGGTTTTGTGTGAAATTCTTGGGCTGAAGGAGCAAGAGCCAATTATAATCAATAAAGTTGTAAAGCAATTGGGCAGAACTTTGCAGATATTTCAGTACAGAAATGTTCCTTTTTAACATGTGGAAGTGATAACTTGGGATTGTCAGATTGGCAGGAACAATATCCCGAGGGTTTGTTGTGAGTCCTGG
This sequence comes from Daphoenositta chrysoptera, assembly GCA_013397915.1. Classification (NCBI taxonomy): domain Eukaryota; kingdom Metazoa; phylum Chordata; class Aves; order Passeriformes; genus Daphoenositta; species Daphoenositta chrysoptera. Next base: position 838,826 of record VZRO01003930.1, on the reverse strand, counting down.
GCACCCTTGGTAAACCTCAGGAAGGAAAATATTCTCAGGAGCCTTGGATTTACCCATCGTGCAGTGCTTCAGCAGCTTGTGAATCCCGGAATCCCAGAATGGCTGGGGTTGGAAGGGACACCAAAGGTCATCTAGTCCAACCTCCCTGCTCAAGCAGAATCCCCAAGAGAGGTAACTCAGGATTGTGTCCACAGTCCTGGGGATTGTGGGGTTTGACTATCCCCAGGGAAGGAAGCTCTGCACCCTCTCTGGGCAGCCTGTTCCAGTGCATGGTCATCTCACAGTAAAGTTCTTTCTCTCATTCAGGTGGAACTTCCTTCATTCCAGTTTCTTCCCATTGCCTCTCGTCCTGTTGCACCACCCAGCAGAGCCAGGTGGTAACACTGGTGGGTTTTTTTTCTTTTCCTCTACATCTTTATCCATTTTCTACAGGCTAACAGGAAAAAAACCAAAACCCTTTAAACCCTGGAACACTGTCTGTGTTGTATCTTTGGAAATCCTATATTACAACATTGATGAGCGTATTTCAGTGTATGGTAGTTCCTGTACCTCCCAATTCTGGCCATCAATTCTCCACACAAAAGTTTGAAAATCAATTGAAATGCAAATCATAGCCTAAGCTTTCTTTCCAATGGACTTTCCATAATTATGCTTGACTGCAAAAAAACAGTTCCATTGCTATAATTGTGGTAATTGCCTCTGGTCTGCTTGAGAATTAAGATTTCCCTCTGTCTGTATAAAGTTTCTTTCTCTCTTAGATATTATCACATTAACTGCTTCATAAAAAGAAGGTTGGATTGGCTTTCCATCCCAACTTGTTCTTAAGGAGCCAAAAGTTGGATCTTCCAGCTCTGCCTTAATTTCTTGGCAGAACCAGAAGGTTCCTTCTCCCTTCCTTCTTCCTGCATGCCTGGAGAGGTGATGGTGGTACCAGAGGACTTTGGAGGATTGAATCAAAAATATCCTCTGGATGTTCAGGGAAGTGGGAACTGCCTTTAAAGCACATTTTTAGCAAAAATTGGTTCCTAACAGCAGCACAGATCTGGAATGACAAATATCTTTACAGGCACTGAGGTATTTAAGAGCTGTATTCCCTTCTGCCTTCCCTGAACACATCCAGGTCCTTTGGGCAGTGAGTTTCCACCGTCTGCTGTGTTTGGCAGACGGATTTTTGGGTAAGAGTGAAAGCCTTTGAGCTTCTGTTTAGTTTTTCACTCTCAGTCAGCACATCTTTGGAGAGAAGTCCATCATGTTGGAAGCACTGGAAAGTGCCAGGAAAGTGTGAGCCCCCCATCTCTTCACAACCACAGTCTGAGCTTGGTTATTCCCAGCTCCCACAAATGTTCCTGGCTTTGAATCTCCATTATTTGTTTTTCTTTCCCATTGAAGGAAGTGGTTCTGTCCAGTATGAGAAGCATTAAATTGACTTAAATGCTTTGTTTGCCAAAGTGGCTCTTTGAAGTGAATCTTTCAAGTTTCTTATGGGATCTGGGATTCGATGAGACACATTTTAACCCAGCAATCTCACAGTGAGGAAGGAAGGGAGGAAGGGATGCAGGGAGAAAGGGAGGATGGAAGGAAGAGAAGGAACCTTCTAGTTCTGCCAGTTTTGATCCTAACTCACACAGTTTTCAACATTTCAACATAGATTCCCTTTTAACACTTGACTTGTGCTGGAGCATCCAGACGTTACGGGGTCATCCGTGGGATCAGCAGGATCTCACTGGTCAGCTTTCCCAAGCATGTCTCCAGCATTAAGTCTCAAACTGGAAAGGTAATCCCCTCGGGAGGCTTGACCTACTCTTCAAATTACTTTCTCCTGCTCTTTGGAGCCTTTGGGTTTTTATTTGGGTGGTTTTTTCCTCCTCATCAAGGCAGCTCGTTTAATTGCTGTGACTGCCAGGCAGAAACCTCACTCTCACTCTTACAGACCTCCCTTTCTTCAGCTCCTTCATAATAAAGTGGTTTCTGGAACAGGGCCAGGCCTTTAGCCCTAAGTGTCTTCTGGTTTAATATCAAACAAGGGACAGCACAGCCAGATTGCTTCCCTAATCCCTCTTCCCAAGACAAAGGTGTCAGCACTGTCTAGACATTGGTGTTCCACGTGCTCATTCAAGGCTGAGGGTTCCCTCTCTCTCCTTTTCATTCCACATAATTGTCCTCAAAGCCTCCTAATCTGCCATTGCTCAGTGGGTGAAATCCCCCATACAGTTTGGGATGGATGTGTCCAATTTGGGAGTAGGTGGTCTGTGCCCCTCTGGAGCAGAGTCAATGAAACAGGATGGGTGAGTTGTTGCTGCTGTACACACCAAGCACTTAAAATCTCTTCTTTTCCCACATTTTAATGCTGTATCCAGTCAGGAGATATTACACAGCAGCTGTTCTTAAACTTTTATACTTCTTTTATGGCTACTGGACCAAATGGTTGAAGGGCCCCCTTTCCCTGGGTCTGTGTTGTGTAGCTTTTCCATGGGGGAGTGGATCCTTACAAGCTACAGATTTGGAGTAGGAAAAGTAACAATTTAGCTGGTTCCCTGGTACTTCGAAATTTTCCTTCTAGTGATGGCAGGTTTTGACCTCTTCTTTCTTTGGAAGTGTTCTGCTGGGAAGTTTAGCTAATGGGAGATCATTAGGATCCTGTTTAGCCTTGGATGTGGTCTGGTTGTGTAATGGAGAGGAGGTTAGGTACAAAAAAATTGTTAAAACTGAAGACAAATAGATAGCAAAGCAAAATCACAAATTCTTTCTGCCCAAAGTTCTCTCTCATTTTCGAGTTGCCTTCCTTACACACATTTATTGTCCATTTTTTGTATTGAAGTGTGAAAATAGTGTTCTCCACCTCAACAAAAGCAGTCAATGGATTCTCTCACAGGTGTAAAATGCTTTTCTCAGTTTGCCACCATCCCTGACATCCCTGATGTCAGATCCATGAAGGTGCTGGCCGTGCTCAACCCCTCACTGAGCCCCGTGGCTGGCATGGATCTGCAAATAGGTGAGATGCTGCTCAGAGCCACATCCACATGGCTTTTAAATCCCTCCAGGGATGGGGACTCCACCCCTGCCCTGGGCAGCTGTGCCAGGGCTGGACAACACATTTGGGGAAGAAATTTTCCCTGGGAGCAGAGCCCGACCCCCCCAGCTGCCCCCTCCTGTCAGGGAGTTGTGCAGAGCCACAAGGGCCCCCCTGAGCCTCCTTTTCTCCAGGCTGAGCCCCTTCCCCAGCTCCCTCAGCCGCTCCTGGGGCTCCAGACCCTTCCCAGCTCCGTTCCCTGCCCTGGACACGCTCCAGCCCCTCAAGGTCCTTCTTTTTGGGAAGGCCCCCAGGACTGGAGGTGCCCGAGCAGTGCCAGCACAGGTCACTGCCTGTTGGACACTGTGGCTGATAATTCCTTGGCACTTCAGCGTGCTCCTCATGTCTGTCAGTCTTTCTGGCTGTCACAGCTGGGAACAAGGAAAATCGTTGTGTTTTGTGTGTTCTATACAGCTGAGTGTGTCATTTCAAGTTAAAAATAAGACATCTTAATGTCAAGATTGCAAGTTCAAAAAGCAGAACGGGGCTAGAAGTCAGTAACTGCACTTTCAATTTGTTCTATATTTATGTGAGGCCTTATCAGCAGGATTTCTGTCCAGGATTCTCTCCCTAAAAAGTCATTCATCCATGGAAGGTGTCTTGGTCTGAAGGCTATGGCAGCTGGGGGATAATTAATTACTTATAACTTCAGCCACCTAAAAGTGAAGCTCCTTGTTTCTTCTGTAGCCTCTTGCCAGAATTCAGCCTGGTCTAGTGGAAGGTGTCCCTGCTCATGGAAGGGGATGGGAGTGAGATGGGCTTTAAGGGCCCTTCCAACCCAAACTGCTCTGGGACTCTATGGAAACAAGTGACACTCTACATTTGTGGAGCTGCTGTTGCCTTGTCTTTGGGTAGGGCAGGTTTGAAAGGTGTTTCTTCAGCAAAAGTGCCTGGAAAAGAGCTGATTATTCATCAGAAGCTAACAATAAGGAGGTTTGCTGTTGTTCCCAGGTATTGCCCGAGGATTATCTTTGTCAGTTCATTAAAGGCTTGGATAGGGATTTACAAGCTGATAGCTTTGGTTCCTCTGGTGGATGTGGGCTGGAGCCCCTAAATATTTTGCATGTAATGTTTAAATAATGTAGGATTTCGGAGTGAGGAGCCAATTCTCTTGTTGGTTTAAAAAGGATTACAGGCAGAGAGAGTTTGCAGACTGGGGACAGTAATTGAGTGTAACTGTTCTGTATGGGAAGACCACTGCAGGTTATTCACTGTGATTCCTCCCCTCCATTTATTCTCTTCTTGGGGTGGAACGATGCCCCCGGAATGTCACCAGTGCACCCTTGGGCTCCCTTCCCGCAGCTGCCAGAGTGCAGGACGGGCACGTTCCCATCCCCACGGTGCTGCCAGAGCATCCCCCTGCAGTCCAGCTGGGAATCACTCCTGTATTTGTCACGTGCAGCTCCAGCGGGCCGGGCTGCAGAGCCTTCAGTCGGAATTGGCGGCGCTCTGCCGAGGCACAGCCTTGCTGTCAGAGCCCCTGCACTGATAAAACTCATCCTGACTGCACAGTACTGCATCCATGGCATTGCATTCTGCACGTGAGCTAATGAACAAGCCTAGGAATTTGTTGGGTTTAGCCCTTGGGGTTACAGAGTGGGTGTGGGTGTTCCAAACTGTTAATCCATAGATTTTACTGTTTGAAAACTTCATTTTCCTAGGGGTTATTTGGCACTGCAAGTGCATCAGCAGGATCTCTGTAGTGCGATCAGAATATCTTCCACACAAGAGGAAATGTGGGTATTCTTTTTCCTCAAACAAAAAGGCAACTTGCTTTAAGAGGAAAAAAATTTTCTTTCATGGCCTTAAAATAATTCATTGGGGAAAAAAAAAGCTTTTTGTTTTATGAAGGTTTTGTGTCTGTAGGATCCCAGCTGAATGCCATGTAGGAACTGACTGGTGCTAATGTTGATTTAAAACAAAAAAAAATCAGAATTGCTTGGACATGGGAGGTTATCAGTCAAATATTGCTTAGAGAAATTGTTGTGGTGTGCTGCCTTTAGCACCTCACCGAGGCATGGGGATGGGCAATAATGCAAGCAGAGTGGGCAGTGTAAGATCATCACTTTTCTCCTGATAAATTAACTAAATCAGTTTATAATAGGAATATCTGTTGGTAAAACAAGAGGAGAAAATTATCCTTACACATACATTGTCCTTGTTCTCATCCCCCTGCTCCAGAGCTACTGCCAGTGCAAGGAGAACGTTGCAGGATTCCCTGTGGCTCTGCTTTCCACTGTGTGTGTTTTTATAGAGTTCCTCCTCTTTTCTGCTCCTTTGATCCTGCTTTTTCCTCAGAAAGCCACACGCAGAGCTGAACCTTCATTTCTCATCACCATTGTCATCTTTTGTGCCATTTTCTTTATCCTTTTCCAGTCCCACCTGTGAAATAGGTGTGGTTTAAAAAAAGAAAACCCAAATGCCAGGTTTATGATCTGGTTTTTGTGTTGCTCTGCCGTGGCTCACAAATGAGGGTCAGCCTCAGAATGGACACAAATGGGTTTTACTGGCTCTTAAATGTTTTTGCAGGCTGATGAATTCAAAGCAGAGGGAGTTAAAACGTAAAGGTGCACGTGGGAAAGGGTGTCCCACATCTGTTCTGTAGGGCCCAGCAATGGCACCAGAGGAACGGGCAGGAACTGATGCCCAGGCAGTTCCACCTGGACATGAGGCAGAACTTCTTCCCTGGGCAGTGCCCGAGCCCTGAGCAGAGACCAGAGAGGCTGTGGATTCTCCCTCCCTGGGGGTATTCCAGACCGCTCTGGGTGCAATCCATGTGCTCTGGGATGACCCTGCCTTTGCAGGGAGCTGGGACCAGATGAGCCACTGTGGTCCCTTCCAGCCTGACCCATCCTGAAATTCTGTGATCTGCAAGATTCCAGAGCTGAGCTCCAGGTGATTTTTTTAAGAACCAAACCAGTGTCAAATGCCGCCCTTCCCTCAGATTGGTTTTTTCCAGTGGTGCCACCTGATCAAAGTGACACACCAAACCACCTCACCTGTGAATTTTAGAGAATCCCAGAATGGTTTGGGTTGGAAGGGGCCTTAAAAACATCCAGTTCAACCCATTGCATGGGCAGGGACACCTTCCACTATCCCAGGCTGCTCCAAGCCCTGTCCAACCTGGCCTTGGACACTGCCAGGGATCCAGGGGCAGCCACAGCTGCTCTGGACACCCTGTGCCAGGGCCTCCTCCCCTCACAGGGAACAATTCCGTCCCAATATCCCATCTATCCCTTCCCTCTGGCAGTGGGAAGCCATTCAGCTTGCCCTGTCACTCCAGGTCCTTGTCCCCAGTCCCTCTCCAGCTCTCCTGGAGCCCCTCTAGGCACTGGAATCTAACTCATAAATGCTGTTAATTTAAAAAAAAAAAAAAATTAGGTGCAGTGTTTAATGCATTTTTTAAATCATTTGGCTGTTTGGTTTTCATTGCATGGATACAAAAATTACAGCATTCAATCAAGCATTCCAGAAGCCCCATGACAAGTGATTTTTGGATAGCCAAAAATTGCTTCTAGGGGATTTCTAAAACATCAGCCACTGCAGTAGGAGAAGGATTTATTATTTTATTCAGCACACACACATTACCTTGCACCTCTCAACAGATGATTTCACTGTCTGCACTTCTCTCAGGGCTCTCTGAATCTCCCAACTTAATTATGACTATTATGAATAATTTAATCTCTACAAACATTGCTTTGTCTCTGCTGTCTCTTTCCCAGTTTCAGCTGCTGGTCCCTGTAAAGGTTTTGGGAGCACCTTGCTGTCACCCTTTTGGGAGTCTGAAAATCCCATGTTTAATACCAGGCTGTTTCCTATTGCTTAGCTACTCCTTAATCCATAACATTCCCTTTTCCTATTGTCCTATAACTTTAATTTTTTAATAGTGTCTCGCTGGGGCTTTTGTAAGTAGCTTTTTGAGGTGGTTTATCCCCCAGTTCTGGACTCTTTAGCCACAATTGAAGGATTTGGGTTGAGTTATTTTGCTTCCCATGCTGTGTCTGTTTATCTGAGTGAGGGCACTGCAGCATTCCAGCCACTTTGCTTCGTGGGAAAGGAGACATGGGCTAATTCCATGATAATCCTTACGACCCTTGTTAAAGATAAGGACAAGTCTTCTGCAGTTACGTGGTGAGCGATTTGAATGCGATAAAGGATTTTCAAACACGTCATGGACAGGGCATTCCTGACTTTTTCAGTAAACAATATTTGGTTTTATTGACTTTAATATATATTTGGTTTCTCTTTCCTCGTGAAATTCTCTGGGAAGTCCCAATCTTTCCACACTTGTAAAGGAATAAACATGGAGTAGATCCATATTTGCTGTTTGTACTTTCTAGCTTATTTAAGATATTCTGTAGTTTTGTTCAAGCTCTTCTTGATTTGGATTTTGACTCATTTGCTTCCCACTATTTTGTTTTCCAGTGAGCATCCTCCTCCCTGCTCTCCTGTTCTCCCATTGGAGGCTCTCTCACATTCCTCAAGCACACCACAGGCAGAATCTGTTGCCTTTAATTTTCCCACCTTTGGACTTTTCTTACATGAAATGATCCGTATTTAAAATCCTCCTGTGAACAGATGCAGATTTCCGTGTTACCCTACTCGTTTTAGAGAACATTGGCTTTTTCCCTGTCCCAAATATGATTTTATTCTTGGCAGGGAAGAGCTGAAGTGCTGTTTGTTTGCAGAATTTCCGGATGACTGACAGCATGCTCAGCCCTCAGAGTCCTCACGGTAAACACAGCTCTTGCTATTGGAAAAATACATCAGAAATCCCAAAATAAAGCAGGGAATGTACAGTATTCCCAAGTTAGGAACACCACGTGTGGCTTTTGATGGCAGTTTATTTGATTCTGGGATGTAGGAGAAGTGATATCTTTCGGATGCCTTTCAGGGAGAGCCAGAACATCTTTTTTTTCCTTTTCCTACTCATCAGGAAACACTTAGGAATGAGCAATTCCACCTATTTGTCTTGATGATAGCTGTTTTCTCCTGGTATAAGGAAATACTTTCCACTTGTATTAGACCATTATCTCACACGGATGTGCAGCAGATTTCCATTTGCTGCTCTTGGCTGGGAAGGACATAGTAAGAGAAATCTGCGGGAAGTTGGGGAAAGAAAAAGAGAATTTGAAGTTTCTTAAGCTGCTCAACTGTGTGTTCTGACTTAGCCTTAAAATTCCTCATTTTTGGGGTTACTGTGGTGAGGATAACTAAGGAAAATGCCACTGATGGAGGTGAGTGCTGCTGTATTAACAATTTTGTTTGGGGCTGGCAAAACCTCTTGGTGCCAGTCGGATGCTGACCCTCAGGATGTTGGGATATCTTTTGTAACTCTACTGGTGCTAAATCCCTCTCCCACAATAACTCCCATCTCTTTCACCTGTGCTTCAGGAAACCTTTGAAAAGGGAGTTGTCAGGTCAGATTGTCTTTTTTTTAATAACTAGAAATCCCCTGGAATTTCTTGGTAAATACCCTGTAGGGCATGCTCCTGGTATAGGGACCCAGCAAACTCTGGCCTTGGAATAGCTCAAAAGCCATAAGTAAATATGTTCTTGGAATTACATTTTAAAATTGGTTTTCATCTTTAACTCATTTTGGAGTTAAAACCTAATTATGAAGATTAAATTCAGGTTAAAGAATCCAATTTTCTTGTAGTTCTGCATTAAATGAGCTGCCAGAACTCACCTGGTGGTGACAGGTTGGGAAGGAACATTCTCTGAGGTGGCATCACTAAACTGCAGACTCTAGCCTAAAACTGTATTTTAAACATTAATTTGCATAGAATGCAGGTCCTGTCTTTAAGAAAAAAATTTAATTACCTCTCCCCCAGCTGGCCCTGTCTATGATGAGACTGCAGTGGAAAAGTAGGATTCATGCTCTGGAAAAAGGGTGTTTGCCAGATTCTCATCTGAATTGTAAAGAGCAGCTTTGGCTTTGAAATCAGCCATGAGTTCGCGGTGCCCTTCTATGGCTGAGTGAATGAAGGATGGATTTGGGCAGTGCTGTCTGTTTTTCTGGTGGTTTTTGTGACATGGGCAACCACAGAACATAAAATCCAGTGGAAAATTCATCCATATGTTTTGTGTTGCTGGAAGTTCAGGTTGTGCTGGTTGATTTCGAAGGGAACATTGAAACACGTGTTGGCAGCAGTTAAAAAGCACGGTGTTTAATGATCATCCCAGCTGGTCTCATCCCAGAAAACATCAACTGTTTATGCTGCTGAAACCACTGGAACACTTCTGGAATAGGGGGGCTCTTGCAGCTGTCCCATACTGGCATCTCAGTGAAGCACAAAGAAACTTTACCCTGGGTGCTTTGGATATAACACAGAAATCTGAGGGATCAGGCAGAGTGAATTCCAACAAAGCTGTGACAGCCACGAGCCCTTGCTCAAATTGTAGCTGATTTCTGGGCCAAGGAACTCCTAAGTGGTGCAGTTGGCTGATTTAGTATGTTTTGGTCTTGTTTTACTGCTCTGAACCAAGATCACTTTGAAGAGAGCGAGAATTAATTGTAGCACCATTGGATTAATTGTACACTGGAGTTCCTGCCCTCAGAGTTGCTAAAAGTTTGTCTGGATTAGCCCAGGAGCAGTACAGCAGTCCAGTGGCATCCCTGTGGTCCCAAAGGCATTTTAGCAGAGGATTATTTTTCCATATGTGGAAAAGCTTTGGGATTTTGAATAAAAAGTGAAAAGGAAATAGACACACTCAGCATATAAATACTTTACCCAATGTGCATCTTTTCTGCAATCATTAAATGCCTTGAAAAGGTCACTTCCAACCCAGACCGGTGGATGATTCTGTGGTCCTGATAGTGAGGAATGGTCAGCTCTGCTGTTAATTACAAAATCCGATGGAAGCTGAATTGGTGCAATCTGATCATCTTAGACTCAGTTGCCTTTATTCCAAGGCTCCTGAAGGCAGTTATTCTGGAGTCACTTAGTTGTGACATGACCTGGTGTGTCTCAAAATGACACTTTTCAAGAAGTTGCCAAATAGAGCCATCTGTTTTCTCATACTCTAATTGCTCATTCAGCCCGAACGGCTCCGTGGATCCAAGGAAAGCAGGGAGTGAGAGGGGCCAAGTGTTGATGGGCTGTTCTGAAGCTCTCGGTGTGGATTAAGATTCCATGGCTCAATATCCCATCCATCCCTGCCCTCTGGCAGTGGGAAGCCATTCCCTGTGTCCTGTCCCTCCATGCCTTGTCCCCAGTCCCTCTCCAGCTCTCCTGGAGCCCCTTTAGGCCCTGCCAGGGGCTCTGAGCTCTCCCTGGAGCCTTCTCTCCTGGTGAGCACCCCCAGCTCTCCCAGCCTGGCTCCAGAGCAGAGGGGCTCCAGCCTTCAGAGCATCTCTGTGGCCTTCTCCTATCAAATTTCTGTCTTTTTGAAAGCAGATCTCTATAATTTCTTTTGAGTTTTGCTTTAAGTTTATGGATATTTTTAATGTGGTTCCAATCCTGTGAACAAGAACTTTTTACTTGCTAACCTGTGAATTTGCAGTGATTATTGAGAGAGGTGTGAAAAGCAAAGTAAATCACACACTAAAAGAGGGTGGATTCTGACCAGATACTGGAAATAAATTCCTCCCTGGGAGGGTGGGCAGGCCCTGGCACAGGGTGCCCAGAACAGCTGTGGCTGCCCCTGGATCCCTGGAAGTGCCCAAGGCCAGGCTGGACATTGGGGCTTGGAGCAGCCTGGGATAGTGGAAGGTGTCCCTGCCCATGGCAGGGGGTGGAATTGGATGAGCTTTCAGGTCCCTTCCAACACAAACCAGTCTGGGATTCTATAGCTCTCCTTGTTCTCTTACTGAGTCCAGGCCTGGAAATGTCTTTGTAGCATTTCTGGGTGAAATACCTGCGCTTGGCATGGTACTGCTGATCCAGCCAGCCAAAATTTATGGAAGACTGGAGCTGCAGAAATGATCCCTTGTTCTGAATGTTCAGGGATCCATAGTGATTCATCTTCTGGCTGCTTGCAGCTGAGGGAGCAGAGCAAGCCCCAGCAGTTGCTGACGGTGAGAGTGAGGGAGCTGCCAAGGCACAGGCAGTGGCATTCCCTGGATTCCCTGCCTGGAAGACTTTCCTCAGCCTCCCTGCTGAAGAGAGGAATAAGTTTGTAGATGCTTGAAGGACTTGCTCAGTGCATCTCTCCCAATTTCCTCTTGACCAGACCTGGGACTTCATGTATAATGTCACCTTCAGGTCTGTAGCTTCCAGTTAAACCAGTGCTTGTGCTTCACAGAAATCCATATCCCTGATTTATTGCATAGGTTTTCCCCAACAAAGGTTTCATGAGACAGTTCAGGAATCTGGACAAGTTTAATTCTATGGAGCAGCTTTGGATTAACCTGAAACCTCTGGTAGTTGATGTCTTTGTGTTAATTGGTGGTGGCTCTCTCAGGAGGTTACACAGACCCATATGAAGTCTCCAAGTTATATCAGGAATATGTAGGATATATGGGATATGGACCAGCTGATCACCTCATTAACCCAGTAACCCCAAAATCTTGGTCAGGAGGGAGCCAAACCCACCCCAGCTGCAACACAACTTCCAGCCCCCTCCTGGGAAGTGGGATGTGGGCACAGACATCAGGTTACACCTACTAGGGCAGGGTGAGGTCTGTAATTGCTCCAAGGCTGATGCTGAGAAAGAGGTGATGTGCAGCCATAATGAACAGCCACTTAATTGAGTGATTTGCCCAGGTTGTGTAGGATACAAAGCAGGATGTGTGGAGATCACCCAGCAAAGCAGCTTTGCAGGAAATGATCCGAAGTTGTGGGCAGAAGCTGCTGGAGCAGCTGTGAGCCTCTTTTTTTGGAAATGTTGAGAGTTCCCAAACCTTTCCAGGGCTGCACATACTCCCTGTTCTCATCACCCCTGGGAAAGTAAACCCTGGAGTTCCTGCTGTTCATCTGAAGCCCTACTTTGTTTTTTGAGCAAACACTGCACAGCCTTAAAAAGCCCAACAGAACAGGATGCTTTTTCTTTCCTGTGAAAGCAAGTGTTAAATACTGGATTACAAGATGGGAAGTGGACTTGTATTTTTATGTGGCTCTTTTGTAATTCCAGGATTATGTTTAACAAAGATCCTCTTCAGCTACACCAGTGTTTCATCCCCTTTGGATGCTGGTGACCCCAGGGCTTTCCTTACCACGTTAAACTCTCTGAGATGGAGTTTTTTACTCTATATTCAAGATGGAATTTCCTTTTTCTGCTTCTCAGTATTTTGTTAACCTATTTTAGGAATGATTCCTCTGGATTTACACCAAATATAGCTGCCATGAGTCAGCCTCTGTTCCTGATTTTGGACTCAGAGATGCACTTGCTGCTTTTGCATTCCCTCTGCCTTGGTAATTTCCCCCTTTAAGTTTCTAATCTGGTCCCCCTGCATTCCTCAAGGAGCTTTCTTCAGTTTACATGGCTTTCCTATTGATCTCAGGATTTTCAAGATTGTCACAATATTTTATAAATTGGCAGCAGCAGAAGAATCCAGCACATGGAATAGGACAAGGGGGAAATGGTTTTAAACTGAAGGAGGGTGAATTTAGATGGGATATTGGGAAGGAATTCTTGGCTGTGAGGATGGGGAGGCCCTGGCACAGGTTGCTCTGAGAAGCTGTGGCTGCCCTATCCCTGGAAGTGTTTCAAGCCAGATTAGACAGGGTTTGGAGCGACCTGGGACAGTGGAAGGTGTCCTTGCCCATGGCAGGGGTGGCACTGCATGAGCTTTAAGTCTCTTCCAACCCAAAGTCTGGGATTCCATAACACACCATATCCAGTTGTCTGTTAGACCGTCACAAAGCCCTCAGCTGGCATTTTAATGTACGAGTGTCAGATCTGGAACTGCAGTGTTCTTCTGGTTGCTCTGAAGCTCTAGGGAGATCTGGTCCTTCACATGGCACCTGTGGAACAAAGTTCCTCGGGAGCTTCCTGCCCAGCACGGACTGTCCTGTGCTGGAACCTGGCTGGAATCAGTAACTCATGGCACACGTTGTCCAAGAGCCATGGGATGAGACAGGCTGCACACAGCGGGATGTATAAGGCTGGGGAGGCACGGGAAGCTTGTCAGTGATGCCAGCTCCGAATTCCAAGGTGGTTCAGGAACTGATGAGGATTTTTTTGAGTGCCCTCTTAATTGCTGGTAATTGGCAGCACAGCCTGAGCAGTTCTGCCTCATGTTCAGTTCTCTGTTTCCCTGCTCTGATGTCTGCAGAAGATTTTCAGGATCAGATGGCAGCAGTGAATTGCAAATCAGGAGGATTAGCATTTGTATCAAACATGCTCCAGCAGAAGGAGATTACAAGTCCTGGGTCAGCAAGAGCTCAGGAGTGTAGCTGTGGAGCTGGTGCTGTGGTGGGGATGGGAATTCTGCTCCCTTCCTTCTGCAAGGCTGCTGTGACAGATCATAGAATCGTGGAATATCCTGAGCTGGAAAGAACCCACAAGGATACAGACATCCCAGCAATCCCACCCTGTGCCTGAGAGCGTTGTCCAAATGCTCCTGGAGCTCTGGCAGCCTTGGGGCTGTGCCCATTCCCTGGGGAGCCTGGTCAGTGCTCCATCTGGGTGAAGAATCTTTACTTAGTAATAATATTTTGCTTCTGCCAAGATGTTGTGTTCTCCTGTGAAAATGCAGAATAAAATCCCTCCAAAATGTCTGTCCTGTCCTTCAGTATCAGACCTCCCTTTCTCTTTTCAGCCAGTGACAGGTGTTTTACATCAGATGAAAGAGCAGGAGAGGTGCAGGCACACGTTTCATGTTTTCAGAGCTGCTTTCAGTGTTGGCTGGGCTGAACAAAGGAGGGATGTGAGTGCATCAATGGCAGCTTCACCTCAGCTCATCCACACTGACTTGGAAATACCTGCAGGCTTGTGTTCATTTAAAAACTAAGAGAGGGAGCAGGGAGAAACCTGGGCTTCCTCTGCCAAGGGCTTAACCACCCACAGAACACACACATGAACTGCTGCCTGTGGCAAACAGGCTGCCTGAGGGGGAAATTAAAAGTGCCACCCTAAAACCCTTTGTAATTACATTTCCGTAGCCCTCAGCCACACTGGGAGGACAAATCTGACACTGTTGTGCTGATACTGAAATCTGGGCACAGCTGGGTTTTAATTTCCAGAGAAGATGGAGGGGTTCGAAGTGCATCTTCCTCTCCTTGTTTTGTGGATCTTCCAACTTCCTTTGGAATTGCACTAGGGGTGTTTTGCACATTGAGGGATGCTGGTGGGATAGCACAGCCCCAGTAATGCCAGTGAGGGATGCTGGTGGGATAACACAGCCCCAGTAATGCAGGGACACGTGTGCCCTGAGAAATTTGTATGGAAATACTTTATGGAATGTCATTCACTGTGCTCTGATTCTAAATACAGGCACCATTCTGTTTAAATTTGTGTAGGTAAAGAAATGAAAATATAACATATAAATTACAAATGTGATTAAATGTGTATTATTAATTGAAAAGGAATAACCAGGTTATTTTATAGTTATTGAAATAAGTCAATTTGGGAAAAAAAATACAGAGAAAGGGGGGACCTTGGGGAAGCGTCTTGCTGTGTAACATTTGTTCTTTCTGAAGTGTGTATTCCCAGGCTCTCCAGATCGTAGAGGTCGTGGCTACTCTCACAATTTGCCCTCCTTTTCTTTCCCTCAAGGACATTTTTTTCACTCCTGTTGCCTGGCAATTCCTGTGAAGATTGCCCAGGCCCTGCCCTGTGCTTTCCCTGTGTTCCCTGTGCCGGTCACACTATCCAACATCTTAGGACTGCACTTCCAGAGGATGCACATCCAGCCTGGTTTCTGATTTACCCACAGCGTCTGCTGCCTACTGCGCTGCTTATTATATATTTAATTCCTTCTAGATCCCCTGTTAATTCTTCCTTGCTGTTGGAATCATCTCTTAAAGCTGAATTAATCATTGAACAGAAACCAGGAACTCCGTTTCTGTTGTTTATTAAGGAAATAAAAAATATGCCACCAGTATTTCACAAAACATCTTCTGGGAATACTGAGTTTATTTTCCAAGCATGGAAAAAAACTTGTGAATTCATTAAAAAGTAGAGCGAATCTTACCAAAATTAGTCCCCTACCAGACTGGGGGGTTTATCACAGTTATTATCAATTTGGGCATTGTCAGAGGACAGAGAAATCTGGAGAAAGGAAATCTGTCTCTTGAGTAGGTGATGTGCACCTGTTGTATGATTGATAGAGTTCATTTAAGATGAAAATTGAATTGTTAGGGAGAAATGATGGCAGAAAAAAGCCTTATTATGTATAGAGATGAGGCTTATCAGCATGAAAAGAAATGTGTCACAAATTGGTTGCAAATCAAAGGCCTGATTTTTTTTCTTCTTTTTCAAAAAGGCACAAATAAGGGTGTGCACTGTAAATCATGGAATTGCTGTGCAATGTGTGCTGGGATCTTTTGTGCAATATAAAAAGGCTTTTTCTCTGTAGAGTTTATAATATGAAGCTGTGAGGCTACAGACAACTCTGTGTGCTTAAACCAGGTGGGTTTATTCTGGCTACACCTGAGTGTGTTGTAAAATCAACACTGAATTCTAAGAATAATTAAATTATCAGTCATAGGTACAATCATGGAATTGTTAAAGTTGGAAACAGCCTCCAAGAACATTGAGTTCAAATGTTTCCCTGGCACTGCACCAAGAGAGCTGGAGAGGGCCTGGGGACAAGGGATGGAGGGACAGGACACAGGGAATGGCTTCCCACTGCCAGAGGGCAGGGCTGGATGGGATATTAGGCAGGAATTGTTCCCTGTGAGGGTGGGCAGGCCCTGGCACAGGGTGCCCAGAGCAGCTGTGGCTGCCCCTGGATCCCTGGAACTGTCCAAGGCCAGGCTGGACATTGGGGCTTGGGGCAGCCTGGGACAGGGGGAGGTGTCCCTGCCATGGCAGGGGTGGCACTGGATGGGCTTCAAGGTTCCTCCCAACCCAAACCATTCCACGATTTTGTGATTGTTTAACCTACACATGGATGCTGAAGCCCTGGTTGTTCAAGTGGCTCCTCGGCTCCATGACCTTGCAGCCTGGAGGAATCGATTTGAGATGAGTACAGACGTTGTGGGAAGGCCAATATTTGCCTGGCTGCCTCAGACTAAGCTTTTCCTTTCAAACATTTCCGAGAGACTTCCAGGACTTTTTAAACTGGTTTTTTGCTGTCAGCACTCACTGTTATTTTAAGGAAGAAGGGAATGGCTGCTCTGCAATTTCTGCCATGCCATTCTTATCCCCCTGATGGAAAACAAAGGAAGCAAAGCTGGGTTTTCTGGCCATCATAGGTTGGGGATTTAGTAGTTCTATTTTCCTGATAGAAACTGCAAGCTGTAAGCTCCCTCAAATTTCTCTACCCACTCTTTAGTTTGGGAAGGAATGTCCAGAAATCTGTGAAAAGTGTCAATTGTTGACTTGCTGTGGCCTTTCAGCCCTTTCCTTTGTGTTGCTGCAAAAGCATTCCTGGTTTTGGCCTCCTGGGCTGGGTGTATTCACTGGAAACCTGAACAAGTGTTTAGATGAATAAAAGCACTGCAAAATCCTCTGTAATGGCAGGCTGGGAAATTCTTGGTTTTAACAGTGGTTATGAAATGAATATGCTAATTGAGTGCATATTGCATGTGTTAGAGAATCATGCCATACATGCACTGATTATTGGCTCCTGTCTCTTACACAGTTGTGTCTGCCAGTAACCTCTGGTAATTCCTGTATGGAATGTTTAACTTGTGTTCGAGGCCTAGGACAGCTTTAGAGACGTCCATAGCCTTCATTTAAGGATTTCCATCATGGTCATCTGTGCAAGCATGCTTTCTGTTATGCTGGTTATGTGTTGTTTTACTGTGTATTTTTGCAGGATTAGGCTCAGAGTCTATGAAAGAAACGCCAAGTAGGACAGAATTCCAATAGGATGTGAGTTGGATAAATACTAGAGCAGTAGGGCATAGGTGCAGAATCATGGAATCCCAGACTGGTTTGGGTTGGAAGGGACCTTGAATCTCATCCATTGCCACCCTGTGCCATGAACAGGGCACCTTCCACTGGCCCAGGTTGCTCCGAGCCCCCTCTAGCCTGGCCTGGAAGGATGGCAGCATTCCTGGTAGGGAGAAGGATGCTGAAAGATGACTCTTCTGCCCAGGAGCATGGCACAGGTTGGTCATGGAGACCCTTGGATTTGGGATGTGGTGACCAGGCAGTGATCCCCACCAGCACTGCTTAACCTTTGGGAAAACGGTGCCAAGCTGTTGTGGGCACCGAGCTGTAAAACACCTGCTCTCCCACTCCACTGCAGTCTTTGAGAGCTGGAAGTGATGAAGTAAGTCTTTAACATTTAAACCAACTATTTAATTTCATATTTTCAGTTTGAGCAATCTTTCTTTTGGAGGTTTGTAATAATAATTGCAACACCAGTGCCTTTGGGTGCACATCCCTATTTTTTTAAGCCTGTGCTATCCCATATTTCCTTAGGAAGTTAAACCACTGCCTGAGCTCTGCCTATGATTGTTGTGAATTTCTTAATTTGAGTTCTGTTTGTTCATCACTTGGCAGCTTTCCCCCAAAAAGTCAGCAACTTCTTTTGCTTATTTTTCAAGTGGTACCAAGTTGCCCCATATATTTTCTGGGTTTTGGTGGTCCTTAATAGCACAGGGCACATCAAGCCCAGCATAAATCTGGAGTCTGTTTTACTCCTTCCATGTAGCTTGGTTTCCAAATGAAGTGAGGGAATGCCAGCATCTGCCTGCCCTATGGATGGGAAAGACTTTCAGGCTCCTGGGCTTGTTAACACAGTGCCTCTTGCCAACACGAAATTACAAAAAGATGATGATAAACAAACTTCTTGCCAAAGCTCCCGTTCTGCTGACAGATTTAGCCTGGGCCCTCGTTCATCCTCCCTGGTACTGCTTTGTTTCAGAACAAAGATTCCAAAATATTTAAGGAAGAAGGGACTATTAGGGAGGATTGATCCCCTCCATTTTGCACTGTTCATCTTCCTGTTTCCCAGTCTCCAAACCCCATCTGGGTCCATCCGTCAACGTGAGCAAAGGAAGAGAAGAGGACAGGGAGAGATTTGCTGTGCTGCCTGATGGGAAAGTGGGGCTGGAGCTGCTCCTCAACCCTGCCTTGGGTTTCCAGTCTCGACCAGAGAAGAAATTCCAGAAGTGACCAGAAAACAGGACCTGGGGGAAGACTGTTAGAGAACAATGAGGAACAGCCATGGCTGGAAGTGACAAATTACAGCCAAAACCTGCAGCACAGTGGATTTGACCAAATAAAGCCCAGGGAAGCCTGACCCATCTGTCATTAAAAGGACATCTCTGCCTTCATCTGATTTTAATGCCAGGAATATTGTATTGCTGATGTGCCAGCTTTTAATGGTGTGATCAACTCCCAGACAAATTTAGATCTTTATCCTGTTGCAATCCGTGGGAAGGAGTGATATTTTCAATATTTGGGATATGGCTGCAAAGGGATTCTCCCATTTTGGGGGGAGTAATTATAAAAATGGAGGGAGGTAGTGGTAGTGGTTGGAGCAAAACATAAATTAAAGCTTGTCTTTGAGGATAATGTGATGGAAAATGTGTATTGCACCTGCCCATATGGCCTGGTTTACCTTAGAATCATGGAATCATTTAGGTTGGAAGAGTCCTCTAAGATCATTGAGTCCAACTGTGAACCCAGCACTGCCAAGGCCACCACTGACCTGTGTTCCCTGAACACTTCCAGGGATGGTTATTCCACCTATTCCAGTGCTTCCAGTGAGCTCACCCTTGAATCCATTGCTCTCCTGCATCTTCTCTGCATCTGTAAAATAAAGCCAAAGAGGTGATCAATTATTTCATATTTTTAAAGAGCTTGAAGAGGGGAAGATTATAGTTTTTAGTACCATGAACTGTCTTTTTATGGATATTACTTTTGTGTCTGGTTGTTCTGTCTGACTCCTACAATGCAACTTCTCTTAGGAGAAGGAGCAGTGGTTGGCTGGGAGGGAGGTCTAAAGCAGCTCGAGAAGGCTCAGAGAAGAAAGATAACTCAGACTATTTTGTTTGGTTTTTTGTAGTGATGGGATGATGTAGTGGGATACATGTTTATAATCCAGGCTTTTCCTGATGGCCAACCCAAATGTCCCAAGGCAGTGCTTGTGGAAAGGAAGGAGCACAGAGAAGTGTCTTCAAGCTGTGTATTCCAGGAAGCTTTTTCAGCAGTACATAATGAAGTAGGTAGGGAAGATAAAAGAATGGAGATGATCAGCTGGAGCAGGCCGTGGCTCAGTCGGAGAGCACCGAGTACAAGAGTACAGCAGGGTTCATCTCCAAAGGGAAAGTCAGCAAGGCCTCAAGTTAGAGAAATTAATAGGAATATATCAAGGAAGTCATTTGAGAACTGCTGAGAATGGTTTGGGACACACCAGGGCAGATATGTTAGATCTTTTTAAAAATACATACATTTATTTGTTACCTGCTGGTGAAACCCATCAGACTTGCAGATAAAAAGCTGGGAATTTGCAGCACGGAATTCATCTGCGTTAAGACATTTTCTTCTCTGGAAACAAGGTAGTATAACCCCAGCTGTGTCAGAATCTTTTGCTTTTTCTCATTCTGAAATTTCTTATGGGGAAACTGGTTCAAGGCCAGGTTGAACGGGACTTGGAATAACAGGGTCTGGTGGAAAGTGTTCCTGCCCATGGCAGAGGGTTGGAACTGGATGAGCTTTAAGGTCTTTCCCAACCCAAACCAGTCTGTGAGTCTATGATTCAATAATTCCTCATTTATTTAGGCTCAAAGGGGTGTTTGTGTAAGCTCTGTCTAATTCAAATAGGCAAACACAATGTCCAGATATTTTGCCACCCATGTTCAGGTTCACCTGTGCAACAAGTGACCCCATCTTCCTAGTCCTTTTCAGGGAGGACAGGGATTTCCTTTACTATAGTTCATTATGCAGTTTAGCATATGAAATGGAATAAATAACTGAATTATCATTTTTTGATTCTCTGGCTTTTAAGCAGACCGTAAACTTCAGCAGACAGAAGGTCGAGATTTTTCCTGCCTCAGCATTTATTTTTTGGGCAGTCCGTGGTCAGCAAATTCCAAAGTCAAGAGCTGCTTTGTGCTTATAAATTATCCATTTCATTTTTCATACAATGAAGACAAAAGGGTTTGTTGCTGTTAGAGATGTCAGGCTTTTCTTGATTGGAAGTATGTGGGTTTATTTAATTCTTTATCTCAGAGGAGGCAATAGGTGATGGGAATATGGTTTCTTTGGGATTTGTCTCCCAGGACACTCTGCTGTGTCTCCTCAGTGAAGAGCTGAGTGCTCCTGTCCTGGTGTGGAGGTGGATCTGACGGAAGATGCTGTAGACTGTAAATTTTCAGAATCAGCTTTGTTTTCCCTTTGCTGGTTTTTGAGATCAGGATGGTCAAGTGCTGTAGTGAAATTCCTTACTCCAAGGCATTTCCATGGGGTTTAGTTCTTTCCCTCCTCTGGGGAGGTTGACATCAGCTGGGAGAGCTGAGGGTGTTCACCTGGAGAAGAGAAGGCGACCTGGGATACTGGAAGGTGTCCCTGCTCATGGCAGGGGGCGGAGCTGGATGATTTTTAAGGTCCTTCCCACCCAAACCAGTCTGGGTTTCCATGTGTCAGCCTGATGTGTTCACATCATAAAAAATCCTGTTACATTTCTAGAACAGGTTCACTATTTTGTTTCACATGAGAGATGTTCAGTCAACTCTTAGTTAAGATGTTGCTAAAAAAAGAATAAGGGAAAGAAGAAGCTGCTCATTGTGGAAACAAATCTCCAAGCTTGTGCCTACTGTCCCAGACTTCTTTGGGGAAAGGTGGGATATACCATTGTAACTTGCCTAAATTAACCTTTAGCAGAGAAATTGGAAGGTAATTTAATTATTGTTTGGCAGATCCCAAGCGAGGGTCAAGCTTCAAATGACTTAAGTGAAAAATTGTCAGAAAATTAGTGGAATTTGCATGGAGTGTAAGGTCAGGAGGCCTTTTCATGTTCAAGGAGACTTTGGCTGAATATTATTAGCATGCAATTTGTATAAAATTCATTTAAAGAGGTGATGTGCAGGTCAAGGAAGAAACGTATCTCTTTTCTTTGTTAACACTCTCTCATGTTGGTTCTGTGCCACCTGATGTGAAATAAATGACTTTTGGCACAGAGAAAATACCACCCTCTTTCCACGGTGTAAGGAATCGGTCTCTCAAAAGCAATTACATCCCAGTGCCACAAAATACAAGGCAATGGGAGTTTAAAGGGAAAGTCACCTTGACACAAGGAGTGACTTGAAACAAAATGGAGAAATGTCTCTTGTTCAGAACAGCTCCCATTTCCATTGTTTACTCTTTTCTTTTCAAGTTCAGAGCTGCCATTTAATTTTTGGAGAGCCTGAAAGACTCACCTGTCCATGTCACTGTTTTAAAAACCCTGCAAAATATATTTATTTCTCTGTTTGTAAAGATTTCATTCCTTTATTCTGAAAAGATAATGATAATAACTTTGTTAACTTCCTGGATTTTCCATGCCAGCTTTATTCTTTTAGGTTTTATATTTGGTCAGAGGTTAAATTTTATGATCTTGGAGATCTTTTTCAACCATCGTGATGGGGGTTGCAAATCCCTCTGTGGACATGGGGGGATCTGGGCATGGTGTTTCCAAAAGCACAAAGTAAACCAGTGATGGAGGAAAACACTGGGGTGAGATGTTCCAGGTGTCCTGTGTCTGTAGGAGTTTGGAGATGTGGTGATTCCTGATTCCCAGGGGTGGGGGACACCCTCACAGAATCACAGGATCATTAAGGTTGGAAAAGCCCTCCAGGGTCGTGGAGTCCAACCAATTCCCCAGCACTGCCAAGGCCACACTGCCTCATGTCCCCAGGTGCCACATCCACACGGCTTTTAAATCCCTCCGGGGATGGGGACTCAACACTGCCCTGGGCAGCTGTTCCAATGCCTGACCACCCTTTCAGTGAAGACATTTTCCCAATATCCAACCTAACATTCCGTGGTGCAGCTGGAGGCCATTTCCTGTTGTCCCCTTGCTTGGCAGCATCAGGAGAGCACTGTTCCAGAGCATAAATCCCAACTCTGCTCTGAGTCAAAACCATCCCACAGTAGCTCTGCAACCACTTCACAGCACGCCACGTTCAAGCTGAGCATTCCCAGCACAGACATTTCCATTCCCTGGAATGGAAATGCTGCCTGGAAAACCCCCGGCACAGGCGCGGTTTGCCGGGCGCGTTGTCCCACTGCCGGCGCGGTGACAGCACCGTCCCCGAGCTCCCTTGTGGCTCTGTTTGCCCTTCATGCGGAGCGGTTCCCTCGTGTGATGGGAGCGGGTCCTGCACTTTCACAGGAAGGGTAAAATAGATGAAAACGTAACCAGGTTACAGCCACAAAGTATCCCGACACTGTTTGCTAGCAGCTTATTCCCATGGCATTCCTGCTGGAGTTACTCCTTGCTGGAGTCTCTCGGAGCAACTGAGCGTCGCTGTCTCAGGGATTAGGAAGCACTGGAAGCTCCTGCAATAGAGCAACACTGGTGTTTGTCTGTTTATAATTAATTTTTAGTAGTCTTTTTGTTGGGTATTCATGGCCACAAGCAAACGCTGCAGGTTCTGGCGGTGCAGGAGGTTTAATTTTGCTAATCCTGTTTTATTCCCATTTCAGTGTAGCTGTTTCAATGCCACAACATGGTGCCTGCAATGAATTTCAAATGTATTTTTGGATGGCATTGTCTTGCAGAATGGGAGAGAAAATCATCCCTCCCAAGTGCCGTTTGCAGGGGCTCTTTCCTGCTGTCTGGAAATCCCACCCTGCATACAAAGCAGGGAGGAAGCACAAACCTCTTCCTCACAAGCTCTCCAAGCCCCCACCACGATTACAACCTTTTTATCTGGGATAAAAAGCATTTTCTTTCATCCTTCTCAGTAAGAGTGTTTGGCTTTTACCATGTGGTACAACACCTAATGCAAGCCACACATACACGGTCATTTTTTTCCCCCAAATTATGGGGTTTTTTGTACTCTTTACACACACAAGAGTACAGATGAAATTATGCTGGCATTGAAAAGGCACTTTAGAAAAGCCGCCGTGACTCCAGCCCTGCTGGGAGCAGGTCCAGCTGTTACTGGGTGGTTTTTGGGGAGGAACAACTGAAAGGTGAAGAGTGACCCTAATAAATTTTATTTCATAAAATCACAGAATGATTTGGGTTGGAAGGGACCTTAAAGCTCATCCAGTCCCACCCCTGCCATGGGTAGGGACACCTTCCACTAGACCAGGATGCTCCAAGCCCCGTCCAAGTTCCAGGGATGGGGTAGCCACAGCTTCTCGGGGCAGCCTGGTCTTAGACTGATTTTCCTAAAGATCCTGAAGTTCTGCTGTGTGTTAGTGAAGCCACTGATGGAATTCTGTGTCTCCCTGCAGCCTTCTTCTCCCACTTGCTTTGTAACCCAGATTTCCTTTGCTTTGAGAATGGCTCCTTCAGTGCTAACTTGGGGGTGGAGGGACAGCTAATTAATTAAGCACTAATTGTCAAGTCAATCGGTGCTAACATTTAACGTTTGACTTGTTTACTCTGCGGAGGTAAAGCGAAAAGAGTTAATGATCTAACAAATAGTGTGTCCATCATGAGGGACTTGTTTGGAGACAATGGTGTTATTTATGAACTGTAAAATAACACATTTTAACAAAACCCCCAGATTTTGAATCAAGATGGGTTTGGTTCTGGTGTGAAATTACCACTAGATAATGGTAGTGGAGACAAATGCGTTGCCTAATAAAGCTTAATGACTGATTTTCCCATTAATCAGAATTGAGAATGTGCTTCATTAAGATAATTAACTGAGCCAGTTGCTTAACTGACAGTTAGGAGACACAAATTCCCAAGTTACTTGCTTTCCTCTAAATAAAACCCACAAGAAGCTGACCCGGCTTCATTGTCTTTATTGGAGAGAGGAGCACAAGGGCTGTCGAAATCTCCTTGCTCACATAAGGTCTGTGACAGAGATTCCCTGTGGGACATGGGACGCAGGTGGGATGTGGGGGTGGCCCTGCCCAGCCCCACACAGGATCCAAGCCTTGGCCTCCAGGTTTTCACAGTCAGCTCACGCTGAAAGCTCACCAATACCTGCCCTTCTCCATCTCGCCAGCGGCAAATGGCCTTTTATCTGCTGCTTTCAGAAAGGTCAGGTCTTCGGCGGGGTTGGTTTTATCACCCAAGAACTGTTCGCTCTGCCAAGAGGGAGAATTCCTTGCCTGACTTTGTGGCTCCTCCTCTTTGTTCATCGTGAGCTGGAAGTGGGGGTCACGAGCCCTGAGCCCCCCTGGAGCAGGGATGTGGAAGATGAATCTGCTAAGGGTACATTTGTAGGCAGAATATGCAGCGCCAGGGAAGTTGTGGGAATTAACGGAGAGATCCAAAACTTGAATTATTAAATATGCTATCCGGTTGTAATGTCTGGTTGTAAATCCCTTCCTTCACAGCTCTCTGTGTCTGGAATTCTAACAGGGTGATGCTATCAGGACTCTGCACAGACGGCGACTCGGGAGCCAACATAAGGCAACCGTCTCAACTCTGCTTTTCTTTTGTCCTCAGAGTTCCCGGTCTTCCACCATGAATCCTGTTTACAGCCCCGTCCAACCTGGGGCTCCCTACGGAAACCCGAAGAACATGGCCTACACAGGTAGGACAGGGGTTGGTGGCTTTTCCTGGATGTCTGTGTGTGGTGGTGGTGGTTAATCCCTTAATGAGGGACAAAGATTTCCTACCAGGCAGCTGGATGGGAACGCGACTCAGAGGAAAAACCCTTCAGCAAAGCCAGTGCAGCGAGGGTGGTGAGAAGAGTTGGACCTGAATTCGTGCAAAGAGGATACCCTGGAAATCCGTGGGAAAAGGATCCAAAGGGGTTTTCTTTAGATTAACGAAACATGTAAGAAGGTGCTGGGACAGTCAAGTTGGGAGGGCTCCCTTCTGGAGCTGCACTGAGCCACTTGGGTGCACGTGCTGGAATAATCCAGCTGTGGAAATGAGGATCCCACAGCCAAGAGCCCCTTGTTTGGAGAGCATCCAGTTATTGTGATAGCTGGTGACTTAAGCTACATTATTGGCTGATGATTTTTTATTTCAAGTTGTGCCTTGGTTGAGTTAACCTTATGTTGAAGAGCAAGCCTAATGTCTGTTTGAAACCTTCTTTAGAACTGAATTGTCGAAAAATGTCCTTCTTAATACTTGAAAAAGGCCTTGAAAGGTGTTTACCATAATTATGTAACTAGCGGGGAACTAAAGTGTACTGATATGGAAAGAATTCAGCTGCGAGAGAAACGGTGCTTTGGAAAAAGAAAATCCCACCTTAGGTGTATCTGGTTTTCCCTGTGGATTACATTCACCTTGCGTTGCACTGATCTTGTAACCCCCTTAGAAAATCAGCTCTGGAAAACTCCTTTTTATACCATTTTGGGGAATGTAATCAGCTATTGGGTGTCATGCTGTGTTAGGGCTTCCTGCTTTCTATTTGCTTTGCCAGTTGGATGTGTTGACTTTCACCTAATGTGTGGATTTACTTGGGAATGTGCTTTTGTGGAGGAGAGTGGTCACCAGCAAATGGGAATGAACATCAGATACTCTGAGGTGCTTTGTGCATGGGATATTCGGGTTGAGTTTGGCAGCTCTTCCAGCTGGTGGATCAGTGGGGCTGTGAGGAGCCCTGTCTGAGACTCTGCAGAGTAGAGAGTTCCTCAAAGGCATTTTGCCCCATTTTTATTCATCCTTTCTTTTTCCCATTCCAATTTATGCAGCTGCTTTGTTGGAGATACTGTAGCTTGGGGGAACTTTGGTCTCACAGTCAAAGCATGAGAGGCTTGAGAAAAAAACAATCTCTGTGAAAAAGTCTCTTCAAAAATCTCCCCATTGTGAGAGGACTGTGGACTCCAGCAGCGCTTGGGTGATAGAACGAGCTCATAAGTGCACAGTTATTTTCCTACTCTGGAAATAACAGGAATTTTGTGGCTTTCCAGCACAAGAGGCTACTTCTCTCCTACTTTACTTTGATTTTTTTTTTGGCATGTGCTTAAAGCTCTACCTTAATATCCATTCAATGTACATTTCTGTATCTGCTTTCACACAATCCTGAGTGTCTTAGAAGCTGCATTCTGGCACTTGATAAGACAATTTTATTTAAATATTCAGGTGCAGATTGGTCAGAATTTGGACCTTGACCTTTCTAGAAGAATTTTAGAGGGGGAATTCTGCTTTAGATGAAGGAATTCATGGAATTCCAGAATGGTTTAGGTGGGAAGGGACCTTGAAGCTCATCTGATTCCACCCTCTGCAATGGGCAAGGACACCTTCCACAGACCAGGTTGCTCCAAGCCTCATTCAACCTGGGCTTGAACACATGAATTCTGCAGGACTCCTTTAGGAGTAAGTCAAGTGCCAACATTAATGGGATGCTGTCTTCTAAAATAACCTGCTGTTTGATCACTGTGAAGTTTCTACTGTGCACTTAACTGTGTAAAATTTGACTTGGCCGGCTTGTGCCAGCTCTGATCCATGCAGGGATCATGATGAAGTGGCCCCCAGGGACTGGTTTCATCCCAAACCACCCTTCAGGCATTTGTCTTCCAGAATTTGTGGTAAATGCACAGAAATCAGTGGTGGATGTGCAGGATAATCTTGATGGAAAAAGCTGGAGGCAGATCAGACTGGAAAAATTAAAGCAAGGTCCTCAGTTATGTCAATGGTAAAACAAAGAAACAAATGTAGGACAGCACAGCAGGAATATTCCTGCTGGATTGTTCCATTGCCCAGGTGCAAGGTAAGGAGTCAGTGGGCTGAACTCTTACAGTAGAGTTCCAAAATAGAAGTTAAAAAGCATTTAACAGAAGAGCTTTTCTTTTTCTTGGGCAAATAGTATTACAAACTCTTTTAAATCTGAATTTGTTTGAATATGTAATGAAGGAGCCAAAGTTCTATAGAAAAGGAGGAGGAGAAAATTTAAATTTTATCCTCTGTAGACAAAAGACAGGCAACTCCTGAGGGTGGTCTCAGCAGCTATGAAAAGAGCTGTGGAATAAAACTCAGGTGGGATAGAGGCAGAAAGAAAGCAGGGATGGTAATCCCTGGCAGGCTGAATTCTGTGCTTTTGTGGGGGGTTTTTTTTGTGCTAAATGTGAATGTTTTATACTACTTAATATTTTGTTTATTATTTTTATTTATATGGTTGCTTTAGGCTGAAATAATGAGTTTTAATCTGATTTTCTTCTAATTGTAATTTCTGTGTTTTTTTCTGGTGGAGTAGGGAGAGAGGTCCATTGCAAGATAAATAATCCAATTTTTTTCTGCCAGATTGGCTGTTAGGGAAAATAGGAAATCCTTGTGTTCGGGAGAATGGGAAATCCTTGGCACATACTCAAGTACTTGATGAACCATCCGTTTATTCAGAGTCTTCATTTTTCCATTTTGATCTTCCTTAATGGAAGTGTGAAGCACAGTTATTTCCTAAATCATTTTTCAAGTGTTGTCTGGATTAACTGGATTTTTATGGGAAATAATAATTAAATTTAAGAAAGGAAGTTTTAAAATAGAGTTACTTGGTGAGATAAAATCAGAATTGTTCAATTCATAGGAGAAATGTTTATGAAAACAATCCCTGTGTTTGAACTAAGGGATTTATTAAGCACTGGTGGCTTCTCCTCTGTCTCATTTTTGGGGTCCTTAGAACTCCTAGATCTGTTAAATTGCACCCTCCTTTCCCTTTTCTATCGGAAACTGAAAGAGGAAGAGAGTAACTTCTGCTGGCAGTGTTCCTTGCTGCTGGATGAGCAGCGGTTGAGCTGAGGGAAGGTGACACGGGGAGGATATTCCAGCTGCAGACAGAGCTGCATCTGCCCTCTGCCAGGTTTGTGCTCCAAGTCCTGGCTCCTCGCGCCCGGCTGGTGACAGCTTCCACTCCGCTAATTCCGTGGATTTTGGAACATCAGCAGCAGTGCTTCAGTGTTGTTTACTGGTTAATTAAATCAGACTGTAATTAAGTTGGATCTTCATGTAAGCTGTTGTTTTAATTGAGGCTAATTTTAAAATGTATTTAAGGCCTCCAATTTGCTTTTTTTTACTCTTGGTAAATTCACTTTACCTGCCCCAAATGGGAGCTGCTGAACCACCTGGTTTTCCTTTGGCACATCATCCTTCCCATTTCTTTGCACCCACTCCAGGAAGGCACCAGTGCTGCAGTAAGTAGATTAGCCCATTGGTGTGGAATCAGGGGTGAAGAATCAGTCTCTCCTGGAGCTTGTTTGACTTCAAGCGTGAAACTATAAAGTGTTTGTGATAGCTCACACCATTTTCCCTCTCCCTACCAGGAGCTGATTAATATGCTGATAAGATGCTGTGATTCATGAACCTCTGCTAGGCTGACTCTGTGTTCGGCAGAGTTATTCCTAAATAATAAATGGTAATAAAATCCAAGAGCCCAAAGATGTGGAGCTGGTTGGGAAATCTCCAAGGGGTTTGTGTCACGTCGCTCCAGTGTGTGACATTTCTCAGGTCATGCTGTGGCTCGGGAGAGGTGCTCACAGAATCCTGGAATGGTTTCTGGAAGGGACCTGGAAGAACATCTCATTCCAATCCCCAGCCACGGGCAGGGACACCTTCCACTATCCCAGGCTGCTCCAAGCCCTGTCCAGCCTGGCCTTGGACACTTCCAGGGATCCAGGGGCAGCCACGGCTTCTCTGGGCACCCTGTGCCAGGGCCTGCCCACCCTCACAGGGAACAATTCCTTCCCAATATCCCATCCAGCCCTGCCTTCTGGCCGTCTGAAGCCATTCCCTGTGTCCTGTCCCTCCATCCCTTGTCCCCAGTCCCTCTCCAGCTCTCCTGGAGCTCCTCTAGGCCCTGGAAGGGGCTCTGAGCTCTCCCTGGAGCCTTCTCCTCTCCAGGCGAGCACCCCCAGCTCTCCCAGCTTGGCTCCAGCGCAGAGGGACTTTGCCTGCATAGGACCCCTGCACGCTCCTGAAGAGCAAGACACATCTCTGAGTCAGGCTGTTTGCAGCATTTCCAAGTTTAAAATTCCCAGGTTTTGTTATTTTTTCTTCCCCAAGGTGAAACCACAACATTTGTTTGGACATAATGATGAACAGAGGGAATCTGCACCCTCCAGCCATTGGTTTTGTTGGCAGGACAGGAGGTGAAGGATTCTCACGTGTGTTCTTGTCCTCATCCCTGTCATTTGTATTCAGTGTTGAACCTCAGACACAACTGCACATGTGAGGAGTGACCTCGTTCACTCCTGACTGTTCCTGTAATTTATTTGGATGTTGAAAGTCAGTGGCCTTCCATGTTGTTGAAGATGGAAGGATGTTCTGATAGGATTTCTGCTGTCCTCTTTTAATCCTCCTTTTCATACTTCTTGTGGGACAAAGATAATTCTAGGCATGATTTCAGTCTTCCTTATTAACTTACAATAATAATTTGGCTGTATTATTCTCAGAAATGCTGGGCCTTTGATGGCAGATCAGCTCTTTGGCCACACAAACCAAGTTCTTTCACAACTACTCTGTCAAAGAGGATGAACTCTATATTTTTGCCCTTTCTTTTCAGCATTCCTCAGCATTTTTGTGGGGAGCACTGAGGAACATGAGGCAAATGGCAGGGTTGAGGTGCTGTCTCCTTACTTTTCCTTGTGCTCTAAGATGTGCATGCACGTCAGCCCCTTCCATTGATTGGGAAATGGCACTCCTGGATTTAATTAGGCGATCCATCGCTTACCGGGTCTGTAAAACAGGAATTCTAAACCGTGTTCAGGGTGTTGAATTGATTTCAGGGTGATTAAAAATGTATGAAGTGGATACAGTGAATATTTTTCCTCCGGCGTTTCTTCATGTTTATTAATTGGTGTGTATAGAGCAGACAGGAAAATCCTACTTGACTGGGAGAAGAATGAGCTGTGACTTGTGTAGACTCTCGTTGTTTTTGTGTTTAAATGTGTGATTTTCGTACGGGAATACTTCCAAACAACTTGCTGAATTCCTCAGTGTTGGAAGCTGCTGAGTTTCAGCACTGAGATCAGCGATGGATAAATCACTGTCTTGGTAATGAATTAACACAGGGACTTTTTTGAGGCTGTAGAAAGCATAAAACCACTAAGGGAAGGAGGGAGGAGTAGATTTTTGTTTGGGGAGAAGGAAGCAGAGGGGGTTTGGGTCAGATTAAGGATGTTTCTGAGTGGCAGAGGTTTCTCAGGGCAATGGTGGAATCATCATCCCTGAAATTGTTCCAAAGCCATGTGGATGTGGCACTTGGGGATGTGGGGCAGTGGTGGCCTTGGCAGTGCTGGGGAACAATTGGATCAATGGTTTTGGAGGGCTTTTCCATCCTTAATGACTCCATGGTTCTAAAATAATCCATGACATCCACTCAGCTCGTTTGGAGATTGGTCCAACTGATGCCAGCCTTCCAAGGAGTTAGTAGAAACTTTGGGAAACATCCCTCACCCCTTGTTTTGTAACTGTTTGGAGAAGGTTTTACAGGCTTTTGAATTTCCCTGTGTTGTAAAGAAATGGAATAGTCTCAGATGTTAAAAGCAAACAAAACTCATGTTCTGTCTTCCCAAATGACCTCATTGTGGACCTCCTCCTCCTCCAGGCTTGGGTTAGTCCGTGCAACTGGTTTGTTTCTGCCTCATTTCTTGGCTGCAATATTGATTTTGGTTTTCCTCGTGGTGGAAAAGAAATAAAAAGATTAAATGGCCACGCTTGAAGAGGGCTGGGGAAAAATTGTGAGGCAAAGAAGCAAAAAAGCATAGGTGGGAAATAAAAAAGATGGCCTTGGAAACATGTTTTGAGGAGAAAAGTGCTCCATTTAAGGAAGATAAAAGGTGAACAGAGAATTTTCTTGTGTCTCAATTGCTTTTATAGAGTACAGGTACATCTTGTGAAGTTTTTCACTCACTTGGGTAAAAGAGAAGCTTTCTTTTTAAGCATGAGCCCTCCCAAATTTCTGTCTTAAATTGCATATAGACAAATTCTAATCAGTGCTTTTGGCTTTTAAATACACATTCAGTATTCAAATTGATAACTGAAGGGTTTTTTTGTTATCTTCTTTCTTAGTGTTTGCATATCATAGAATGAAACTGGGTTTTGGTGGCTTATTAATTTCTAGTGTGTTTCCGAGCCATCTCCTTTTTCTTTGCTTTAGCCATGGCCAGTTGTTTTCTACCATTTAAAACTTCTTTTTCTGCCTGTTCCCTTCAGTTCCATATCTTTTCCTCTAAGTTCCCCTTACTCTGCTCCTGGACAAGGAGCTTCTGTGTAGGAAGTCAAAATCACAGTGGCCATTTCAGCCTCACAGAATCACTGAGGTTGGAAAAGATCTTTAATATGATCCAAGTCCAGGTGTTCCCCAGCACTGCCAAACACCCCAGACCCATGTCCCGAAATGCCACGTCCACATGGCTTTTAAATCTCTCCAGGGATGGGGACTTTGGGAACCTCTGCCACAGACTCCATGGAGCTGGAAGGTGAACTTGTCATTGTGTGAGTTGGAGATGGGGCTTGTTCATAAACCAGGGTGGAAACATCTCCTGGCCCTGGCACCCCACATTTCCAGGAATCTCTCAGCCAGAGTTAAAATCTCACCCAGTCTAAAATAAATGCCTTTTCCTGCATATTTCTTTCTGCCACTTGCAGTTCAGATTCATATCCTGTCTTGTTTTCCTCCGTGCATGTTTGCACCCCACACATTCAATACCTCTTAAATCCCCAGGTGCTTCAATTAAATGATTGCAAATAAGCTCCAAAGCTGCCTCGTGATCCGTTGAAAAACCTTAATATTTGCTGCCTTTCCTCCCCTCCACACCTTTTTTTTTCATCTTGCACAGAAAAATAAGTGGTCAGATCCTTGTTATGTTTTTTCAGGCTGAAGGTAATAAATTAAAATTTAGTGGCTTGACTTCTGCAAAAATGTTTTTAGATTAAATATTGAGTTTTTCTTCCCTCCTGGTGCACAATTATTTCTCACACCGGGCGCAGTCAATGTGATCCAGCACAGAGGTTTGTACAGACAGAAACGTGAGCTGGGCCAGGCTTGGAAAAGACTTTTATAAGCTTCAGAAATAATTCCCTGGTTTGTACCATATCTGTTAATTACTGAGTCTGTTTTCCTACTGTGCTTTATACCTAATACCTTATTTCTAATTTAATGGGGATCAGCTTTCCCGAAGCAGAGCAGTTGAGTTTATTAATCACAGAATCCCAGAATGGTTCGGGTTGGGAGGGACCTTAAAGATCATCCAGCTGCAGATCTGTTTCGCTGTTCCGTTTCATTAGATTTAGCCTGGTGTGAAGCCAAAATCAGGTGTTGCTTATATGCAAATGCATTCATATACTTATTTTAAAGTGTGTGCGGCTGCCCTTCCCTCTCCCTGCGCTCGCTGGCACTCGGCCTCGTTTCATCTGATGCAGTACTGGGCTAGAATTTTAATGTCTCTGCGGCCAGCGATGATTTATTAGATCCCAAAGCCCTGGCTCTGAGTGCAGGAAGAAAATATTGCAGCAGTGAGCTGCCTTGGCACTGCTCGAATAAATGAGTCCTGAAAGACTCTTTAGTGTTGCAGCCTTTTTTCCCTTCCCCTCCCCTCGGCCCCACCGCTCCCTCCCCCGGCCCCGACCCCTGGATTTCTGCTGACGGTGAGAAGTGCTCGTTTCCTTGCGGGAATTGCCACCTCCGGGTCTTTTTACAGGAATGTATTTGTCAACAGGCTCGTCATGGAAAGCCCTTTGAATTCCCAGAATGAGCTGTCATCCTTCATCTGGGAAAGAATCAGCTTTTGTGGCAGGGTGCAAAGCTTGTGCTCCTGGTGATGAACTGATGGTACATAGAGAAGATCATGGAATTCCAGGGTGGTTTGGGTTGGAAGGGACCATAAAGGTTCCACCCTTGCCATGGGCAGGGACACCTTCCACTGTCCCGGGCTGCTCCAAGCCCCATCCAGCCTGGCCTTGGGCACTGCCAGGAAGCCAGGGACAGCCACAGCTTCTCTGGGCACCCTGTGCCAGGGCCTGCCCCCCCTCACAGGGAACAATTCCTTCCCAATATCCCATCTATCCCTGCCCTCTGGCAGTGGGAAGCCATTCCCTGTGTCCTGTCCCTCCATCCCGTGTCCCCAGTCCCTCTCCAGCTCTCCTGGCGCCCCTTTAGGCCCTGCCAGGGGCTCTGAGCTCTCTCGGGAGCCTTCTCCTCTCCAGGTGAGCCCCCCCAGCTCTCCCAGCCTGGCTCCAGAGCAGAGGGGCTCCAGCCCTCAGCACATTTCCATGACCTCCTCTGGAACTGCTGCAGCAGAGCCTTGTCTTTCCTGTTCTGAGGTCCTGTCTTAGCAGTGACCTGAGGAACGAAAGCCAGCACTTCAGTATTCCCAGGAACAGGAGCAGCATGTGGCCACCACCCCAGTGCTGGCCGTGCTCCTCTCCAAAGCCGCTCCCCAGCCCCTCCTTCCAGAGAACTGTCAGCCCAGCAGCCCTTCCCAGGAGCAGGTCTGAGTTGTTTCACTTCATCAACAAAATAATTTTTCAGGAACAAGTAGAATAAAGAAGATATTGGGCTGAAAGGATGAGCTCTCAGAAGACTGAGAGCAGTAAAGAGGAGGGTTTGGGGGGAGAAGTACAAGGAAGAAACCCTCGAGTAATAACAGGTGGAGAAACTTTGGAGTGCATAGTTACAAAATTCTCTTTAGTAAGTAACCAAAGGAAGTGTCCACTTTATGCTTGATTTGTTGCCATCTACTTACACTTAAAAATGACATTTCTGTGCCTCATCATTAGAGACCTCATGTTTGGCAGCAAAGAGCATCTGTCTCCGGGGAGAAGAGGTCGATTCCGTGGCATTCCCAGGAGATGCAAAGCACATGGTGACTGCAAATGAAATCAGAGAGGGGAAAACCTTAATTTTTACAGCTGAACAATGAAGAATTTCATTCAGAAAGATGAGTGTGTATAGGCATCTGAACTTCTGTTTACCTCTAGTTTCTTTTTATTTCAAATCAGGAACTCAGTTGAGATGAAGACCGTTCTGTGCTGGGTTGAAGGTGTAAAGATGTGTGTCCTGTGCAGGCACTCTGTTGCCAAAATAGTTTTTCTCTCCCCTTAAAACAGTTAAGGAAGCAGCAGTATAATAGACTATCATAGTAATTTCAGGGTGAGCAGAGCAATTTTCCGCAAAAATAACAATTATGTTGTCATCAAACAAGGCATGGTTTGTTCTGAGTCCATTAATATAATGAGGGTCTCATTGAATGCACGAGCAGCAGGTTGGTGACTTGTACCCAACACCCCCAGCTCTCCCAGCCTGGCTCCAGAGCAGAGGGGCTCCAGCCCCTGGAGCATCCTCTGGCCTCCTCTGGACTGGAAATCAAGATTATTTTCCTCTAGTTTGGGTGTCTTGAAAAACTGGTCATTCTGTGATATTTAATGTGCTGTGAACTGTGGTTTGAGAAGAGATTGTCAAGATGGGACTTGAGTCACAAAATCCCAGAATGGTTTGAGCTGGAAGGGACCTTAAAACCCATCCAGTCCCACCCCTGCCATGGGCAGGGACACCTTCCACTGTCCCAGGCTGCTCCAAGCCCTGTCCAGCCTGGCCTTGGACACTGCCAGGGGTCCAGGGGCAGCCACAGCTTCTCTGGGCACCCTGAGCCAGGGCCTGCCCACCCGCACAGACAAGAATTCCTTCCCAATATCCTTCGTCTGTCAAAGGATTTTCATCCCTGGGTTCTTTTCCCTCCTGTTGGTGCTTCACTTGGGCTGTGGAGTTTTAAATTTTTCTTTTAATCCCCACCATCCTTTATCCCTCCCTTGCTTCTCCCAAGCTCTCTGGTTCCTTGAAGGCACTGATGTGGAATTCTCCCATGGAGGATGTTGGATCCATTATGAATAAAAATGAAGTGGAAGTGGAGTGCTTTCCCATTAATGTAAAACTTTGGTTATCATGACAACAGGTTACAACTCTCTTCATTGCCATGACAATCTCCTGCAAAATTGTTAAAATGCCGGCTTATGGTTATTTTTAGTTTGTCCTCTATTCCCATGGAGACCAACTTTTCCTTGAAGTGTTTGATGCTTTGTGCTTGGAGCCTTTAATGAGCCCCACAGAAGTCTGGAAGTCAGGAAAGGCAGAGGCCTCCGAGGTCAACCCATCCCTCCGTCAGCCTTGAGGGATGCTCCGTGCGGTCGCTTTGCTGCTGCTTTTGTTGTATTGTGGGCACTTCTTTTTTATGAATATTATCTTCTCTCGTGTGATTTTTAACATTTACATTTCCTGTAGTGCCCGAGCTCTGGTATTCTTTGCCTATGACCCTATTTTTTATTGTATTCTTTGCACATGACCCTATTTTTTGCATTAAATTCTGTCTGAAAACTTCACATTCTGCACAGGCCACTGGGAACAAAAAATCTACAAGGGAAAATGAAAAACTATAGAGGAGCTTGAACAGGACACATAAAGTGCTAATTTTTAGTTGCTGGGTTGTTTTGGGAAGAAAACCACACAAAAATTAACTTTACTGCCTGTCAATTTACAAAGGAGTTTTACTGGAGTGACATTTGCTCAATCAGCTCAACATTTACTGGCTTATAATTACTATATTACAAATTAATAAAATATTACAAATCAGCTCAAGTAAAAAGGGAAATAAAACTTCTTTGTGATCCTCCTTTGTCCATGGGCTTTTATTTTCTCCCCAAGTGTTTCTGGAAGGTGGTTGAGACCCTGTAGGCCTTCCATTTGTATCCATCACACCTTGAGTCAGGGTTTTCACTGAACTTGGGAATTTTTTCCACATCTAATAACTGTTACAGTTATTCTGTAGTTTCTTAGATATCTTAAATCGTCGTGTCATTAATACCAGCAGAACTCTGAGCTCAGCTGAACCGTCCACTATCCCAGGTTGCTCCAAGCCGTGTCCAAACTGGCCTTGGACACTTCAGGGATGGGGCAGCCACAGCCTCTCATACAGATAATATTTCTATCAATAATTTTAAACCTGTAGAGAGGCTCAGGAGCTTATCATTGATGGTAAAAATCTCCTTTTAAATGGTGTAAAATGTTTCTCTCTCTGGGATAATGAAATCCTTTTGCTGTTAAGGTGACTCTGAATCTTTTTACAGCTGATAAGAGCAATCAGAAGAGTTTTTAATGCCTCTTGCTTGCAGAATCTCAATGCTCATCAGAGTCCTTTTGCTCTCTGGTGTGTCTGAGTTTGCATTTTCCATGCAGACTCCAAATAAAACATGATTTCTGCATAACACAGCCCTCATCTCTAGGATTGTAAGGTTATTTTGGCAGCAGGATCTCCTGGGAAGGTTGATGGCTCAGTTCTACTCTGTAGATACAAGGGGGAGGATGAAATATGGTGGATTTTTGTAGCACTGACAGTGGTGGTAAGATTTTTATCGGGATGTTGCTCAGCATCCTGAGAGATGCAAGGAAGATAAATTCTGATGCTGAGGCTGGAGCACTTAATTGAAATAATAATCTATAAATCCCTTTGATTTTTGTTTTCTGTACTGCTACTTGTAGAGGACATGGCATAATTATCCTGATTTTATGTTGATGTTGATTGCGAGGTGTGTGGCTGTATTTCAGCGTTCCCACAGAATTCTGACCATGTGCTGTTCCCAGAATAATCCCTTTGCCCTTTCCATGTGTAGTCAAGGGGCCATTTAGCTTTCCCCAATCACTATTTTATTCTAATGGCTGTTAATTGGCAATAAAGGTTATAACTAATGTAATATATGCAAGGTATTGATAACACTGCTTATGTTTTTGGGATGGAGTGGGGTTTGTTCCTTGGATTTTTGTTCTTTTCACATTATTTAGGATGGCATGGAATAGAATAGAACTGAACAGAATAGACCATTACTGTTGGAAGGGGTCTCCAACAATCATCTCATCCATCTGCCAGCCTAATTCAGGGCTAATCATGTTATTAAGGGCATTATTATTTGGTTTTTATTTGCATTTCTGTGAGCAGTGAATTAATTTTATGAGACAGTGTTGGTTATAAAATCCACCATGATCTGTTCTTTCTCTAACTTTGGGACCAGCAGCTACAGGGAAGTGCAATGGAAATCTCCAAGCAGGGAATAATGGAGTTTCCTTCCACTTGCATGTAGCAGAAAAATCAGCAGGTAACATGATTTTGGAAGGAAGGGGAAATTTTTCAGGTTTCCCTGTGGGAATTGCCCAGAGAAACTGTGGCTGCCCATCCCTGGAAGTGTTCAAGGCCAGGCTGGACACAGCTGATAGCAACCTGACCTTCCAATCCACACCATTCCAGGATTCTGTAACTTCTCCTAAATGCAGATCCTGATCCAATGCCTTTTGGGAGTAAACAAAGATATAGGAACAAAAAAAATCTGTGCAAAATTTTTACACATCCAGGAGATTTTCTCTCCATGACGAGACACCCCAAAAAGCAGGCTTGGTTTCCTCAGCCTATTTTGGTATTTTAGCAAAATTACACTAGATCAAATTCCCAGCTTGAGGAGATGTTTCCCATCCTTGCTTTTAACTGAATTTGAGGTCAGGTCTCCCAGGGCTTCCTGAAGAAGCTCAGAATGAGGGACAACATTTTCACTTTTGTTTTTCCAGAGGGAAATTTTCTTCTCGCACTGAGAAGATACAAAGTGTTCTAAATCTCCATGTATGTTCTCGTTTAAGGAAAGGAGCCTGTATTTCTATGAAAAAAGTCTTCAGGATCATAGCCTGGTGTAAAAAAGTGGGAAGAGCTGGTGTGCAAGCAAAGGGAAATTCCGGAGGCATTTAGTTAAGCTCAGGATCAAATCCTGCCGGGCACTGGCTCAACTGCCATCGATCCATCCCCTTGTTTGCCTTCCAGCTCTCACATTAAGCAATGGTTAAATCATCCCTGGAGCTCCCTGGGGCTCCCTTGACTAATTGACCGCTCAAGGTGGTCCAGGTGCTTCTCAGCAGGTCCATCTGGCAGCAGCTCCAACCCATCTGGCCCCGTTCTGGCCTTGGAGAAACCCCTTCTGGGAAGTTTATCCCCAAACCGTTGCTTTCAGAAGTGTTTAAGGAACAAAGTGAGGTACTGCAACGACCAGGAGTTCCTGTCAGTCTGCAGGTTTGGAATGGCTTTGACTCTGAACAAATGCACAAGGAACAAAGGGAGCAAACATCACCTATTGGAAGAGCCCGACTCCCTGATATTTAGGGAGTGTGGATGTTAAGGCTTCTGACATATTCCTTCAGAGCAACTTTCCAAAGTAAATGCAAAGCCAGTCACCTTCAAAAGGCAGGGAATGTCACCCTGCATTTCTCTATCCACCTTCGCCGAGCAGGAGGACTTGGCATTCTCTGGAATGGGGAGATTTGATGGATGGCAGGACTTCTAATGTTGTTGGCAAGCGGTGCAGGTTCCATAGGATTTGGCAATGTTAGAGCCTTTTATTTTATTATTCCCTATTTTTAGAGGAATCTTTCAGTTTGCTCTTGCTCCTGGTATATATCAAGAGCCTCCGTAGGGAGGTGTCCAGATATTTCCATGCATTGCACACATTCCACGTCCCCAGTTTACTGACCCAGTCACTAACCACGAGCCTTTCCTTTCCTGCTGTCAGTCCCAACACATTCTTCCAGCAGAACCAAGGTCATTTCAATCCCTCAGGTGAGGAGAGGACCTGCCCACGGTTTAAAGTCAATACTGGGGGCGAGATTATTTTTAGAATTAAGGTGAAGCCCTGATCCCAAGCCCCCACAGGTTTATCCCTGCCTTTGCTGTGTGGGGCTGGGATGATGCTCTGGCAGGGACTGCTGGGTTTCCTTCCGGCATCGCCCTCGTTATTCCCGAGTGCCTTCGGCTCATCTGTCCGGGAAGCAGATTTATTCAGCTCGTGTGAGCCCCTGTATAATCATCCTTAGCTCTGCATTAATGTGCTGAGCAAGTGAAACTGGTTAATCAGAGGAGGAGAAGGGAATCTCTTTTTGTCCGTGCAATGCTCTAGTTCCTGGAAGTGGAGGGGAATAATTAACATTCCAGCCAGGAAGCCGGTTCCTTCGGCAGTGCCTATTGATGGAACGTGGGGGATACAGGTGAACTAATTCCAACCAGCCACAGGCTTGATGTTTAGCTCTGCCTTTGTTATATAATAAGTTTTTAGGTCTTAAAAAAACCCCATTTCGGAGCAGAAATGACCTTCAAGGAATGGTTAAACCTGGAAAGCCGACGTCCCTTTGGTTACCGGTGCACAAACTCATCACTTACATAAACAGGCCAAAGGCTTTAATCTCCTTTTGAAGTCATTTGCATATTTATTGAGGCTTGCAGTGCCTTTTTCTTTGGGATCCCACTGATCTGAAAGTGAAGGACACACATGGCTGGAAAACCCACCAGGTTTCCCTGAGGTTCACATCAAACTCGGTTGTTAGTCCTCGAGGTGGGACAAAGTGGCAGAATTCAGCTTTGCTGTGAAATCATTAAACCAGGAAATTCTTGGTATTTCTATGCATATTTTTTCTTGTTGTTCAACAGCCTTCAAAGTGTTTTTTTCACCTGTATCCCTTGTTACTCTTTAAAAGAAGAAAACCTTCGGGGCTTTGAAATTCATTTTGCTGTAGGTTCATTGAAATTTCTTTTCCTATATGGGATTTCAGCCTTGCTGAGTGGCACATGACCATCATAATTAGATTTATCAACAAAAATGACACCTCAGAGAGCTTTTTTGAGACAAATGCTGCTGCACACCCAGAGAAGGTGTTTGGAAAAGTGGTGCTGCTTTGTTCCCATTGCTTTGTCATTAACCCCACTGGGAGACCACATCCATAGAGTGGTTTCGTGGCTGAGGGTGAAGCAGGAATGAAGATCCTTCATGCTCCAGTGGTGCAGGCTGTCCTTACTCATCCTGGATGGAGCAGCCAGCAGCAGTTTTAAATGCTCATATTGAAAACCCCACAGACAAACCCCAAAACATTGCAGTTTTGTTAACCACATCTTGCCAGGAGGGGAATTTTCCAGGCTGCCAGATGAGGAAGGTGCTATGGACAGCAAGGGGTGCTGTGAGTACATTGCACAGTGCACCTGAACATGGGCTATTGCAGTAATTAATGTTAAATGCTGGCCTGTAATTATAATCCAGCGATATTCCTGGCAGAGACCTTTGTGTGGAAGCAGCGAGGAGCTGTTCTGCATTGGTGACTTGGAAGTAGCTGGAAGAAATTCAAAACATCTTCATATAAATTACATTTTGGTCATGGTCTGCTCATCCCCAGGGCTTTGCAGGCACAAGTTCCCCTCCTCGACTCCTCCTGGCTCTGAGGCCGCTTTGTCAGCTCATCTTTCCCTTTTCCCATGCCCACCAGCGGGATTTTCCTTGTGGACAACAGCAAGTCGGGGTTCCTCACTTCCAATCCCCCTTGGATCCCACAGAGGGGCACCTGTTGTGTGTTCTCACTCCAGGAAGGACCTTGAGGGGCTGGAGCGTGTCCAGGGAAGGGAACAGAGCTGGGAAGGGGCTGGAGCCCCAGGAGAGCTGAGGGAGCTGGAAAGGGGCTCAGCCTGGAGAAAAGGAGGCTCAGGGGGGACCCTGTGGCTCTGCACAACTCCCTGACAGGAGGGGGCAGCCGGGGGGGTCGGGCTCTGCTCCCAGGAACAGGGACAGGAGGAGAGGGAACAGCCTCAGGCTGGGCCAGGGGAGGCTTGGGTTGGATTTTGGGAAAATGTCTTCATGGAAAGGGGTGTCCAGCCCTGGCACAGCTGCCCTAGGCAGTGGTGGAGTCCCCATCCCTGGAGGGATCCTTGTGGGTCCCCTCCAGCTCAGGATATTCTGTGATTGTACCTTTCTGTAAAACTGCATTTTTAAGCCTCGTCCCAGGTCTTGCTTTGTGCTGCTCCAGGACTCTGGAGCTGGGCAGGGATCAGGTGAAATCCTTGGCATTAACGTGTGCCCTCCACGAAACATGCAGGCAGTTTTTGAGGAAAACTCCACACTTCCCTTACACATGAACCATATTGAAATTATTCTCAGGAAACATTTGCCTGATTTTAAGCATTTCCCTCTTATTTTAATCATTGGCCAATTTATGTCAGAATGTCAGAACTGTGGCTGATTTAAAGCAGGCTTGAAAACTTGGTACATATCTTAAAAAAAAATGAAATGTTTATGGATCCCCATCTGTTTGACTGGAATACACCTGGCTTTTGGAAGCAGACACATGCTCTGCCTAAATCCAAGGCTTTAGAGATAAAACATGACACTGGGATGCCTTGCTAATCTCCTGCAGGGATGCTGCTGGGATAAGATAAGGAACTTGTTGGGAATGGTTATTATTGTCTGGGGGAGGGAGCTTGCAGGGCACAGGCTGCCAGAAACACCTGATAACGTCCTGCAAGCCTGGCACCCCCAGCTCCTGCCCCGCTGGCACTCCGGGCTTTTCTGGGCCTATCAGAAGATAAACGAACATCTAATTGCAAACAATCCCGAGGGACAGCAGTGCTTTTCCTGGGTTTTGTTCCTGATGGAGGGACTCCCTGCAAGGGCAGGTGGGGAGTTCTCAAGAGTTTTCCTTTGCAAGCAATTCCAGGAAAATCATTAGGAGCTGTTATTGGGATGATATTTACATTCCTGTCCCTTTCTAATGCTCCTCTGCAGCAATTTCAGGGGGCTCGGCATTTCAGGTATTATTCCCTCCAGTTCCATATCCACTCTGACATTCTCCTTATCTTTTAATCCCATTGACTTGATTTTTTCCCCATTTTTTCCCTTCCCTGCTTGTGGATTTACGTCACCTTTTATAAATATTGTATAAAACACAAATTTTTTTCTGTGTGAGCAAATAGGATTCTTTTAAGAACAGGGCACGACACCGTTTTAAAATTGAAATAGAGCGTTGCAAATCGGCTTTTTTCCTTTAAGAACGTTCCAGGTGTGTTCAGCAGGATGTGGAAAAAACAGGCAAGAGGTATCACAGGGTAAAAAAGAAAGGGAAATCTTTGTGGTCGTGATGATTTTGGGAGGAAAAATAAAGATTTTTTAATGGGTAAATAAATCTGTTTTCATTCCATGCTGGGTGTTGAATAACTGGTGTCTGTAGTTGTTCCTGAACCCCAGACAGTTTAGGAAAATCCCTCTCCACCTCCTTGAGCTGCTTCAGCAGCTTTTCCGGGCCTTCCTCGAGGTCTTAGCTTGGGGCTAAGGTTCCTGCAACTCCCCATTTTGTCCCAGTTCAACCCAGTTCTTTTCCTGCCTATTCAGCTAGGATGTGACAGTGATGTTACATTTCATTTGGCAAATAAACTGAAAACATAAAAACAATTCCATTCTATTTAAGGAATAATTAATATTTATTCTTGCCTCAACATCCCATTTGCCTGCCAGCCAGTCTGCTTGAGTTTAATACAAATTATTTCATTCAACTCCAAATGTTTAATTTCATTCATTTATGAGGAAATTAAAGGAAGTGAAGAGGGAAGAGAGATGCTAATTTTCATAAAATCAGAGCTTCCCAGAATGGTTCCTGCTCCATTTTGCATTAACACTGGAACAGGACCAGAGTCCAAATAAATGTCCAGAAAGTTCGGTCCTCAGGATATATTTCCAGTTGAATTTGTCCCATAGATTTGAAGGAGAATCACTGGATAATTCAGGCTGGAAAGGACCTCTGGAAGTCATCAGGTCCAGCTGGGGTCAGGTTGGTCAGAGCCTTGTCCAGTGGAAAGAAGCCAAGGAAGTTTTCCTCTGCTTGGAGCCACGTGTTTGGCAGGTTTTCAAGTTTTGCTGAAGGAAGTTCTCCAGGCTCTGTTGCCAGGTTTTGAAGGCACGGGACTTCCAGAGGATCCAGGATGTTGTCCAGCTTTAGCTGGATATGTGCACTTTTATATACGGAGCACCTCTGCTCTGGAGCCAGGCTGGGAGAGCTGGGGGTGCTCACCTGGAGAGGAGAAGGCTCCAGGGAGAGCTCAGAGCCCTTGCAGGGCCTAAAGGGGCTCCAGCAGAGCTGGAGAGGGACTGGGGATTTGGGATGGAGGGACAGGACAAGGGGGAACAGAGAGCAGGAATCAGGTGAGCACTGTGGTAATTAAAGTGCAGCACTTCAAACCTGGCCCTACTTCCTCCTCCATGCCTGGACCAAAAGATTCCTTTTAGTCCTTACAAATACACAATTCTTCCTTTTCATCCTTACAGATTTCCTTGGAAAATTTTATGGCTTCTATGGGCAGATTCAGCATCCTCTGCTGCAGTAGCAGTCTGCACGCTGGGTCACTTGAATGGTTTTTTGTGTTTTTTTTTTTTTTTTTTCCCCAAAGTTTGCAGAGTCTGTGGACACAAAGCTTTTGCAGCTGGTGCCACTTTTTCAGTGGATTTCCACATCCTCCCAAATTCAGGGGGATGAGTCACCTGGCAGGAATAGGAAAGGAGTAGCAGTGCTGTCTCATCCCAAACACATGCTCATTCATACCGATGCCTTGGGATGCTGTATGTTGTGCGTGAGGAACATTTGCTTTGTTTTGTTTTCCAAGGATGTGCAATTAGTGGGGATACAAAAACCTCGTGCTGCTCACAGTTTCTGCAATAGCAAATGAAAGAGTGACAGCTGAGAGAAAGTGGGAACTGTAGTCGTGGAACTGTTTGGGTTGGAAGTGACATTTAAAGCTCATCTCATTCCACCCCCTTCAATGGGCAGGGACACCTTTCACTGTCCCAGGGTGCTCCAAGCTCTGTCCAGCCTGGCCTTGGACACTCCCAGGGATCCAGGGGCAGCCACAGCTGCTCTGGGCACCCTGTGCCAGGGCCTGCCCACCCTCACAGGGAGGAATTCCTTCCCAATATCCCATCCATCCCTGCCCTCTGGCAGTGGGAAGCCATTCCCTGTGTCCTGTCCCTCCATCCCTTGTCCCCAGTCCCTCTCCAGCTCTCCTGGAGCCCCTTTAGGCCCTGCCAGGGGCTCTGAGCTCTCCCTGGAGCCTTCTCCTCTCCAGGTGAGCACCCCCAGCTCTCCCAGCCTGGCTCCAGAGCAGAGGGGCTCCAGCCCTGCAGCAGCTCCGGGGCCTCCTCTGGGCTCTCTCCAGCAGCTCCAGGTCCTTGTGCTGTTGGCCCCAGGGCTGGGGCAGCTCTGCAGGTGGGGTCTCACCTGAGCACAGGGGCAGAGGGGCAGAATCCCCCCCTTCCCTTCAGTCCCCACTGGGGGATCAGCCTGGGACATGGGGGGGTTCTGGGATGCAGGGAGTAAAGAAAGGGAAAAAAGCTGCAAGAAAAGGAGGATTTTCTCCCAGAGCCCTCTCAGCTCTTTTGTTGGGACCAATCTCTGCTCTCTAGCACAGCACCCTTCTCCCAGGAGCACTGCCCAGAATTTCCCTACCTTAAGCACATTTTGTGGTTATCAGGGTGAATCAGGGCATCACTCAGCAGAAACTCAGCTCATTTTTCTTCCTGGGAAGCTGACTTGGTCTTGCAGTTGAGCTCATCTGGACTTTAATTTCCTAAATAATGATCTTCTTCATAGAAAGCAAAGTACCAAGAATCCCAGAAAACAGGTGATGGTCATATCATGTCCCTGTGCTATCTGTCCCAAGCAGGACAGGGAAGGTTGGATCAGTGCGCTGGGATATTGTCTTGTGTGAAATTTTGCCCAAATTAAGAATAATCAGGAAGTGCCTCCTGCTCCTGTTAAAAATGCACATCCAGGGAGTGATGAACATGTCCTGTCAGATCCCAGCTTTTCCTTCTTCACGTGTGTTTATTCTCCTTGTTCTTTATTTTCACAAGGTAAAATGGAAAAGGGAATA
Source organism: Daphoenositta chrysoptera (assembly GCA_013397915.1). Classification (NCBI taxonomy): domain Eukaryota; kingdom Metazoa; phylum Chordata; class Aves; order Passeriformes; genus Daphoenositta; species Daphoenositta chrysoptera. The sequence goes on along the minus strand of VZRO01003930.1, from coordinate 793,942 downwards.
AGCAAATTCCAGAGCTGATCTCACTGGAACAGGTGATACTGATGCACACAGGTGGCATCTTTGGTTTTCTGTCCAGATTCCTTCTGCATATTCAACTTATAGCTTATGACTGAACCTTTGGGAAGCAAGGACCTTCTTGAATATTCATGGAATTAGTCCTTGGAACACCCTGAACTTGCATACCCAATTAGGTGATATATTTACCTTCTTAATCCCTCCTGACCTTCTTCCCTATGTAAATGAGATGATTTGAAAGCATCTACTTCAGCACTGGGTAGGAGATCCAGCTGATTCCTCTTACAGTAATTGCAGTGCCTCTTCTCAAAGTTTCTGGGAACAATATTCCATCTGAAATCTCACTTGGCTGTGCTATGCCCTTGACCACTAATAAATTAGTTTTAGCTCATTTTTGTTTCCTTTGAAAGGAACCTGCATCTGCATTTTTGACTCAATCAAAGGTTTGCATGAATTTCACCCCAAGGGTGACAGAAAATGGCTTTAAAGTATTTTTGACTGGTAAGAGACCAGCTCTCAATCACGCTCATCTTAGGGAGCTATTTCCTTTTTTATTCTTTTGTGAAACATTGAGAGATTGTTCCAGTAGTTTCCTTGGACATCCCTAATGCCATATTTATTATCACAGAATGGTTTGGGATGGAAAGGACCTTAAAAATCATCTCCTTCCACCCCCTGCCATGGCAGAGACACCTTCCACTATCCCAGACTGCTCCAAGCCCTGTCCAACCTGGCCTTGGGCACTGCCAGTGATCCAGGGGCAGCCACAGCTGCTCCGGGCACCCTGTGCCAGGGCCTGCCCGCCCTCACAGGAGGAATTCCTTCCCAATATCCCATCTACTCCTGCCCTCTTGCAGTGGGAAGCCATTGTGTGTGTCCTCTCCCTCCATCCCTTGTCCCCAGTCCCTCTCCAGCTCTCCTGGAGCCCCTTTAGGCCCTGCACGGGGCTCTGAGGTCTCCTCGCAGCTTCTCTTCTCCAGGTGAACACCCCCAGCTCACTATACTAATTTTAGTAAGTAAAAATAATAAATAAAAAAAAAAATCAACCCACAAAAATATGAACAGGAGACAAAACAGTTGTGGAATGATTGGTGCATGTTGAGATTTGGACTACAAATGCCACGTCTCAACCTACTTCAGGCAAGGTCTCGCTGTCATGGAGAATGAATTCAGCCCTGACACTGATTTGATTATCCACTCCAATAAAACAGGCTATTGACTTACACAGGTTATAGATAGTTATAGGAGACAGGTACTATAGGAACTGCAGCACCTCCTTCTTGTGCACTCTCCTGAGTGGAAATTGGAAACTGGAATCCCTTTTTGGTGCCCCTAATCATGAGAACACCCCTGAACTTATGTACCTTGTTGCTCAGCTGAGATGTGATGATGTTGAGACAAAGCTTTGTTTCCAGCAGTACCTGAAACCGTGCTGGCAGCATCTCCTCTTCTCTGGAAAATAATCATGGAATCATTGGTGTTGGGAAAGCCTTCCAATGTCATCGAGTACAACCATTCCCCCAGCACTGCCAAGGCCACACTGCCCCATGTCCCCAAGTGCCACATCCAGACAGCTTTTAAATCCCAGCAGGGATGGGGACTCAGCACTGCCCTTGGCAGCTGTGCCAGGGCTGGACAGACCATTTGGGGAAGGAATTTCCTCTAATATCCAACCTAAATTTCCCCTGGCACAACTTGAGGCCATTTTTTCTGTCCTGTCCCTTGTTTCCTGGGAGCACAGCCTGACCCCCCTGGCTGCATCCTCCTCAAGGAGTTGTAGATTGGAATTCACTTCCCTGTAATCCTGACAGTGTTGTACCTCATTCCAAGGGGTGATCACCAGGCAGTGGCCAGTGGTAATTTTCTACAGAAAAAGGCAGTGATTCCTTGAGCTAGGGAAGGATAAATTCCATGAAAGGAGCCCGTGTCCCCTGAGATGGTTGGCCTGGAACATAAACACCCCGAGCAAGCTGCAAGCTGACGACGCAGTCACGGAGAATTCAGGGTGATGGATAAAGGGAACGTTTGTTGAAAAAGTGGAATGAGAATCATTAAGAGAAGTCAACAGGTTTCCGAGAGGGATCTTAGGAGGGTGGTTGGAGGATGAAGAGAGGTAAAATGGGAGGTGGAAGTTTGGAGGGAAGATAAAGAACTGAAGTTGCAAAAAGCTAAATGAGGTAATTTGGGCTGTTTATAAAACTTCTGTGCTATTGCAGAAGCTTTAGGAGGACTTTCTGATTCTGCTGAAGCTCTTCAGATCTTCACTTTCATGTTCTTTTTCATAATCTCTTTATCTTTTGATTTACCAACACCAAAAGGATCCTGCCAAGCTGTTTGAAACCATAAAGAAAGAAGTTGCTCTGTTTATCGACCTCAACTTGAAAGCTGGAAACCGTACTTCGATTTCTCAGATGTTTTCCTCATTTCACATCCTATGTTATTACAAACATTTGTCTTTCAAGCATGGGACAGGCTGACAGCTGAAGAATTACCAGCCTGGAGCAGGCCCTCAGAGTCCACCTCGTTCCTTCTCTCTGTGGCAGGACCCTGGATATTCCAAGGTCCCTCCCAGAATGGTTTGGGTTGGAAGGGACCTTAAAGCTCATTCAATCCCACCCCCTGCCATGGGCAGGGACACCTTCCACTATCCCAGGCTGCTCCAAGCCCTGTCCAGCCTGGCCTTGGACACTGCCAGGGATCCAGGGGCAGCCACAGCTTCTCTGGGCACCCTGTGCTGTGGATCTAGGCCACAAAAGAAGCCCTCTGAAACCGAGTTCTTTGTAGGTCGCAGGCCAGAAGGAAAAGAGGGGCCTGGTTGTTTATTCTTTACATATTTATATGTTTCTAGGAACAACCGTGGATTGGAGGTCAATGTTACCACCTCCTCCATCTTTACCGGTTCACAGAATAGTCCATCACACATTCTCCACCCAGGAGAAAAGAATGTAAACTAAAGTTACAGTTAACTAAAACATTGCTATGTTTATAGAAAGTGTGTGAGAAACTTTATCAAAGAATCAACACATAGAAAACTACAAGAGACAGGGCAACACTGTGCCAGGACCTCTCCACCCTCACAGGGAACAATTCCTTCCCAATATCCCATCTATCCCTGCCCTCTGGCAGTGGGAAGCCATTCCCCCTTGCCCTGTCACTCCAGGTCCTTGTCCCAAGTTCCTCTCCAACTCTCTTTGTAGTCTTTTTCCCAATATTTATTATATTACACCTGTCACAAGTGGATTTTGTTGGTTGTCATTTTGCTTATTCGCTGACTTTGTGCAGGTGTTTTTTCCCCTTATATTCCTTGTGCTCTCTCTGGCCTGGCTGGTGTTATTAATACATTTAACAGCCAGGTTTCCTCTTTTCCTACTCACTTTTCATTATTAATCCATATGTCAAACAATTTTGATGGGTTTGGTTTTCTTCTATAAGTTAATAGAGATGTGGTGCTGCCCTGGATTAATACAGAATTTATGGAGTGTCCTCCCCGAGCCAAGGGATCACTGCTATCACAGCCCCAGCACAAATCAGCTGCAGTGGGAGACAGACAGAACACCCTGTCCAGGACACTGAGCCCGGGTCAGCTCAGGCAAGGAGCCTTCTCCCCCCGTTTAAACCAGCAGGGAGCTGGTATCTTTTCATGGAAGTGCCCAGTGATAGCAGCAGCAGTGTCTGGAACATTTGGTGGCCAGATCCCACAGGCAGGGATGAGGATGCTGCAGAGGGCAGATTCATCTGTTCGGAGTTTAACTCTTCTCCCCTTGTTTTGCCTCTCATTCCTCTATCCCCTGACAAAGATTAATTTAAAGACATTCTCGTTGCACTCTTATTTTCTTTTCTGCCAGACTGTCTGTGCTCAATTCCCAGTTAATTTCCCAGTTAGTTTTCTATCTGCACCTTCTTGGACAGGGAGAAAAACTCTTCTGATGTACAAGTCTTGCGCTGAATCATAAAGCTCCATTTTGTGTAATTTTGTGGCAGAGGTAACTCACTGTGGGAACTGTGTTTGTGGTTTGGGTCCTTGGGTCTGAGACAGCCCTTTCCCATAAATCACTAGGAAAGGATACAGAAGCTCTGGCTCTGATTGACAGCTCAGCCTCTCTCTCATTACTCCACTCTGGTTTATTTACCTTTTTCATTAAGCTTAAGGGGAGAACTGCCCACATAAACAAAACATCAGGAGTGAATTAGCTTCAACAGGAATGATTAAAGCTATTCCCAAATTCTAATTTATCCCATATTACCAGACAAATGAGCACATGCTGACTCCATGCTCTTCTTCCACCACACTCTTCATTCCCAGTGTCACTTCCAATAACGGGAGGTCCTTGACACTGCTGAGAGCACAGTGCCCAGAATGAATCCAGCACCTCTGAGTGCCCAAATTCAGGTGGAAAATATATTTCTATCTCATATATATAAACCTGTGCTTGTTGTAATTGCAAATATGGAACAAAAAGACACCATTCCAGGGGAGAGAAGACAGAAACAGCAGGTTCTGAAGTGCAGAAGAGGAGTAGAGAAAGCATAAAATACAATTATTGAATAATTCTGTGTCAGAAACTCTGTGGGTAGTAAGTACCAGAATAATTTGTTTTGGAAGGTTGTGGTTTCCAGAAGGATTTGCCTCATGAATTTCTGGGCAGGGAGTGAGGCTGGCTGGGCTGGCATTTCCCTTGTTGAAGGTGGGTGTGATGTTGCCCTTTTTCCAGTCACCAGGGACATTCCCCATCTCTGTGACCGTTTGGAGATGACAGAGTGGCAGTGACACCAGCCAGCTCCCTTGGCACCCTCAGGCCCATCTCATCTGGCACCAGGGACTTGTGTATGTGCACATTGTTTAAATGGTCTGTAATTCATCCATCCTTTGTCAACAGTTGTGCTTCATTCTCCAGACTCTGCTCCTACAGACCCAAGGACAGCCTTCCACAGGATCCCACTGATCCCTTGACTAAGCCAAAGTCTGTTGAACTGGAAATTCACGTATTCCTCATTTTTGTTCCTCTCTCTCTTTCCATGGTCTCATGGCATTCCTCCTTTTTCCCAGAGCCAGTCCTATAGTGTTGCCTGCATCACCAAATAACCTCACTCCCTGCTTCTCCTCTGGGTTCTCCTCCAGATCCATGGCATCCATTCAGCTTGCACATGCCACCACCCTGGGACATTAAAGTGTGACAGGAATTGCACTCCTGACCCAGGAGACAGCACTGGTGTCAGCACATTTGTCCCTGGATTACTTGGAGTCATTGGATTTCCTGCTCCCTACGGTGTCAGCCTTCTGCCCTTTGAACTCTTGAGACATCCACTAATGTGGGTGGTGAAGTTCCATGGGAGAGGAGGTCAGGGAAAGCATCCAAGACAGGCGGAGAAGGTGAGATGGGTGGAGAAGGTGAACGTGAAACTACATGAGGGATAAACAGTGTGAGGGTTGCTCTGATCCAGACTTGGATGAGGATTTTAGTCATGTGAAAAATGCAGGTTTGGGTGAAGTAGAGGGAGGATGTGGTGGAGCTTGGCCAGAAAATTGCTACTGACAGGAAAAGCTCTCTGGGGCTATTTAAAGATGCAGGTTTGGCTCCTCTGTTTTTCACTGTTTTGCGGTGTTAACTTGTTTTGCTGTTGATGCCTGACTGATGTCTCGCAACGCCTACTCCAGAGACTCTCAAATTGATTCCTAGTAGGATTTGTTTCACAGAATCCCAGACTGGTTTGGGCTGGAAGGGACCTTAAAGCCATCCAGTGCCACCCCTGCCATGGCAGGGACACCTTCCACTGTCCCATCCTGCTCCAAGCCCCAGTGTCCAACCTGGCCTTGGGCACTGCCAGGGATCCAGGGGCAGCCACAGCTGCTCTGGGCACCCTGTGCCTCCCAGGGAACAATTCCTTCCCAATATCCCATCCATCCCTGCCCTCTGGCAGTGGGAAGCCATTCCCTGTGTCCTGTCCCTCCATCCCTTGTCCCCAGTCCCTCTCCAGCTCTCCTGGAGCCCCTTTAGGTCCTGCCAGGGTCTCTGAGCTCTCCCTGGAGCCTTCTCCTCTCCAGGGGAGCACCCCCAGCTCTCCCAGCCTGGCTCCAGAGCAGAGGGGCTCCAGCCCTGGAGCAGCTCTGGGGCCTCCTCTGGGCTCTCTCCAGCAGCTCCAGATCCTTGTGCCATTGTTTATCATAGATGGATGATGCTGGGATGTACTTCTAATAAATGCTGATGCTGACATGTGTTGATCTCGTCCCATCAAATAATAACATCTTTCCAGACGTGTATTTTCCTTGAGGGTTCTCTAGATGTGGGAAGCTTCAGCTTCTCCACTGAATTTTTGAGTTTTTTTTCCTTCCTTCCTGAGAAAACTATCCAGCAGCAGAGAACAGAAGACCATGGAAGGCAGATTGGTGTTTGCTGTGTTCAGTTCATTTGCTGGAAGCACCTGGTGGCCATTTAGAGAACGGGATAAACGTGGCAACTTCTGTCAAGCCCGAAAGGAAACACGATTAAGGCAGAATTGACAACTCCTATTTCTCCAGCCATCATTTGTCATCATGCTTTGGTGAACAACATCAAGAGGAAAATACCTTGTTGTGATGTGGATAGAGATATTATTTATTTGTACTGGCACAGAGTGGCTTCAGCTGCCTGAAAACACAGCGAGATGAATCAGGCCTCTTGTTTAACTCCTTCCCAGCCAGGCTCTTCCCAAGGATTATACAATTAAATTTTTGGTTAAATTGAAAATTTAATTGAATTTATTAGCTCTAGAGGGGTGGATAAACAAAGTTTATTGGTCCTATGTGGGAAAGACAGGGTGATGTACAGTGGAATGAGGGGCTCATGGATTGCACAGTCCACTGCCCATCACCGCACTGATGCTCTTCTAAAAACCCATCAGGAATTCCATATAAAGTCTGATTTTTTTTAAAAAAGCAGAATTTTAAAACCCAGGAAAAACTCCAAACCTCTCATTTTGTATTAACACGGAGCATTTTTGCATGAAGAAAGCTGGTGGCTTCTCCTTGAATTATCTGACTCTTTGGAATAGGGAATTAAGACTTAAAGCAGCATCTGCTACCTATTAATATTTTTCCCATTGTGTTATCACTGAATTAGTCCAAAGGATTTTTTTTTTTTTGGAGGAATCACAATATTTTAGAAGACATCCCTGCTGGAATCTGCTCTGTCTTTGTTCCAAGAAAACTCAAATTTCTGGTCTGTGCTAATCCCAGAAAAGCACCAGGTGAAGCTGGGTTTGGCTTTTGCCAATGTTTCTGAGCAGTTCTCTCTCTCCATCTCCAAGGTCACGTGCCTCAAAGATGGAGCTGCAGGACATAGATGTCTTACATGAATGAGAATAATCTCACAGATGGGGGAAGGCTGGGAGTGAGATAAAAATTACAGTATTAATTTTTTTTCCTAATTCTGAAGGACGACGGAACTTCATTATCCAATCTGCTTAAAATTGAACGACCTAATGAAATTTCACACCCACTAAATTTAATCATGGATTACTCATGTGGGATTTGAATCAGATAAAAAGGATGCTTCAGATATTTGGTAGCAATTGCATAAGGTAATAAAAAATCTGCAGTGTTCTTTGTCCTTTTCAGCAAATGTGAATTGCTTGACCTACTTTTCTTTTCTTTACTTTTTTCCCTTTTTTGTTCTTTTTTTTTTTTTTTTTGGCATTCATGACCCCGACTTCCTCCTGGCATCACTGAACAGTCAGTCCCACGCTCGTGTACAAACCAATGGATCTCAGGAGTGCTTCCTCCTGGGTGTTGGGGATGCAGGTGGATTATTGCTTTTGCTGCTGCAGTTTGAGGCTAGGAAAATAAAGAAATATTTTACAATCAATATCTTAGCTCATGTATTAAAAGGCCAGGCTGATAAGAGGATCTTGTTTGGGGCAGGTGGGGGTGGATGGTGGATTAAGGTTCTACTCAGGGCTTTGGTTGTGGCTGCTGAATGAGCTTTTGCAGATCACTTTACCCCTCGAAACGTTCACTGCATGGATTTTACCCCTCCAAACCTTGCCTGTATGCATTTTACCCCTCCAAACCTTCCCTGCATGGATTATACCCCTCCAAACCTTGCCTGTATGGATTTAAGTGGTGTTTGACTCACAGAGATGTTCTGACCCCGCCCCCCCCAGAACTGGCAGGGCCTGTAGGAACCCTGACACAACACATGCTCTTGTGATTACAACCTGTGTTTTTCCCCTCCTTCACTGTGTTCCTTCAGAGCCAGCCAAAGGGTGTGGAGGGTTCTGGAAACAGCAGCTCTCCTGTATTTTTAGTGGGACCTTGGGATTTGGGGCCATTCTTCACCATCTACTTCAGGCAGCACCCCGAGCACAGAGCAAACCCAAGCCTTGCCCTGGAGCCTCAGAGAAGTGGAGCCTGGAGTAACTTTTGGGAAGTTTACAGTCAAAGGAGCCTTTGGAAGACATGTTGGATATTTAGGAGGACTTCTGGATTTTCCTACTGGGAGATGGAACGCACAAAGTTGCTTCTTGATGTGCCCTGAGAGAGCAGCACAAGCAAGGCTGGGGTGCTGGGGGGACCAAGGAGTTGGTGCCTCACTGTGGAAAAAGGGAGGCTGAGTGAGGATTAAGTGATGGACAACCTTGACATAAGCACAATTTCCTTACTTTTGGTAGAGGAAAGAGAGTCAGGTTGGGTAAAGGGAGAAAGGCATGTGCTAAGGAAATTATCTTTCCAGCAGTACTTGGAGTACACACTGCTGGAATAGCAAAGCTTTAGTCAAGGTTGAAGGAAAAGCTCTTGTGACAGTGGAGATGTGAGAAGCTTTGGCTCCTGGATGAATGGGGAAGGCTGTGTTTAAGGATGTTACACACAGAGTTTGGAATCTCCCACCAGCATCTGAAGACAGGGATGAAGTTGAAAGTGCAAGGGACAGGGAAGATGCTGGAAGTTGATGGAGAAGTAACAAGAGCTTGTGGAGAAGACTCCTGTACTTCTACTCTCTGAGAGCTTCAGCTGATGGATTGGCATCCCTGATGTCCATGAAGACACGAACACAAGCTGAATATTGTTTGGACAGGATGGCTCAGGTCTCTAGGAGACACCACTTGAGCTTACTGTTAGGGAGTAAAGAGCTTTAAATTCCCCTTCAGGAAAAGCTGAAATTGGAGAAACCACTTCTTGATTCAGAGCCTGACTGTCCAGAGTACAAAAAGCCAGTGGAGGAATGGCTCAAGAAGGAGAGAGAAACAGCCTTTGTTGTCAGATCTTTCCTGCTTTTGGCAGAACGATTATTCTGAAGCTTGCGCAGTCCCTGCCAGGTGTCCACTGGGTGCCCTTCATCCTCAAAAAAAACCCCAGGAAAAAAGCAGCTTCAGACATATAAAAGGATCCATCAACAAACTGAACAGCAGCTTCAAATGTTTCATCAAGGAGTAGGAAATCTCGTCACAGCTGGATTACCCACGAGCTTCAGGGTTCTTTAAGGTCAAAAAGTAGTTAAATTGTAGGGAACAGCGGGAAACAAGGGCACTGAGGCCTCCTCTGGAGGGTGTTGGGTTTGAGTCCTGCCTTCCACACATGGCCCACATTTTTGTTCCTATAATCCCTTCCCACGACCACTTTGCAGGCTTAGAGGTTTTTTTTTTTTTGGGTTTTTTTTTGCCAGTCTTTGCACACAGCCAGAATTGAGGGAATTTTCTGTCTAAAAGGTGTTCTGTGGTCTTTGCAAACACTTTGATGTTCCTGGATGGCGGTGAGAGCTTTTACCACAATTCTCCATCACCCTGCAGGATGATGCCAGGGCTTTTTCTAATGGAAATCTGTCAATTTTGTTGGCATTTGTATGTGCACATCTGGGAATGATGGCCATGGTGGGCAGGAAGGCTTTCTGGCCATATTTATCCAGGGATGTGCATCTCCTGCTGCAGCAGCTGTGATAAGGTGACTTCCACCACGCTGTCAGGGATCTGGAGTGACCAGAGCGTGTCCAGGGAAGGGAACGGAGCTGGGGAAGGGGCTGGAGCCCCAGGAGAGGCTGAGGGAGCTGGGAAAGGGGCTCAGGCTGGAGAAAAGGAGGCTCAGGGGAGCCCTTGTGGCTCTGCACAACTCCCTGACAGGAGGGGACAGCCGGGGGGGTCGGGCTCTGCTCCCCGGGAACAGGGACAGGAGGAGAGGGAATGGCCTCAGGCTGGGCCAGGGCAAGCTTAGATTGGGTGTTGGGAAAATTTCTGCATGAAAAGTGTTGTCCACTGTCTTAGCAGTCACTGCCCAGGGCAGTGCTGGAGTCCCCATCCCTGAAGGTATTTAAAGCCAAGTGTATGTGGCACTTAGGGACATGGGTCAGTGGTGGCCTTGGCAGTGCTGGGGGAACAGTTGGACTTGATGATCTTTGAGGTCTTTTCCAACCTAAACAATTCCATGCTTTTATGAACCAAGAGCAGTGTGTTTGGATCTGTTCACTGCCACCAGTGACAACAAACCTCCATTGCCAGTTTCTCAGGAAATAAATAATCAGTGGTTTAAATCAGATTGGTGCCAGTCACAGATTGTACAGCCTGTGTGAAAAACATGTGTGAGGCCAAAGAGTAAAGGCAGTGATGGATCAGAGGGAGCTGAGGCTCACACAAGGAGTTGTTGATGCAGGATACAGGGGAGATTTTTCTTCCTTTTTCAGTCTCCTGCTGACACACACCTGCTTTACCTGCAGAAGAGTTCTTCCCTCTTCTTGGGAGACACCCCTGCCTGTCTTCACTTGTGCTGCACTTTTATAGCCCTGAATTTATTGTTTAATATAAAAACAAAATACGAGGCTGTCTCTGCCTGCATGGAATGCAAATTCTTTGTATGTGTGATGTGCCAAGGGTGTTCCTCTGCTGAGGCACCCTCAGAGCTGCTGATCGGAGGGTCAGCACACTGGGAAGTGGCAGAGGGGGTGGTGTCCATGCTCATTAGGGACCTTTCAGAGTCATAAAATCACAGGACAGATTGGGCTGGAAGGGATCTTTAAAGGTCATCTCACTCAAGCATCCCACCATGGGCAGGGACACCTTCCACTATCCCAGGTTGCTCCAAGCCCTGTCCAACCTGGCCTTGGGCACTTCCGTGACCAGAGCCTGAAAAAATGTGGCAAGTGGTGGAAGGAGGAATAGCAGGAGCTGTGGAAGAGGGAGAGCCTGGTCTGCTGGAGGGGAAGGGAGGAAGCAGCAGCGACACTTTGAATGGGTGTTTTGAAATATGCTCAGAGTTAATTTTATCCAGAAGCATTTGACATGAATTTAGATTTGAAATCAGCATTTGCTCATTACCGAGCGACTGATGAATGCCAAATCAGGTCATTACTCTTGGAGTGGGTTTTTATCTTCTCCCATTATCTGGGGTTGCTCAGATCCTCTTCATTCATAGTTGTCTTTTCTGGATATAATTGGGTTTAAGCAACTAAGATACTAAATGAAGTGTTGATAACGAGAAGCATTGTTCATCTCTCTGAAGATGGTTGGTTTTTTTTCCTTTCTCTCACTCCTGGTGTGCTGAGGGCTGCTCAGCAGTAATTGTTCTAAGCTCTATGCATTCAGATGTGTTCCATCACTGTCAGGATGTATGTGCTGACCCTACCCTCCCTGCTGGAGCACACAATCTGTAGGAATTCAGCCTGCAGAGCTGAAGTTCCTCTGTCTCCATTCCCAAAGGCTGTTCCGACAGCTCAGCGAGTGCTCGGTGGGAGAATAACAAAACGACCTTAATACCTTTGAAAACTGAACTACCTTGTTTAACTCAATAACACTGAGAGGAAATTGGTTTACCTTCCTAAAAATGTCTCCTCTCCTCCTGGAGGAAGGGATGAGGTTTCCATTTATCAGTGCAGTGGAGATCAACAGGAAAATGTTACCAAGTTCCTGCGGCGCTTTTAATAGAATAGGAGGCAGTGCCCTTCAGCTGTTCCTTAGCCAAACAAAATGTTTGGTGAGCCTTGCTAATCTATCCTGGCAGGACCAGAGCCACCTAACAGCAGGAAATGTCACCATGGCCAACTGCTAAAATAATACTATAATTGTGTAATTTGTATTCCTGCGGGAGAATCCGGCCATGTGCTCCAGCAGCCCAGATCCCCTCATGTGCTGGGCTGATCCCCCAGCATGGACAGCAGGAGAGGGGAGATACTGCCCTACTGCCCCTCTGCCCCTGTGCTCAGGTGAGACCCCACCTGCAGAGCTGCCCCAGCCCTGGGGCCAACAGCACAAGGACCTGGAGCTGCTGGAGAGAGCCCAGAGGAGGCCCTGGAGCTGCTGCAGGGCTGGAGCCCCTCTGCTCTGGAGCCAGGCTGGGAGAGCTGGGGGGGCTCACCTGGAGAGGAGAAGGCTCCAGGGAGAGTTCAGAGCCCCTTGCAGAGCCTAAAGGGGCTCCAGGAGAGCTGGAGAGGGACTGGGGACAAGGGATAGAGGGACAGGACAATGGGGAATGGCTTTATATATACTATATATATATATATATATATACTGCTTGTGGTACTGCTGGATCCCCACTGAACATGACAATGTCACGGTGTATTTTTTCTCTCCAGCACACAAAGCTGAACCTTTGGGTTTGCAGGCTGCAGTATTTTCCCACATCTAAATCAATTTTGGACATGCCAAGCCTCGTGCTCCCACATTGTATCTTTACACTAAATATCCTACTCCCACATCTTGTCATTTTTAAAATCGGGAGCGTGGCCCAACAGGTCCTGGAGGGCTTTCCCTCTCTTTACACAGAGCTTTTGATTCCTGGATCTGTTTGAAAGTGTCTGAGGGCTTTCAAGATGAAATGCAGTTGTCTCCTTTTCACTCCTCTCTGGTAGGCAGAGTAAATGCCTTTGTTTCCAGGCATAGCTGAAGTGCTGCCATCCCATTTGAAAATCCCATTAATCTCATGCGTCCAATGATAACATAAAAAAGTAGTACAATAAATGGCTGGTTTTCCACAGGCATCCTATTATTCAGTGAACACGCATGGCTCTGTGGGAACAGGGCTTTTGGGAGACTTCACAAGGAACTTGAGGGAAATTTCCCAGGCTTAGGCCTGCTGGGATGTCCCCTTTTTACTCCTAAATCATCTCTGGTTTCCTACTCCTGCAGGCACTCCTGGCAGGAAGATGGGACTGCTGACATAGCTTTGAGTCTTTATCCCCAGGCATAAAATCCCAGAATCCCAGATTGGTTTGGGTTGGGAGGGACTTAAAGCTCATCCCATTCCACCTCCTGCCATGGGCAGAGACACTTTCTACTGTCCCAGGCTGCTCCAAGCCCTTTCCAGCCTGGCCTTGGACACTGCCAGGGAGCCAGGGGCAGCCACAGCTGCTCTGGGCACCCTGTGCCAGGGCCTGCCCACCCTCACAGGGAAGAATTTTTTCCTAATATCCCATCTAAACCCACCCTCATTCAGTTTAAAGTAATTCCCTTTTGTCCTTTCACTCCATCCCCTTGTATTTACTTCCAAGTTCTTCCCATCACACTAACAAAAGGAGCTGGATGCCGCCAGATTCTTCACATTTTCACCCACTGGAAATTCAGCTGAATGGTCATGAGGAATATTTGTACTTCAGCAAGAACAACTTTGAATAAGAAACAAATTTAACCAATAAATTAACTACTAAATCTCTCTTAAAACATAGGAAGGTTTCTTTGCACTATGTGGCACCCCCATCTTTTTTTTCCCCCCAGAAAAACTGATGTTCCCCATTCTGTGGGGATTTAACTCTCTTTGTCTTCAGCTTGAACACTCCCTTAACTGTATTAATCACATATTTCCATCAGAAGAGATTTTTGAAAGTCTTTAGGCATATTTTGCACAGGTTTGAAGACTCAGTGAGCTGCCAGCTCCCTCTTGTTACTCTTCAGATTTGTAATTCCCCAAAGATAAAGCAGCATTAGGAACAGTCCCCAGTTTTCTCTGGAAAGTAATTTCTGATTTCCATATTAATCAAAAATAGCTTTACCTTCGTCCTGCCCTAATCCTAGGAACAACACAGGAAGAAGATTACATTCTGTAGATGTCAGAAAAGCAATTAAAATTTGCACAGAGGAATCGAAGGGGGAAGGAATCTCACCTCTTTATTTTGTGAGCTGAGCAGGGAAAGACCCTGACCTCAAACTGTTTGTTTCTTATTGGCTCCTTTTCTTTTGAAGTGCCTGCTAGAATCGTCTTTAATATTGCAAGATTAAAATACTGGGGTTTCAGGAGACTGAGAGTGTTATAGTGATGAGAAGAGACATTTAAGGAGGGTGAGGATTGGCTGTGAAGAGGCTGGAATTTGCAGTTGGAGAGGTGAGTGACTATTAATAGCTCTGTCTGTGGAGATGGATATTCCTTGATCCTCACGGACTCGCGTGCGTGTCCCTAGGGAGAGCCTGCAGCTCCCAGCCTGGAATAAAGGGAGGCCAGGACAGAGGGGGCAGGTGAGGCAGTGCCTGCTGTGCTGGGTGGCAAAGGCTCTGCTGTGGAGGTGTGGAACTGCAGGAATTTGGGAGCTTTGGAGTGGTCTGAGAAGCAAAACCTGTCATAGCTAACAGGAGGATCATGGGGAGGAGCAGGGAAAAATGTGGTGGGGATGGCTTTTGGGGTTTGACTTGGTGACCTGTCACGTGTCACCTGTTTGGGTGTAGTTTTGGGTGTATTCTGTGGGTGGATCAGGAGTGGGAAGGGAGGTGGGATGTGCACAGAGGGGTGTTCACCTTGGCTTTTTGGGATGGGGTTGTACAAGATGAACGTTCAGGTGTAGGGGAGAAGAGAGAGGCACAACAGAATGGGATGGGGTGGAATGGAATGGAAAAGTCTGTGGAAGCCCTGTGGAAGCTGTCCATGTGGAAAGGGCAAAGGAGCACATAAGTAGATGCTGCTGGGATATGGACTCTGTGTGGGGGATGGATTTCCCAGAATCCTGCTGTTGCTCTTACCTTTGAGGAGAGGGGAGTTTCCCAGAGCTGTTCTCCTAAACATCTTTTAGTCTCCAGTTTTTCAGGTTCCTGCAGGGCAAACACTGAAACTGCAGTTACCAATGTATACTGACTGAACCTTTGAATTGAACCCAGTTTGCAGCTGGACTGATTGTTGTAGATCCCTTCCAACTGAACAATTCCACTCTAATCTCTCCTATTCCTTCCATTCCATTCTTTCCTTTTAGTGAGCAGATCCAAGTGTTCTCTGGAATGTGTGACATCATACCCACAATAATTCTCTTCCTGAAATGCTTCTGATGTTAAACAGGCCCATTCTGGAAATTCCTTTCCTCCACTTGGTTGATAACCCTGGACCAGTCCAAGGCACTATGATCAAACCCTTGTTTTGGATCCCAAGGGCCTGTATTTATTGGAATAAATTTCTCCTGAAGTTTGCCATGTGACTGATGACAGTTCTCAGCACTGAACTTTCTCGCATACTTTCCCCAAGCACTACAACTCAGAAGAATATGAATGTGGAATGACTTTAATTAGATGGGATATTAGGAAAAAATTCTTCCCTGTGAGGGTGGTGAGCCTGGCAGCGGTTGCCCAGAGCAGCTGTGGCTGCCCCTGGATCCCTGGAAGTGTCCAAGGCCAGGCTGGACAGGGCTTGGAGCAGCTTGGGACAGTGGAAGGTGTCCCTGCTCATGGCTGGGGGTTGGAATGAAATATTTTTACAGGTCCTTTCCAGCCCAGACCAGTCTGGAATTTTATACAAAATATTCTGCTATAAAACTTTTCTTCCTATTTTATGGCATTAAAAGCATTTTTAGTTGTGACTTACAGCCTGTGAGAGCCCCTTATAAAGCTATTTTAGATTAAAACTCTTGAGGTGCTTGTGTGTTAGTTTACTTTTGATAGGGAGAAAAACCTGCTGCAAAAAGAGATGATTTTCTTCATGCATTTTTAAAACTTATTCAACCAGAGTTGTGACAGTGACAAACTGACCTCAGGTCATTTCTTCTCCTTGACATTTGCAAGTCAGATACGTTTTCCAAGCTGTGGCTGCCCCTGGCTCCCTGGCAGTGTCCAAGGCCAGGCTGGACAGGGCTTGGAGCAGCCTGGGATAGTGGAAGGTGTCCCTGCCCACTCCAGGGAGGTGGAATTGGATGAGCTTTAAGGTCCCTTCCAACCCAAACCATCTGTGATTCTGTGATGCTTTGAACTAAAATACATTTTCTGAAATGCTTCCAACATAAATTTAGAAAATTCCAGACTTCTAATAGAGTTCTCATTAAATTGTTTTATTGGAAATTAAATGCTAAAAGTGAGTCTTTCAATTTTTCTTATATTTCTCAATTTCTTTGCTGCTGGTCCTGTAATTTTTGAAAAGGATTTGGGCAGAAAGCCCAGTTCTTGATAACGGTGCTGGGGCACTGCTTGACTTCAGCTGGATTTTGGATTTCAGGTCTCATTTTACTTTATTTAAGGACAACAGCTTAGAATTGAGCCATTAGTGACCAGGGGAAGCAGGGGGTGAGAGCCACATGTTAGAATTCCACCTAGGAAATAAAGCTGGTGTTCAGTCGTGGTTTCCCTCAGTTTCTTGTAGCAAGGAGATCCTGCAGGACAGTTACTGGGGTAAATTAATTGTAATGCATTGATTTTGTCCTGGAAATCTGCAGAAGTTCATTAGCATTGAACAGGAGCACTGCCTGACCAGCTGCCTGGTGGTTATTTGACCAAAAGGAGTCACTTTGTGCCAGCAAGGACACCCAAGATGTCACCGTGCACCGAGGACCGTGTTTGACCCACTTGATGTTTGCCAGGTAACCTGGAACTGGCCCTTGCTTGTATTTAAAAGAAGGAGCAAAATCTTTAGGAGTGTTTCCTAAAGCTGCTCCATTTCCCATCAGTCTGTTAAAACCAGCCACAGCTTCTCCAGGCAGTGTGTGGATCCATACAGAGCTTAGGGAGATGAGGAATTGTCTCAGTGTTTCATAGTGCTAAGGCTTTAGAATAATTAAAATGCAATCTTTACATAGAGCTTTTGAAATAACCCTATCCAATAAAATAGATGCTGTTTGTGCTTGCCCTGCTTGGAAGTAGACCAGGACTTTGTGGATGACAGGAGGGCTCCGACGTGCTGAGATGGAGTGGGAGGCACAAACCCAGGCAGAGGAGGATTTCAGGGGATCTAAAGGGAAAGCAGCACCACTGCCTACAGAAGCACTGGTGAGGGACTGTGTGCTGCCAGTCATGTTGTGCCAGGATAAATACAAACTTGGTTTATTTTAGCTATTTTAGTTATTTTTAAATGTAGACACAACCTCGGCCGATCCTTTATTTCTCAACTGTTCCCATTAACATTTTTAGGCAGAAGACAAAACCTGCCAGGAGTTTTGGCTCTGTAGAGAAAACAGGTTGCCAGAGAAGCTGTGGCTGCCCCATCCCTGGAAGTGTCCGAGGCCAGGCTGGACAGGGCTTGGAGCAACCTGGGATAGTGGAAGGTGTCCCTGCCCCTGGCAGGGGTGGCACTGGATGAGTTTTAAGGTCCCTTTCCACCAACCATTCCATGATTCTGTCCATAATTATGTGGATATATTGCTATTTTCAGTTTCAAGTGCCTCAAATCATATTTTATTAAGTATATTTGATGCCATGAGTTAATGGCAGTTTTATACTGTAGGCTTTTTTGGTAACAATTTTAAAATCCATCCTAGAGATTCCCCTGGATGCCTCTTCCCTCTCCTTCTCTACGCTCCTCGCTTAAATCATCCCTCAGCTTCTGCTGGTCAAACCGAAGCCTGCTGGTGTTCTGAGTCCCAAACCATAATTAGTCATCTTCCCTTTTTTAAGCTGATTTTTCAACCTAGCAGCCCCCAGTACAGGAGGGGGCCGATGTGAACCCTCTGATTTTATTTTGCTCGACATTGTGCCTTTTGCTCCTTTAACTTCTGAGCTTTTCTCTTTTTTCCTCTCCCTTTTTCATCCCAGTCCATCACTCCAATTTGCTATTCCTGGAGGGAACTGCTGATCCTTTTTGCTGTTTCCCAGCCACGCTGGATGTGTTATTTTTAAGGCAGCCTCCCTACCTGCAGCACGATGACTCATTTAGGATTTGCCGAGTCCCCGCGTTTCTGCCCAGGAGTCGGCTCCTGGATTGAATTCCTGAGAGGATTGTTAGGAGCACGGCACAGAATCCCCAAATCCTTGCAGGATGTTAAAGTCACAGCTATTCCCTGAACACAACCCAACACTGCCTTTCTAAAATGAGGTGGCAGAGAGTGCCCCAAGGACCTGTAATTCCCCCCATCCCTGGAAATCTCCAAGGCCAGGCTGGATGGAGCTTTGAGCAAACTGGTTTTTTTAATCCCTCCAGGGATGGGGACTCCACCGCTTCCTTGGGCAGCCTGCACAATCCTTTCCACAAAGAAATTTTCCATCCTCCTCCCTCGGTCTCCATCTGCCACCCATCCAGAGAGTCATAGGGGTCTCCCAGTTATCCATGTGAAATAATTGCCCCACACAAATCTTGGGATTTTTTTATTTTAAACAAGTCTGGCTGCTTCCCTGTGTCAAAAACAAGCAAAAGAGGAGCTGCCACAAATTTATCACTTTTTTGTTGCATGAGCAACCAGGAAGATGCACCTCAACCATAAAATGTAATTTATGTAATTAAGCAATTGCTTTTCTGAGTTGGACTAGTGTAGAAATCCTTGTTTTATAGCAAGCAAATGAAAACTGCGCTAAAATATCCCAGGCTGTCACCCTTCAGCTGTGGGGTTTATTACATTTGGACTTTCTTTCAGGCTTTTTGTAAGGAATAAAATATTTACAGGATGGAGGGAAGGGATTTCTATATGCTTTTTTGTATTTATTTTTTCCTTCCCTAGTTTTCTAAAGAGATGCTCTACCAGAACAGCTGGTGCAAAAATATAACTCCAATTCAAGTATTCCCAGAAATTAGTTGGGTTTGGGGTTTTTTTTAGGAGAGGGATTATAGGGCATGAACATGGTATATAACACTTCTTTAGGGGTTGAAAAATTCAGTTTATGAACCAGAAACAGTAAATTCTGTACAGCCTCATGATTCCAGTGCTGTTCTTCCACCCTGGATTTTAGTGAGTTGGGCAGGAGCTGCTGGGATTCTCGAGGGTCAGATGTAACAGTCAGGGAATCTCATCCTGTCTTTTGGCTGGAAAATCAATAACAAAAACCTTGGGATAAGGGATCTTTGTGGGATCACTGTATCCCTGCTGCCTTTCTGACAGAACCTTTGCTCTTCCGAGCTGGTGAAATCAGATTTTATTTCCACCAGAGCTGTTTTTTAAACAGCACTGTGGAGTTTTGCCAGTTCAAATATTAGGGATTCTCAGCTTCCCCCAAGCACAATTTGAATCTGATCTCCTGGCCCAAATACGTGTGAGAGACCCATTAAACCTTTTAACACCCAAAACCTGCTTTTGTTAATATTCTCCGTGTGCTCCATCTGCTGCTGTGTTTGTCCATAGCCAATGGATTTGAGAGCAATTCACTTCTCTGGTCTGAGGCCAAAATGTCCAAAATACCATATGGACATTTGAAAGTTAATGAGCATTTAAAATTTCAATATCTAAGGCTGTTGTGATCCCTAAACCTGAGTCTTCCTTGAATTTGGCTTCTTCTTGTAACCCAAAATATTTTATCATTTTGAATTTTTATCTTTGCAAATGAAAATCACTATACTCATATTTTCAAACTGGCCCTTTGGGGCAATAATTTGATTTGTAACATTATTTTGTCTGTTCTGGAGTTGCCTATTATGAAAATGAGCTGAAATAGGAAATCTGGTGTCCCCAGAGATGTTGTTTAAGGGTGTGAATCAAGGATGGAATCAGAAGGATGCTGCCAGTGCCAGAGGACAATGTGGAGTGTAAAAAACAGAGATGGGAGCCAGGACAATGTTTGTGCTATAGAGAGACTTAATTAGCCAATGAATTGATTGGTTACTGATTAATTGATTAATTACTGGGCAGTTTCTGTTGTGTTAATCATTGATCATGCTCAGGGCAGTGCTGGGCACCTTGGCTTTGGCAGCACATATGAAATACCATTTTTAAGGCTGTTCCAAAACTTGCAAATTCAATTCAAGCATTTTGAATAAGAAAAACTAAAACCAAGGAGCTTTTTGTCATCGCTTCTTCCAATACAAACCATTTCAGGATTCTATTTTGTACCCAGTTGTTGCAAACACCAAGTTGGCAGAAAAAAGAAATTACCATAGATAAAAAACAGGGATAATTCCCAGTTCCCAGGATCTAGGAAGGCATCAGGCATGCAGACTGGAGCAGTTGCCTTTCCCTAGCTGGAAGCACAGAGGTTTTGCATGGATCACACTGTCTGTGACAGAGCAGGAATTACAGCTGGAGCAAAAGACCAGGGCTTGAACTGATTCTCTTTTCAGCTCCCGGCTTGGGAGCAGAGCTGAAAAGGATGGATTGAAAATTAGCCAGATGAACAAGTGCATTTTGGACATCACAAAGGGCTGTTTTCCAAGCAGTTATTGTAAATATCCTGCTCTAACCTATAACCTGAGGGCATGGAGAGTGTGGAGTCCTGCCTGCATTTACATTCCCAGCTCCTCCAGAAAGGGCTCTCACTCTCTAGAGCTGCCATGAAAACTCTGCCAGAGCAGGAGACCAGGAGCATCCAGGTGAGGCTCTCCTCGCCCTCCACAAATTCAGGTAAATGGCAAATTCATGACTGAAAAGCAAAAGAATGCTTTCCTGGGAGTGTCCAAGGCCAGGTTGGACCGGGCTTGGAGCAGCCTGGGACAGTGGAAGGTGTCCCTGCCCATGGCAGGGGGTGGGACTGGATGGGCTTTAAGGTCCCCCCCAACCCAAACCATCCTGAGATTCTAATACTGCATGGTCTGTTTCAAGCTGAGCACTGTTCTGCCATCTTAATTTATTTTAAATCTTTCCAGGTAAATATTTCCCTGGGGAACTGTATTGGATAAGGTTGAGCCACAGTTGAGTATTTAAGAAAAACTGCGAAGGAGCTTCTTTATCTCAGGCTTCCACTTTCTGTGGAGCAACAAACCCTTTTATTTTATCAGTAGGGGCTGTTTGTATCCTACTTTGGATTCTTCAAATACAGAATGAAGTAAATCATTGCAAGGAGAATCAATATTGCACAAGTTAAAGCCTTTTCCAGAACTTCTTTCCCACAGAGCCTTGTCTGAACACAGGAGAGGATATGACACATGTCTCTGGCCCAGAAGTGATATTGATTGACAGTCTGACAAGTTCTGTCACTCTAGTTTATTTATAGTGTGTGCACTAAGCAATCAACAATCTCTCTAATATTTTTGGACAGTTGCTTCTAGTTTTCAGGATGAGTTTTGCTCATCCAAATGCATCCCGTACCCAGACAGCTGCAGTAAGGCCTGGGAGGTTTGTTCTGGACGTAGGTGGGAAGCAAAACTGAGGTGGAATTGAAATAAGAATGGAAATGGGAACGATCTCTTTTGTCCAACAGCTTGCAACTGTATTGAACCTTAAAAACTGCTCTGAAAGCAAGTTTTGTCTAAGCAAGAGAAAATCAGGGCAATGTGTGTCCAAAACAGTGCTTCTGTCATTTTCCTAATATCTTTTTGGGCTCATAAATTCTCCTGATTCCTGGCATGATGAAGGACAGAGCTTCCAGCTGATGCATGGCATCATGCAACTACAAAGTCCCACGGAAGAGCTCAGAGTTCTGTGCAAAATCATTGCTTTTGCAGCCGAATTCCCAAGCAGCCAGAATTCTGCAGTTCCTCAGGGCAGGGAGGCCCCACCATCCATCCCCTTGTGTTTGACCTCCAGCTGGGAAAAGCTCCTGCAGGCAGGCAGGACCCCATTGTGTCAGCACTGGGACCCTGTGGAATGGAGACAAACAGGCGGTGCCACGTGTCCAAGCCATCCTGCCACACACTGGAGCTTTTCTCTCCATCACCCCAAGCCAGAGGCACCTCTGCCTCTCCCAGCACTCTCAGCCATGCTTTCCTAGGAGTCTGTGCAATATAAAGGAAATGGTCATCAAAAGAAAATATTTCCCCCCAGATTCCTGTGAGTTTTGTTGGGATTTTGAGGCGGTTGGGTTTATCCATGAGGTTGCAGTGGCATGGCTGTGTTATGGGTGATGCCTGTGGAGCTCCTGTCCTAGGGCTCCAAGCTTTGTGCTTGCCATGTAAAATGTGGATAACCCATTAAAAAAATTCCTTAAGGAGTGTGTGGTTTTACACAAATGGAATTCACCACCCTCTAGATCAAGCTGAGATCCTGGGGAGGGAGAGGAAGGAGACAGAAGGAGGTTCAGACATCTTCTCACCAGAGAGGACCTTCCACTGTTCCTTCCTCATCCTCTGCTCTGCAAGTCCAGAGCTGCCTCCCCTCCTGGGGAGCCTGCCTCCCCCTGTGTAATGTCTTCACAATCCTGGGAATGTGGAGCTGGAGTGATGGGATATTGGGAAGGAATTCCTGGCTATGAGGGTGGTGAGGCCCTGGCACAGGGTGCCCAGAGAAGCTGTGGCTGCCTCTGGATCCCTGGAAGTGTCCAAGGCCAGGTTGGACAGGGCTTGGAGCAACCTGGGAAGGTTGGTTTTGCATGGCTCTGGGTGATGAGCAGGAAATAGTTGCTGTTTATATTAAGCGAAGGACCCTTCAGGTGAAAAAAGAACCAACTGTAAAAGGTCTCTGGGAGCAAGGTTGTCAAATGTGAGAGCAAATCTTTTTTTAAAGCCGTTGCTGTGTCTGGTGAATCCACATTCATTTGACTGCTCCACTCTTGGGCTGATGAGGCTTGAAACAGTAATAAGGGGGTGGCATTTTTTCATGGGAACAAATGTATTTATTATCCTCAGAGCCTTCAGAAAAGCTGGATTCTCAACCATCCATTAACTTGCTCTTCAGAACAGTCCCTCCCTTGCTTTCAGCTTTTCCTCTATTTTTATATCCATTTAGCATGACTGGGCTGGAATACTTTCATGGCAAGGCAGCGAGTGAGTGATGGGGTAGCTGTGGTTAGGGGGGATGATCAGTGTGAAATGAAACCTGCTCCAGCCCCTGGGCTACTGCAGCATCCAGGTGCATTTACCTGGCTGCTTGTCCAAGGAGAGGCAATGGGAGAGGTTTGTGTAGAACTTGCCATGGAAACATGTCCATCACACAAATGGATCTGTGTGATGAGGGAAGAAAGGAGAGGTTGTCCCGTCCTTCCTGCCCTGGGCTGGCAGAGCAGGATTCACCTAGAGATGTTTTAAACATGTTTAAATCCCACTGAACAGGGAAGGTGTGGCAATGCCCTGTCTAAGAAGCTGCTCAGAGGTCACCTCCCTAAATCCCATGTGCCAAGGGATATTCCCAGGGGACAGCTCCCCAAAAGGCAGGAGGAGGTGCATGGCCTAAGCCCGGAGTTCTGCAGCTGTGTGAGGAGCCAGGCAGGCTGGGAAGATCCTTCTGGAATGAGATTGGTTCATGCCATGGGACAGCAAGCTTTGATGACACCCCTGCTGCGAGTCCTTTCGGAAATGCTGGAGCTCCTCATCTCTGGAGGCTGGTTTCCGAAGCAGAATTAGTTCCCAGATGTCCTTCTCAGCTCTTTTCCCTGTGTCCCCTCTCCATCACATAGCCAGGCACATTCTTTCCGGTGTCACTGCTCCCAGCAATCAACGTTCAAGAGCCTTTGCTGCAAGTCTGGCTGGTGGAGGCTTTGGTGGAGCTGTGCCAGGGAGCCTACATGGTGTCTGCTCTCTCATTTCTCACTTCTGGGGTAATTCCTCAAGTACCAAATCTGCACATTCATTTCCCAACATGTGATTTTCTGCAGGAATAAATTCCCAATCGGTCTAAAGGGAATGGATTTACAGCAGTGTGTAGTTTGAAGGCATGAAATTTCTCACGTTTTTGTCCTGAGAAGGTGCTTGTAAATCCTCTTTTTGAAGAGTTTCTGAGGGCTGGGCAATAAAGAATGAGAAATGCTGGATGGGCTTAAAATAGAACATGAAAGTGTTTTGCAGGGGAAAATGCTTTGGCTCCATCTGGCTGACCCGAGGAGGTGATCATAAAGCAGAAATGTTCCTGGGGCTGCTGCAACTCCAGAGCTGTCACTCAGCAGAAACAGAGGGCTGGACAGTGGTTAATGGGGTTTAGAGGGAGGATTGGTAAAACAGAATCACAGAATCAGGTTGGAAAAGCCCTCCAAGACCATCGAGTCCAACCATTCCTCCAGAACTGCCAAAGCCACCACTGACCCATGTCCCTAAGTGCCACATCCACGTGGCTTCAGCTGTGGGGACTCACCTCTGCCCTGGGCAGCTGTGCCAGGGCTGGACAGCCCTTTCAGTGAAGGAATTTTCACAATATCCAAACTAAACCTCCCCTGGCCCAGCCTGAGGCCGTTCCCTCTGCTCCTGTCCCTGTTCCCTGGGAGCAGAGCCCGACCCCCCCGGCTGCCCCCTCCTGTCAGGGAGTTGTGCAGAGCCACAAGGGCCCCCCTGAGCCTCCTTTTTTCCAGGCTGAGCCACTTTCCCAGCTCCCTCAGCCTCTCCTGGGGCTCCAGCCCCTTCCCAGCTCCGTCCCCTGCCCTGGACATGCTCCAGCCCCTCAGTGTCCTTCTTTTAGGGAGGGGCCCAAATAATCTCTCATATTTATCCACCTTGGAGCAATGAATGCCACAAGAGGGACAGATTTGTGTGGCTGCCTGGCTTTTCCTTCCAGGGAATGTTGGTGGTTAATGGCCTCTCAATTGCAGCAAGTGTCGAGCTGGAGTCCTTGGCGGTTCAAGGAGTTGAAGTGTGGTTTTACAGTGCTTTGTCCTGCCCTTAGATAAGGGACTTTATCATCTGTCCCTGTAAGAATCCTTGTGACACAGCCACTTTCAGGAGTCTGCACTGCTTGAGACTCGTTAAGAAAAAGAATGAAGAATATTTTGTCTTGTAAATTAATGTCGGCTGCTTGTAGCAATTAAAGCCTTAATCAGATAATGGTCAATGAAACTACTCTTGAAAAAGTGAAATGGCACATTCTGGAATTCAGTGTTTTAAGTGATGATTCCCAGTGGGTGGGAGGCTGAGACATGGACCAAAGCATGGGCCCTGTATCCAAGGAGAACCAAATTCTCTTTCAAGGATTTCAAGAGAACCCAATCATTCAGAGCCTGAGCACTTGTGGGCTGTCATTGGCTGGGTGTTATTAGATGATTTTGATACAGAAACATTTAAAATACATGAAAAATTAAAGGTGGCTTTAAAATACCTACTTGATGCAGCCCCGTGTGCTTTTTGCTTTGCACAGTTACTGTGTGGTGATTTTTAAAGCAGCTCAGTCAGTGCTTCCCTGAGCTGCAGTGCTGTGTGTTTTCCTTGGGGAGGAGATTAAATGAACACTGCCTTTCTTACTCCTATTGATTGTGGAGATGATATTAAATTAAAATAAGCCACAAAATCACTTTGGGTATCTTCTATGAGGAATCTAATAAATTTTGTTCAATATTTTTCATCTCATTTTCTTTCCTTCTGCACCTTTGCAAAGCCTCAAGCCCCAGCAGAGACAGAGTCCTGTCATGTGCAGATCCATAGAAAAGAAAGGATATTTTCCTTCTGCTCCTGACATTTTCATGTCAAGTGGGCTTGAGCCTCTTGCTGTTGTTTTCCATTCAAGGTGACGAGGCAGGACAGACGTGGCAGGAGGGGAGCAGCGTCAGCAGGAGGAACAGCGATTTACAGGAGGTCTCAGGTTTTCCAGGGCAAAAATCAGAGCAGGATGCCAGATGCTTTGCTGTTGCCACCTCTCCTGTGCTCATTCCTGCTTGTTGGATCCACACTTTGTCTTGTACCCAAGGGAATGTAAGAAGAAGGGGACATCATGGATGACCATAGATTTTCTTCCATGTGGGAGGTGATTTGGGATTATTTGGGGGATGAAGAAGAGACAACAAATAAATCCTAAAGGCTCAGAACAAATAAGATATAAAAATTATAGGATTTTGGAGTAGTTTGAGTCAGAAGAGACCTTTTAAAGATCATCCAGTGCCACCCCCTGCCATGGGCAGGGACACCTTCCACTATCCCAGGCTGCTCCAAGCCCCATCCAGCCTGGCCTTGGACACTCCCAGGGATCCAGGGGCAGCCCCAGCTTCTCTGGGCACCCTGGGCCAATGTTTTATTACCCTCATTGTAAAAAATGTTTTCCTCATATCTGATCTAAATCAACCCTCCTTCAGTCTGAAACCTTTCCCTTTGTCCAATCACAACAGGCCCTGCTAAATAAAAAATGTCTCATGTATTTTTAAACCTGCTGGATTTTGAGTGCTGGGAATTTCCAGGCATGTTTCTCCTGGCACAAATTGCCCCAGATTCTGCTACTTTCCTATTCTTCAGTATATCCAAAAAAAGGAGCAAACCACATTAATTTTCCTGTACCTTTCCCATCTCTGCTTCCCCTTAAAACAGAAAGGACAAGCTTTCTTGCTGGAGGTCAGCACTTATCAAAGTTTATGAGATCGGAGTGGAAGATAGTGCAGAGCAGGGCTTCTTTTTGCATCCAAAGCTATTAAAGCTTCCTTGATAGAAATCATATTTATTTGAGCTGAAATGATTCCAAAACCAGCCCCAACTTACCTTCCGAACAACAAAAGATACCACAGTAAGGAAGAATCCTGCCAAGCAGAAACTAAACCCAAAAAAAATGGAGAAAGACCGATTGAGTCCCCAGCCATGGAGGGTTTTAAAATAGGTATGTATGTGGCACTTGGGGACATGGGTTAGTGGTGGCCTTGGCAGTGCTGGGTAGCAGTTGGACCTGATGGTCCTAAAGGTCTTTTCCAAGTGAAACAACTCTGTGGTTCTATAAATACACAGTTGCCTCCATCTGCCTGAAATAAATCCTTCAATATTTGGCTGGATGGAAAATCTTACCCAAAGCCACACTTTTCCTGTGGTTTGATTTATTTCGGGCTCTTTTTTTAACGTATAACCCCAGTGTTGCAAATTTTGGTCTGAGTAAAGGAGGGTTTTTTCCTGAATTTGACAGTGGGTGAGTGTTGGTGGCACCTCAGAGGGCACAGGTGAAACATTTTTAACCACATAGGACTGTGTTTGTCATGGCTGGTGACTAAGGACTGTTAATTAAGGATTATTACTAAAGACTGCAGCAGTTTGTGGGATTCAGGGCTTATCTGGGGGCATTTTCCAGCAGCAAAGATCAGAGGAACCTCCAAGAGCCCCAAGAGACTGTCATCTAGATCCCATCCCTTGGGAATGAGCAAGGGACTTCCCCACACCATGGCACGCACACAGCCATCATCATCTGTGCCCATGGCAAGGGGCTGGAATTAGGATGAACTTTGAGGTCCCTTCCAACCCCGACCAGTCCGGGATTCTACCAAACCAGGTGCCAAGCAGGTAAAACCCCACGGAGAAACACAGGTGGGAGAATTTTAGGGAAAATAGGCTTCAACAGGTGAGCTGGAGTTGGTTTAGCAGCTCTGTCCAGATTGTCAGGAGGAAACGGGAAGACTGTGGAACAGTGAATGTCCTGGAAAAGACAGGGTTATCTTCTAATGAAGTGGAGAGCAGGGATATTTCTGATTTAAGATCCTCATCATTAATGCTCTGCTTGCAATCACTGGATCTGCAAATAACTTCCTAAGGAGCTTCTTGATTGCTGAAAGGCTTTAGATATTCCTGGGTACGATGACAACAGAGTTCCATGTAGCCTAAAAAAAAATAAAAATCTGTTAAACTGCTGCTTATCCAACATTAACTACAGCAATTTTTAATTAACCTGATTTAGAAGCCAAATATATCAGTGATGAAAATGAGAGGGTAGAACATCCAGTCATTTATTCCAGTACAGTGGTCATGACTGTTGAATTAGATTTATTCATATGAACCTCAACATTTTGCCACAGAAGTCAGTGGTGCCAGGGTTTGAGAGCAGTGGGATTTGGGGCATGGGAGGGGGAACTGTGCTGTGGCTCCTTTGGAGTTCAACGGGGGGAGTACAGACCCATGCTCGCTTTTATTTAATAAAATAAAATATTTTAAAAGGTGGGTGTAAATCCACTGCTAATTACCTCCTTCCAGCCTTTGCTGGCAGCCAGCAGCCAGTATCAGTGGGGCTTGGCATGGAAACACTCTCCAAGGGTCATTCCATTGGCTCTGCTCTGGGATGATGGCCAAGGGGACCCACAGATAAACTGGGTGGTGACGCACAGCAAAGCCAAGTTCTCCACCAGCAAAGCAGGATTAACGTGTCCCGTTCACTCTGCCAGGGGGATTTATTCAGCAGCACCTAAGAAGGATGGAGTTATTCGGGTGTTACTCTTTTCAGTAGGGAAAACTTCCAAGAAATTGAAGGAAACAGAAAGCAAAATGGTGACCAGTGATAGGACCTGAGAGAGCGGCTGGAGCTGGGCCAGGGAAGGGTCAGGCTGGGTATCAGGGAAAGGTTCTTCCCCAGAGGGTGCTGGGCACTGCCCAGGCTCCCCAGGGAATGGGCATGGCCCCGAGGCTGCCAGAGCTCCAGGAGCGTTTGGACACCACTTCCAGGGATGCCCAGGGTGGGATTGTTGGGGTGTCTGTGCAGGGCCAGGGCCAGGGGCTGGATGATCCCTGGGGGTCCCTTCCAGCTCAGGACATTCTGGGATTCTGTGGAAAAGGAGCAGACTGAGGTGCAGAGGTTGTGTCTGTGGTCTCCACAGAACACAGGAATTTCCAGTGAAGTGGGAGTTGGATGCTGGACACCTGCACGGTGTGGGTGCACCCAGGCTCTGGGCTGTGCCACGATTTCCAGCCCCCCACTTCCATCACACAATTCCCCTGAACTCCCTCTGACTGCTCCGAGTGAGGCTGATGCAAACTGAAGATGCTCTGCAGCCTCCCCCAAAGTGCCCATTAAACCCTGCGTGGCTCCAAGGGGTCCGAGCACGTTCCTTCCAGGTGGCCTGGCAGGTAATGGGGTCCCTCCTGGGAATGGCACTTGAGCAGCCATGGGTGAATACAGGGCTGGCATGCTTTCCTGCAGGATCCCTGCCTTCCCTTCAGCAAGAAACTCTGCTTAATGGAAGTGCTGAGCTCTCCAAAGTGCTGCCATGCAGCCCAGGAAAAACCTTTCCAATATCGCTGTGCCGTGGGGTTTTGTACTTGAACTCCATGTTCAGAGTATGGATTTTCCCAGCAGTTTTCTCCAAAGCACAGGAGCATTCCTGCATTCTGCATTCTGACCCTTGTTTCCTACAGGAATAAAGATGAAATACTGATGATGTCCTGTATAAGTCTGTGGAGCACATTCATGGTCCTTCGCATTCCCAGAGAATCCACCTGTGTTTTCCCTCGGTGGCCTCTGTGCCCACACAGGTTGTTTATTTCTTTCCAGGGGTGCCATCCTTGCCTGATTGATAAAATCCTAATTCCTGTTTTTGTCTCATTTCAGGTTATCCAACAGGCTATCCCACCGCTGCCCCAGCCTACAATCCCAACATGTATCCAACCAGCAGCCCTGGCTACGCCCCAGGTAAAAATCCTGAAAAAGGCCTGAAAACATTCCTTCCTCATCCATTTCCAAGCACACACTGGAGATGAAAAATAATATCTCGCCCTTTGATTCGACTTTTGGTTGCTTGAGATGTTTATTCTGAATGGTTTTGCCTCAGAAGAGCCACAGGATTTTAAAACTTGCTAATGAAGCCGTCTTTGAGTGTGCAGCAGGAAGAGCTGCTTGCATAAGGAACACAAAGCTGGACTTTGTGCCAGTCTTGCTAAACCCTCTCTTCCCATAATTGCCAAGTTTTCAGTCTCCTACTTGTCATAAAATGAGTGGATCCCCAGGCTCAGGCGCTTTCCAAGGCTGATGAAACAGGAATGAGGGGTTTGGTGCCAAAATCTTTTGGTTTCATCTTCTCCACATCACAGTTTACACATATTCCATAAAACTGTTCATTGTGGATGATTCTGGAAGGGATCTGTTGAGTTTTGTTTGGGTTTATGTGCTTTTGATAAGGTCTTTAGCTGCATTTCTTCCCATTAAAGCCTTAACATGGAACACGAAACAAGTTTTGTTCTCCTGGATATGTGCTGGCCACTCTCAAATTCCCCTGAAGGATAAAACAATGGAGGAATTAAATGAAAAGAACTCAATAGAATAAGAAAAAGCCCATAAATTTATTAGTAGCTTGTCCTGCCAGAGGCTGGCAATGTCCTCCCTGCTCAGCCAGGAATGTAAATAACTGCAGCATTCCAGCATTTTGGCCTGGATATTATAAAATGTCACTTGTCCCCAGTTGTGCAGGCAGCAGCTCCTGCACTGGGTGGGAAGATGGCCAAGAGAACACCCAAGTGTGGGGAAACCCCAAATCACTGCAGGATAAGGGGTTTTTTGGGGGTCTGTATTGCATTTTGTGCATCTTAGACACCATCCTTGTGAGGGTGGCATTTCCATTAGAAAACAAATTGAAACAACCCTCAGAAAGAAGTGTCCAAGGCCAGGTTGGATGGGCTAGGAGCAACCTGGGATAGTGGAAAGTGTCCCTGCCCACAGCAGGGGGTGGAATGAGATGAGCTTTAAGGTCCCCTCCAACCTGAACAGTTGAGAAAAGCAGGACAGAACAAGGAAACACAGGGATAACCCTGAAAAATGGCATTCTCCCAGGCAGGCAGCAGCAAACCCATGGACATCCCTTCTGGAGCCCCATTGTTCCAGCCTGTCCCCTCCACCCAGCAGAAGGGACACTCAGTGAGAGCCAAGCTGTCCATCTGTCCTGGTCTCTCCTCACTGAAAACAGCCTTCAGAAGCTTCCTCACGATTGTTCCACGTGGAATAATCCCCCCCCAAACCTTGTTAGTCAGCAGTTGTTCCAAGACGTTGGTTGTTCCCTACCTTTGTCCCCATGGCTGTGGTGTCCTCTCATGAAAAATGCTTTGATTTCTGCTCTATTTTATCACTACAGTCCTTTGCAGAAAGCAGCTCTGCAGATTCATTAAGGCTGGAGTTGCTGATTAGTATTATCATTATTATTTTTTTAAAGCCGTGCCAATTATTGTCTGTTGCTTTAGATTTGCATGATGTGGTCAATCTTCTTTGTGCCAGTCAGCCTTTTGTTCATTCCCAATGCTCCCTTCTCAACTGCAATCCTAATCTTTCCTGACTTGCTTTTCCCTAAAAAAAAAATCCTCTGATCATTTTTGTCCCCCCTCGCCAGATCTTTTTGTTGCACAGCTCAGTGCTCAAGCCAGAGAGCTGCCACTGCCATTTGATATTTAAATTTCATTCCTCTGTTTCTCATCCTTAAAAATGCTTTTAATAATTTCCATCTTGGAAATCTCCTGATGTCCAGAGAGCTGACAGGTCCTTTTGCATGGAGAACAAAAACCTTGCAGTGGGCAACCACAGCTAAGCACTAAACTAGCGAGGAAAGGATGAAGATTAAGATTCAGAAATTAAAATTGGGATTAAAATGTTGAAACTTTTACAGAGTTTCCCATAAATCTTGAGGCCAAGTTGGAGAGACCTGGTTTAGGTAAATGTGTCCCTGCCCAAGGCACAGGGTTGGAACTGGATGGTCATTAAGATCCCTTCCAACCCAAACCAGTCTGTGGTTCTGTTATAAACAATTTTGCAGCTCTTGAAATCAATACAATTTAATACCACAGCAGGATATTAAACCATTTTAACCACTGTGGGAAGCAGGAGCAGGCTCTGCTGCTCAGGACCTCCCAGCACCACACTCAGTGGTCCCTTCTCAATGGAAAACAGACTTCCAGGAGAAAAAAAAATAAGAGCTTTTGAGAGATAACTGATAGAAAAGAAGCGCCGTAAAATCTCATGGCAGTGGGGACATGTGACAGAGTGACAGCATCCTCAACTGTGTTAAATGGAATTGGGCTGAACTAATTCTGTGGTTCAGTGGCTGAGTTAAAACCTGCATCAGTACAGAGAGTGTTCCCTCAAATTGAAGGAGCTGCTGTCACACAGGAGGCTGGAAACAACCTGGAGAGGAACGTGCTCCTGGTGTCCTTCATACACCCTGGAGGTTAAAATCTTGGAATTCTGAAACAGCAGACTAATTCTAAGTATGTTTTAAAGGGATTTTAGACACTGAGTCTAAAAAAGAAAGAGATGCTGCATGTTCCCAGCAGAATTACTGCTCCTGAGCATCCACGGACAAGGTCCTGTTCCAAACCTCCCAGGCTGGGAAGGGAGTGGTACCTGCTGGCAGAAATCCCTCCAGCTCACTAAAAAGCAGTACAAACCAAGGGTTCATCTGATTCTCCATATGGAAATTAACCAGGCAGACATGCTCCTTAACACTGCTTGGAATAGAGGTTGGAAAGGGTGGGAAGAGCATCCTTTGCTTGTGGCTTCTGCATTTGTGGGATGTAACTGCAAGCCAGGTCTCTTGAGCAGAACTGTTCTGTCCCAGCTTGATCACCCTCGCTTCTCCACCCTAAAGGTGCTCCTTAGGTGTCTCTTGCCCCAAACCTCATGAATTTTTTTGGGATTCCATGTAAAGACTTGGCAGGAGATCGACCCCTGAGTGAAGATAAAGTCCAGTTTTCAAATCCCACCTGCTTTTGTCCCTGGTGTTCTCCACACACTCCCTGATGCCCTGCTGCAAGTCAGCGAAGCTCATGCTCTTCTGGTTCCGAAAATCCTGGTATCCACATGGGAAATTAAACAATGTCATGACCTAAACTTTTTAACAGCATCAGGGAAGGATAAGGAATCAAGGAGAGGAGCTCAGAGAAATCAGGAGTCCCCTTGGTCCAGCACCAGTGAGGAAGGGAAATGGTAACTGGAGTGAGTCTTGATTTCCCCCTCTCCCAGTGCCAGGTTTCTAGTGGATATTTGCTGGTGTTTGAGCGCCAAAGGTGTTAAATTATTCCACAGATTATCCCTACAAGCAAGGCCATGAGTTGGACTGGATGATCCTTGTTGGTCTCTCCCAACGCAGGATGTTCTGTGATTCTATGAATTCCTTTCCATTCCAATTCAAGTTCTTGCCTTGTGTGATTTTCCTGCTGCATTTTTCCACAGTTTTTAGAGGGAGAGACATGAGGCAAAAACACCAGCATTGCAAACTCATGCTTGCAATAAGCCTGGGTTTTTAGGACACTGTTCTTAAAAATAAAAAAAAATCCCCTTTAAGTATGCAAAAATGAGCAATCTAAAATCACTCTGCTGCAGAGACACAATTTAAAAAAAATAAAATTATGTATGTCTTCATTAAGCCTGGTGCATGCTCCCTCCCAGGCATTCTGTCTTCCTCGTGGTTGTTTTGTTTTAACTTCCTTCATTAAAGCCTCCTTTTTTATTTTCCTGAAAGTAGGACACACACTTTGCTCGTGGAGGCTGGCTGAGGCTGGGGCTGTGTTTATTAATAATGCAGGGCAGAAGTAATGGCTTTGCAGTCGTGCCCTCACAGAGCAGAACTGACACCAGCCTCAGAAATTAGGGATCTGTGCAGGAATGTCGTGGGACAGGACGGAGGCTCTGATCCCCCATTCCTGCTTCTGGATCCTGCCCGGAGGAAACGCTGCTTTGCAGAAGGAAGTTGGAGCACCAGCAGTGCTCTGAGGCATCCTCTAGAGGTGCCCACTGACTCTTTGGGGACACCAGTGGGTCCCCGAAGGGGTATCTTGGGGTCTGGAGGGATGAATATCCTGCAGTGCCTCACAAGGCTTTCAAAGGATAAATGCTCTCATCATTTTGAGGCACTCAGGCACAGGATTGCCTGGGGAATTAAGCTTATTGCAAACTTTGTCCAGAGCTGGAGGCTGTATCCATCACAAATGAGGTTGTTGGAGGGAAGCAAGAAATACTATGATGGTTTGGTTGGAAGGGTTCATATTTTTGTCTTTTCCGCTTAGAATATGTCCTGAACATTCCCACGTCACCTAAAGGTCCTGTCAGGAAAACAGAGCAGTCCCAGCGCTGCAGAGACCCACAACTCACATTGTTTGCTCAGTTCCCACTGGTTGATTTGCCAGGGATTAAACTGGTAATGAATAAAAACTCTTTATTTGATTTATTTTTAGGTGAGAGGATAAACCAAAACCAGAAGGCACTGGTTGGAGGTAGCCCTTAAATGATATTAGATAGTCATGGCTGGATTGTGATCCCTGTGAATTGTTGCGAAGGACCAGGAGGTGTTAATGTTCCTGGAAGCCTCCTTGATCCACCTTTTGTGTAGTTTTAGGTGATGGATTCTCTGAGGATCCTTGATTTAATAAAGAACATGCAGAGCTGTGGCAATCTCCCAGCCATCTCCAACCCAAATTGCCTTGATTTTGTGGCAGGTTTAATGTGGAGAGGGAAAACCACTGAGGAAGGATTCGTGTAACATTGGAATGAAATGTCTCATCAGTCTCGGAGATTAAAACCTCTGTGAAATGCAGAGGCAAAAATGAATCTGATTCTGAATAAAAGCATAAGTGAAGGAGGGTTTCTGTCACAGCGCTGGGAGCTGCTCTCCAGTGTGATGTTCCCGAGTGCAGCCTACCATGGAAAATAAAGTAAGGCAGCCTGGAAATCCTTAATAACTCCCAAACCTTTGGGAGAGGGCAGAGACTTGGAGCAGAAAATGATCAGTGACTGAGTGGAGGAGAAATTGGGCTTGAATCTCTCACTTCCCACAAACCTCCTGGTTTTCTGTTGAAGGAGGAGGAGGGAGGAGGAGGGAGGAGCAGGTTTCCACGTCTCCAGCAGTGGAGCAGCATCCAGGTGAATCTTACACCCAGGAATATCTCCCACAGCTGATGATGGCCAGTAAAGCAGCACTGCTGGGTCTCCTCATGCTCCCCATTCCTGTCCCACTCCAGGAGAGCCTCAGGAGGGTTTGGTGGACCAGCAGACCTGCAGCAATGCTTCCCAGCTCTCTCTGGGAAGTGGATTTCCATCCACTAGGATGTGTTGAGCTGCTGTGGGCTGTGTCTCCAGTGCCAATTCCTCCTCAACCTCTTCAATCCCTTATTCCCAACTTCCAGCCCTCTGAAACTCCAGATTTACAGCTGTATCTTCAGAGAGGGTTAATTCAGGGTCTGAGCAGACGTGGAGGGTGTGAAACATCTTTGCTCAGCCTTGGGGCTGCAGGAAGATTTCCAAGCCCCGAGCAAGGTGTGAAGTCCCATCCGTGGGGCTCAGCACCCCAGGGGTAGGAACGTGGTGGGGAAGAGATTAGCAAGGAGATTCAAATGTGACAGAAGTGTGGGAAGTTGTCTCTCGTTTCTCCGTGTGACACCTCTTCTCTGTTTCTCCCCAAGCCACACTTCTGATGAAGCAGGCCTGGCCCCAGACCTCGTCGTCCTGTGCCACCGAGGGCACCTTCCACCTCCCGGTGGACACCGGCACCGAGAACAGAACCTACCAGGCTTCTTCTGCAGCATTCAGTAAATAAACCTTTTCCTTTGGGGTTTTACTGGGTTGGTTTGTGCCTGTTGGCCTCCCCTGCTGGGGGTTGATTTGGGGACAGGGTTATTTGGGATCACAGAATCAAGGACTGGTTTGGGTTGGGAGGGACTTAAAGACCATCTTGTTCCAACCCCCATGGGCACCTTGCACTAGACCAGGTTGCTCCAAGCCCCATCCACCCTGGCTTTGATGGATTAATACCATGAAGGATCGTGAAAAGGAGAGCACTGACCCTCCTGCTGCTCCTGCAGAGTAGGAATTCCAGTGGAGGAGGTGAAACCTCCCTCTTAGCTGAGTGTTTGATCCCTGGGAGCAAGCTGGGGTAGTTCACAGGTGTTTATCTCCAAAGGGAGATTATTCCCTATTCCTTTAAAACTGAAAGAATTCCAAAATAAAGCCTGATTTTCAAGGAACACGGTTGAAACTCCCACCTTTTAACCCAGCCTGGCTGAGGAGGAGCAGGGGGAGGAGATGCCGTGCAGGGATCGCAGTCAAACAGGCTCTTCCAGGTGGAGCCTTGTCATCTCATCCCTGAAGAGGATAAGTAGTGCTTCCAGGAGGGCTGATAAGCTCCCTGATAAACCCTGGGATGCTTTCCCTGGTATGTGGGGTGTCCTCTGGCCCCTGCCTGACTGTTCCCTGCTAAATCTGGGGCATGAGTGGCATGGGGTCAGAGTGTTCTTCAGCTCCCAGCTGCTCCAGACTCCTTTTTCCTGCTAAACTAAATCAATTACACAGCAAGGTGAGAAGAAAAAAAATTTTTTTTTAAATGAAAATAATTATTAAAAATAAATATTTAACAAGCCTTTGGGAGACTTTCTCTTGGAAAAGGGATGTCCCTACCTTTCCTTGGAGTAGGGGTTGTACACCAGGCATGGTCCAGCCCTCGCAGCATCTCTGTGGCCTCCTCTGGACTGGCTCCATCAGCTCCACATCCTTCTGCTGGTGGCACCAGGGCTGGAGGCAGCTCTGCAGGTGGGGTCTCACCTGAGAGGGGCAGAGGGGCAGAATCTGGAAGTGGGCATCCAGTCAGTTCCTTTATCCAGCTGAGGAATCCTGCTTGTGGTGAACCCTGGAAAGAAGAGATGGCAACACAAAATTCCCCACTGAGCTCTTTTTTCCCCCAACCAGCCTTTTATAGGAAAACATTTCTGTGCAATCCAGGGCACTTGTGAGCTGCAGGATCAATAAGGCTGAGATTTCTCGAGTGACATGAGGGATTTAATCAGCAATTTTAATGGAAACTGGAGCTTAAAGGCTCGCTGCTGCTGAACCACAAAGCGGCAGCAGCACGGGCCACGCCAGCCTAATCCTAATAAGGTGTTAGTCATAATTAGGTTTTAAAATTAGCTGCCAGACAGAGAGGAGCCTCCATAATCTTGTGTCATTAAACCTTGATTTCACATTGTTTTACCTGCAGATTGTTCTGTTTTTTCCCTAGTTTATAAACACGGCAGATTTCATCTGCCTGGGCTATTATGTTTAATACCTTTTTAATATAGGAGATAAATTGTCCGTGATTCATCAATCAGGAAACCACTGCAAGTCTTGGTATTCAAAGTGGTGAAACCACCCCGGCTTGAGCAGGTCCACACCTCTAGACACCCCTCAGAAATGAAGTGTGATGCTGAGAACTGGCAGCCTCCGAGGTCTTTGTTTGAAAAATCGAGCTCAGAATAGAGAAAAAAATCCATTAGATGGAAAACCAGGAGGTTGGTTGGTCTGTGGGTGACATTGGGTTCCTGGAGGAGTCCTGATGGAGGAGGCTGCACTTCTGCACTGACCAATATTTCAAACCTTTTCCACCTCTCAGTTAAAGATGGTTGCTCCCCTGCTAATGTGAGTGAGGAAAAGGGTCACAGATATTCCCCTTGTTAATTAACAGATACTTTTCCAATCTGCAGTAATCAGGAGGTGGTGAGATGCTGTTTGGGAGTTCCTAAAAGCTCCATGAATTCTTCGTGCTGTTTCAGCGCTTGGAGGATGATGTGGGATATTAGACTTGAAATCTTGGCCTTCTCTAATTGCTGAACACTGGTGGAGTGAATAAGTTAAATAGATTTGGGTGTTCTGGCTGGGCTGAGCCTTGACTTCTCTCCATCCCACACAGTCTTCAGGACCCATTTGCTCCAGGGACGGCCTCTCCCAGCCCTCCTGCCAGCCCTGGCCACCATTCCTCAGCAGCCATTCCAGCCCCTGACTGGGATCGCTCTTGTCTCTGGCAGGGTACACTGCGGGCACTCCCTACAAGGTGCCGCCGACCCAGAGTAACAACGCCCCTCCTCCCTACTCGCCGTCTCCGAACCCGTACCAAACCGCCATGTACCCCATCAGAAGTGCCTACCCACAGCAGAACCTGTACACCCAGGTAGGTGCCACCTCCTGTCACCCGAGCTTCCTGCAGGGCTCTGTCCTTGCACTCTGTGCTGAGCCGTCTTGGTGGGATGGAGGTGATGATCACACCGTGGTATCCCTTCCCACTGAAAGTCCTGAGCTTCTCAGAGCAATGTGGCCCCTACAACTTCCTCGGCTTTTCTTCTCCTCTTTTGTGTTGAATAACCAACTTTTCCAGCAGCTAGTCTCATGGAGTGATTTCCCTGTGCCTTGCTGAGACTGAAGCATCTCGCTGATCCCCTGTCACCTTCCATTACATAATGTCACCTTCCAGTGCCTCTCCTGGAACTGCATAAGCCATTGGGGTCCAAACCCACCCCTGCACACTGGTTCTTCTCCAATCCCAGCCACAGCATCTGTGATTTGTCCTGTGAACCTCTGTAGCTCCTGAAAGAAAGAAGTGATGGAATAATTATCCTGCACCTCCCTCTCCCCTTAATCCAGACCTTCAGAGGGTCTCTAGTGGCTTTCACTAATACACAATAAAATCTCCCTTTTGCTGATTCAAATCCTTGTTTTCTTTCCTCCCATCTGGTTTGCAGGTCCTGGTGGTGTTGCTGCCTGTCCTGGGGGCAGCAGTTCTCTCCCTTGTGCATCTCCTCATTTCAGGCCCTTCATTACTTTGCATGTGAAGCTTTTTCTGTTGGCTCCTTTTATTTCCATGCATCCTTCTCCCCTTGTTTCAAAACCCTGTGAGTCTTGGCAGCCTGGATTTTGGAGCCCCACTGGAAAGAAGAAGAGGACACAATTCCTGGACTCAAGCACCTTGGGACCATCCGAGAGCCATGGCTTGTCCTTTTCTTCTGTCTCTTGTTCCTTTTCTACACCGGCAGCCATTTGCGTCCAGGCCCTGTTTCATCCCATGAAAGAATGAAGGCAGCATGGTTTGTCCTGGAGGGATTGACTCTGACTGTTGATTCCCTCCTCATCCATTCCACATATCCACAGGTTCAGGTCTCCAGGCACAAGAGCTTGTCCCTGAGAAGCACCAGCCCTTTGGCAGTGCTTGAATCACAGAACCGAGGAATTGTTAGGTTGGAAAAGAACCTGGAGTGATGGTGGGATTTTTTTTCCCTTCTCCAACAGGGAGCTTATTACACCCAGCCCGTGTACGCGGCCCAGCCGCACGTCATCCACCACACCACGGTGGTGCAGCCCAACAGCATCCCCTCGGCCATCTACCCGGCCCCGGTGGCCGCGCCCCGCACCAACGGCGTGGCCATGGGCATGGTCGCTGGCACCACCATGGCCATGTCAGCAGGTAAGGGGGGAACCCTTCCCGTGCTCTGAGTCCTGTGCAAAATATTCCCCGTGCATCCAATGTGCTGCCTTAGCCTTGCAGGGTGTACACAGTTCACCTGCTGGGTACCGCCCCTTTGCAGGCAAAAATGCAGTAATTTGCCCCAAATCCTGATCTGACTCAGCAGAAGAGACCTTTGGTTTGACTCACTCCTGCATCCTTAGATATATTATTCTGTATCCTTAAATATATTATTCTTTCCTCTGTCTGTTCCATAAGTGAAGGAATAACCAGGATGGTCCATCCTCAAGTAGTTGTATTTCTCTCAAGCTCCTTTTTTTTATGGTCATGTTTTTGTTTGACAAAAGGAATGTTAACCTTGGTTTATCTATCCCAATTCCTCTACAATTTATGTGCAGGATCCCTTCTAACTGCAATTAATTGATAGTACATTAAGTAAGGATAGGGGCTGGTTTTATTTTTTCCAAAGCCTGTATTTTTCTCTTTAACAATTCTTAGGATTGTATATTGAATTATGCCAAGAAATGCATCATTCATCCTTTTGCATCTGCATTAGCTGTGAAATAGGAGTCTGTAATGGGACACAATCCCTATTCCAAGCAGAGATATTGCAGCCTGGATGTGACAAGAACCACTCTGAGAGATTTACTGTTGCTTATATTGAGAAGTGGATAAATGTAATTAATGCATGTGGGATGTGTTAGAATTTCATTAATAACATTTGTAGAGAGATACCCAGAAACTGAGATTGTGGTTTAAACACCCAGTTGCTCCCAGAACAGAGTAGTCCAGGGCTGTGTTCTCCCTTCCCATGAGGGCACTGCAAATTCTGACCTAAAATCCCTCTGTTGACCGGCTGCAGACTTAAAAAAAAAGCTGATTTCCTCTGGAGATCTGTTGGGTTTTTTCCTCATCTCCCTTTGCATCCCTCATGCCTTCCAGTTTGTTCCAGATCTGTGCAGTCATTTGCTGTCCCAGTTTAGCCCAGGGCCTTCAGCAGGTAGATGTCAGCAGGTTGTGGCCATCTCTGCTGCTGGTCTTTAGGGACAAGGAACATTGGAAAAAAACAAGGAAAACCCTTAAGGTTAAGGGCCAAAGTTAGCATGGAAAATCTATTGGAGCTTCAGGTGTTTTAACTCTATTCATGGTGCTGGCTGATCCCAATCACGTGGATCCAACACCTTAGATTCAGGTCTGATAGACAGAAAAATATCTGGGAAAAGGAAAAAGGAGGCACTGGTGCTGTTCCTGCCCCACAGTACCCTCGGGTGCCACCCCTCTGCTCCGTGACAAGTGCTCCTCTGTGTCCTTGCAGGAACCTTGTTGACCACCCCCCAACACACTGCCATCGGAGCACATCCAGTGTCCGTGCCAACATACAGGGCTCAAGGAACCCCCACCTACAGCTACGTACCTCCACACTGGTAAACCACTGGCCAATCCATGTGAGTGCTCCTCTTGCTCGGAATGAGCCTCCAAACCCCAGCCGGCCTGGCCTTGGACACTGCAGGGATGGGGCTCCTCTGGGCACCCTGTGCCAGGGCCTCCCCACCCTCAGAGGGAGGAATTCCTTCCCAGCATCCCATCTAGCCCTGCCCTCTGGCAGTTTAAAACCATTACCCCAGGCCTATCACTGCATTCCCTGACAGAGAGTCCCTCCCCATCTTCATGTCACTAGAATATTTCTTTTCCCCTGCTGGGAGATCATGCTGTTCATTAGCACCGGGGTTGCGTGTGACTGCCTGTGTGTTCCTGTCATGCTCAGGATCCCAGAAATCCCAGCTGCTTGTTCCTGGAGCCCTTGGCCCATCATGCCCAATTACCAGGACAGGCAGTTGATGGGAACACGATGCTGCCCAGGGAGGCAGCAGAGATCCCATCCAGCCCCGGGGTTATCTAAAACCTCTGTGCCACACAAATTACGCTGCACTAATCCTGCCCCTCCCAAATTGGTGTGCAATTAGCAGGGAGCATCCCATCTGCATATTTGTAATCCTCTGCATTGGATATCGCCAGCGAGCTGCTGCTTTCCCAGCTCCCTTGCCTGAGAAATTGCCCAGAGGGATGGTTAAATTCCATATGGATCAGCTCCACGTGGTGCAGGGGTGCAGAGAGGAGGAGAACATCCTTCTAACTCCCTGTTTTTAATGTATTTGCTCTCTTCCAGATCCGGAGTCAAACATTGTATGCAACTACACAAGTCTTACATCGGTGTTGCGGCTGCTGGGCTGCAGCGCCTTGTCTGTTTGCAAGAACAAAAGAAAAAAAAAAGTGCAAGGGTCACTTTATGCATTCTTTAGTGGTTTTTGTAAAGGCTGCTTTTTCTAATCTTCTGCCTCTTTTTTTCCCCCTTCCTTCCCCTTCCTCCTCCTCCCACATGAATTGTGTAACACACATACTGACACTGAGCAATAGTCGAGTTCTCTCTTCGGTCCTATCATTTGAAAGCTCAGAATCTTCACTTTTCCAGCATTGCCCAGCTGAGTGGTGCAAAGATCCCCCCACTTCTTGTTCGTTTGGGTTCTTTTTGTTATTTTTCTGTTGTCGTTGTTGTTGACAAGAGCCTAGATTTTTTTTGGCTAGTAAGAGTGGTTGATGTTCAGGGTACTATGTGAAAAGCACAGCGCTGGTAGGCAGGCTTATTCCGATTTGGTTTGGGTATTTTTAGTTGAAGAATATAAATTATTCAATCTTCCATAACATATTACAAGAAAATTGGTGTCTTCCAGATAGCTGTCGTGATAGATTATAAATGCATTATCTGCAGTGGAATTCTGAACTCATCCCTTCTTTTTGTAGGAGTAAGAGAATATAAATATAATTAGTGACGTAACACACTTGTCTTAGGAAGCACGAGGACTGGTCATCAGCGGGTCTTTGGTCTGCTTTTTCCAACTGGGCAAACGAATCATGGGTGATGGGAAGGGAGCAGCGGGAAGACGTGTGCCCAGGGAGCATCTTGCACCTCTTGGGAAAACGGGATGCTCCCCCCCAGCCACGTCCTGGGGCGGTGTGAGGGAGAAGACGGCTCCTTCCTTGTGTGGCTGCTGCTTGCAGGCAGAGATGTGCTGGGCAGCTGCTGAGGGAAGCAAGGAGATGTCCAAAGGTTGGGCTGAAGAGCTTCTCCAGGTCGAAGGGTTGATCTGGAGAGCTTCTCTCAGTTTAGGGTTTGGTCTGAAGAGCTTCTTCAGAGTATGGAGGTGTGGGAAAAGAGGGCGTCTGGTTGATGGGGATGAGTCTTCAAGGCAGGGCGAGGGGAAGATGGGTGGCTACACCTTGCACACATGGCGTTGGCAGGGCTGAGACCAAACCGTGCTGCCTCTGTGGCAGTTGAGGTGTCCCCCTCCCATTCCTTGGGTTACAGCTCCAAGACCTCCAGGAGAAATGTTCATCCAAGCACAAATACCAGCACCACAGAGGAAGGCCAGGGAGGGGGATGATGTCTGGCTGCTCTGCTTGGAGAGGCGGGAGAGGAGGAAGCAATAGCAATAAACTCGTCGCCTCCTTCACAGGAAGGCACCTGAGAGGAGGTGACAGCAGGGAAGGTGATCCACAGTTGACATGGACCAGGATGGAGGACACCGGGCACGCAGAGGCTGTGGGCACCAGGGTCATTTTGGGGGATTTGGCTTACCCTGGGACATGGGGACAGGAAGCTGGTGACATCCCATCTTGGGGTGTCCAAGTAGAGCAATAAGTTGTCTTGAAGGCAGCAGAGGGAGTTTGGATTTGCAGACAATGCTTGTGGCCAGTTTGTTTTTAAATTCTTGTCACTAAACCCAGCATAGAAACAAGGTTTTTAGGATTTTATTGGTTTTTTAAGACAAAAGCTTGGTTGGGTTTTGATTTTTGCCTCAAGCGTGCCAAAAGTGTTCCATGCTCTCAGTGGTGTCTCCCAGCTTGGCTTCTGCTGCCACTGGGAGGAGCTCCTGGAGCTCCTTCCCTTGAGCATGGGCCAGATGGGGAGTAACAAGCCTAGGGATCCCAGGAGGACTTTTCCTCCCACTGGTTGGTCCCTGGTGGTTTGTCAGGGTGGGTGTTGGCATTGGCACTTCTGTTTGGGGGTCATTTGGTTGACTCTGCTGGTTTTAAAGGAAATCTAGAGCAAAGCTCTGGTTGACCTCCTCAGCCTCAAGGGGAACAAAGGGGGGGAAGACTGGACCCTAGTGCTGTGTGGTGGGGAAGGGGCAGCCTTGGGTTGTACTTCA
Organism: Daphoenositta chrysoptera; assembly: GCA_013397915.1. Lineage (NCBI taxonomy): Eukaryota > Metazoa > Chordata > Aves > Passeriformes > Daphoenositta > Daphoenositta chrysoptera. The sequence continues at coordinate 750,749 of VZRO01003930.1, read as the reverse complement.
GGTTTGTATAGAGGGAAAGGAGAAGGAAAAAAGAGAAAAAGATCCAATAATAAGCGGGTTCCCCATTTGGCTTGGCAAAGACAAGGATTAGTAAAGAGCAACAGGACCTTGGGAAATAACACCACTACATCGTCCTTCCACTGTTTGTAGCACATTGCAGTTAAACCTGGGCCAAAAAATCCCCAGCAGATCCTAGGAACTGAAGACTTCTGAGATCCCCTTTTTTTCCTCTCATGTTGACTTTGTGTTACGTACCAGGAGTTGTCTGTCAGCGTTGAGTCAGGTCTCCCAATGTAATGGCACTCTGGTTTGCAGGGTACAACGAGCTTTGGGATCCCAGCCCGGGCTCTGCAAAGGACCTTCCTCAGCAGACACCATCCCACCTCTGTCCCAGACACCCTGCACCACTTTAGGAACAACTGCTAAAATTTTGGCCCATGTGTGGAAAGGAGATGTTGGGCTTTCTCCTGGAAGGAAAAAAAACCCATTAAAAGTGGGGGAGAAAGCCCCAGGAATTGAGCGTGGTGGATCACCCAGTGTTCCCACTGATGAGACCTGGCATGGGGCAGTTGGGTTTTAATTCCTTCACTTGGATCAATAGCAGATCCCATGCTCCTCATTCCATTATTCCCAGGCAGAAATACTCATTAACCAAGGTGTGGAGAGGTGAAATATTTGCCACCTGTTGGGCCAGAGGCTTTAGTGAGGACATTTGGTAACCAGCCTTGGGTCACTGTGTGGAACCAGGGCCACCACACGGTGCCAGGCTTGGGTAACTCCTTCCCAAGGTGGCTTCACGGGGCTGCGGTGGTGGGGAGATGCTCCCTGCCCTGTCCTTGATCCCAAGTCCTGCCCTTGGTCAAGTCATGGCTTAAGAGAGGGTCGTGGGAAGGTCACAGTGGGGGACACTGATGGGGGCCACCAGGTTCTCAAATATTTCATTCCAGCAAAGCTTTGCTGACACTGGTCAAGGAAAAGGGTTTTCCACACCGGGCATTAGTGGGGAAGAGCAGGAGGGGTTAAACCATCCTTAGCAGCCACTGAAGTGTCTGAGCTTAAAATTCCAGCTAAAGAGAATGGAAAATAACTCTGAACCATTAACCCATCCCTGCCCTTACCTTTGCTTTAAAACATGAGCTACAATGGAAGATTTGGGGGCAAATAGGATTTTAGTGGTGGTGGTGACCCCCAAGGCCCAGGAGCCCCTTGCAGCCTGAAGCCATCACGCCTCCAAGTGGCTGAACCCTCCGGGCAAGGATTTGTTCCTGTATTTTACGAATAATAAAACACCCAGGTCAGCATTGTTGCAGTTTTGGGATGTAATTCCCAGGAAGTGTTATTTAAGGGGTTTGTTTTAATGAGGGATGCTCAGAGCATCAGGTTTTCCTCCAGCCACTGGCACCCCGCTGAATCTGGTCCTTCCCCAAGAGACACCCCCCTTTGCTATCGCCTTCCTCTCCTCCTGCATCCCCACAGGGAATGTGGGATGATGTGGTTCCCAGCTGGAGGGCATGAAATGGGATCCTGGTTTTTTAGGGGGGTGGAAAAACAACATTTGAGGCTTTATTTTTGGTAAAATCCAACCAGCCAACAATAGCAATAAGAGCTGCTGGATATCCATAAATGCAGGTAGTTTTGGTTTGGGTTTTTTTTTTAATTGCCAATATTTTCAGGCCCTCCAACTCTCATCCCCAAACTGTGGTGACCCTCTGCCCATCTTCCCTTCACTTGCTCCTGAGCCAGGATCAGCCTGCAAGTATTTTCTCTGCTGTGTATTAGCATTCTTCTAGGGAAAAAACGGAAAATGGAGCCTGTTACAGAGCTTGGGAGGGAGGAAATCTTGGTAAAGGTGTTTTTGTGGCATGTTGCACCATGGCACTTGGAGATTCTCTGGCAATCAGGTAAAAGAACTTCTGGGAATGTTTGCAGGGCGGCAATAGCAAAATATGTGGTTTGACAGGAGTGATTCCCGTTTGGAAACACTCGATTGTGCTGCTTGTAGGGAATAATCTTGATGCAACATGGCCACCTGCAGCCTCCCTGCGTCCTCCTGCAAGGGAAGGAGCTGGGAAATGGAATTTTCCTGGGGGCAGAGGGGTTCAGGATCAGGGGAGGGATTCGTAGGGAAGCATGGCAGGGTGTGGGATCACACCCAAACCCTCCCCTTCCCATAACACGGCCTCAACCCACGTCAGGCTCCCTCCCACTCCTCTTCCTATGTAATTAATTTTTAAATTAATTTCGACCGCCAGACCAGCTCATTTTTAAGTATTATTGGACCTCTTAAATAAAAATAAATACCAAAAAAAATTCCCCAAAAGAAAAAAAAAAATTAAACCCAAGAGTAACCACGTCTTCCAAGTCTAAATCTCACAGGTGTGTAGGGAACATGGCCTTGGACTGATGCCCTGGAGAGCCCCACAGCCTCAGTTTGTCCATCTGAAGTGTGAATTTGGGGTTATTTTCCCATTTGTTTTCTGTTCTGGTTTTGGTTCTGAAGATCAGGTCGTGATCTCCCTGACAGATTTCAGCCAAGAGTTTGTAACTGTACGATATTTACTGTAAGATGTAGAACATTCGATAACTATTAAAATGTTTCCAAAAAAAATTAAATAAATAAATAAAAGAGCCCGAGAGGGTTTGGTGGTTGGTTTTTTTGGCACAATAATGTCGTGGAGAGGTGAATGGCACTGGCCATAAACCCTTTTTTGGGTTGATGGTTGAGGTTGATGGTCCCCAACCCAACTTTGGGTGGGTTATTCCAGTGATCCCAATATGGCCAAGCCAGCGTGATCCCATAGAAACAATTCCTATGGAAAGTGAAGTGTGTGATCTTCATGGTGAACATCACCACCATGTCCTCCTGAACTGAGACTTTGGAGAGAGGATGGATGGATGCAGGATGTGACCAGCTTTGCCCAGAGCAATCCATGCCCCAGCTGGAGTGTTGGGAAGGGGGGAGTTGTTCCATGCTCCAGTGATTCATTATCCTGTGATGCTGAGCACTGGCAGCTGGTGATGGAGGGAAATTGGGAGTTCATGATGGTCCTGGAGAGTTCAACAGACCCAGAGGGTGACCATGAAATGGCAGCCAGTGTCTTCTGGGCTTCCCATGGTGGTGTGGCATCATGGTTCCCAGAGATGACGATTCCTGTGGCCACCACCACCGGCATCGCAGCTCCTGGAGTTATTATCCATCCGGCCACCACGCTGTGGCCACCACCAGGCCTCAGGGACAGAGAATCCTTCTCACCAGCCGAGCGAGACGCTGGATTTGCTGTGCTGCTGTTGGACACCTTGGTGGCAGGAGCAGAAGCTGAGCTGCCACCTCCAGCACCTCACAGCTCTGAGCGGGACTGGCTTTCACACAATGCCCAGTGTCCTCCATCCCCTCCACGGGGCGTTTGTGGGCGTCACTGACCCCTGAGGCAGCCCCCAGGCCAGGTGCCTGCTGTGGAGGACAAGGGATGGGCCACAGGTGAGCCTGGATTGGGCCCTCTGCACCACTCAAGGTGGCAGAAGTCACTCAGTGTCACTACCCAACCCGAACCACCCCTGGCACAGTTTGTTGAGGCTGTTTTCCCTTGTCCTGTCCCCGTTCCTGGGAGCAGAGCCCGACCCCCCCGGCTGCCCCCTCCTGTCAGGGAGTTGTGCAGAGCCACAGGGTCCCCCTGAGCCTCCTTTTCTCCAGGCTGAGCCCCTTTCCCAGCTCCCTCAGCCGCTCCTGGGGCTCCAGCCCCTTCCCAGCTCCGTTCCCTGCCCTGGACACGCTCCAGCCCCTCCCTGTCCTTGTCGGGAGGGGCGCAGAGCTGGATGGTCACAGCAGCAGCGCTGCTGGAGGAGGGGACAGGGGGACGTGAGCGAGGGCACGTGAGCCCGTGCAGCTGCCCATGAGTCACGGAGCAGCCCCCGGCCGTGCCACCCCGTGCCAGGCCCTGCCAGCACCCTCCCTCCTGCCACACCGTGTCCCTACGGCGTTAATGCTCCATCCTCTAGCCTTCAGAACCCCTTGGTCCAGGAAGGACCCCCAGGGCTCCCCACCACCCTCCCTCCACACCCCCTCACCTCGTGGGGCCGTCGGTGCTGTTCCATCACGGGGGTCACATCCCGCTGCCGGCGGGGAGGGGACCACGGAGGGGCTCTCCCCCAGCCTCGCTCCTCACCTCAGGGATCCGGGACACCCGGAACCTGTTGGGGAGCATCACGTCAGCCTGTCCCCCCCATGCAGAGAGGACACACACCGGGGGGCTGTCCCTGCTTACCTGCCGATGGAGAGGATGGTCACCTCGCTGGGATGAGCTCCGGGCTTGGGGACCTTGGTGGCACTGAGCGATGGCAGCACCTCGGGCCACTTCTGGCTGCAACGGGCACACGGGGCCGGCCCCTGCACCGTGTGCAGGTGCTGCTGGTGGTGGCAGGCGGGGGGAAACTGAGGCAGGAGGTGCAGCCTGGGGAGAGGGGAGATGCCATCAGCGTGGGGTTGGTCCCACCATGAGGGGTCCTCAGTGTAGCCTTAGGGGGACTCTTACTTATTGAGGGGGGCACAGCTCGGTGGCATCAGCTGTTGCCTCTGATGCTCCTTCAGCAGCTCCTCCAGCGCCGCTGCATTTTCTGTGTGGGAAGACACCAAGGAGTTGGGAGTCACGGGGCTCTGGCCCAGGTCACCCCCTCTTCCCCCTTCCCAGGGACCCCCGACCTTTCTTCTCGGTGATCAGCCGCACCAGCACCCCAATGGTGTCCTCGTTGGCATCCTCCAGCTGGTAGATGGAGCTGGGACCTGGAGGCAGAAGTTAGGGAAAACTCGGTGATGGGGGATAAGGCACCCCAAGGACAAGCAGGATGCCCTGGGACGGTGAGGACCAGGAGCCACAGGAATGGGCTAAGCGAGATGAGATGAATGCGGGATCACCAAAGGTGTCACGGCACAACCGGGGCTCACCGGTGCCGCCGGGCTGGGGCTCCTTGCTGGCGGTGCAGTGATAACCCTTCTTCTTCAGCAGGTTGCAGACCAGGATTCCCAACAATCCCATGGCACAGAAAACCGGGACGATGGTCAGCACGGCCGCCTGCGCCGCTGCCGCCTCCTCCTCTTCCTCACCCAGCAGGGTCACCCGAGTCCCGTTGGTTCCCGGTGCCCGGCCCGGCATTTCGGGGCTGCGGGCTCTCCGGTGGCCTGCAGGGAGGCACGGGATCAGCCTCAGAGAGGGGCTTTGTTGGGATCAAATCCCATTTCCCCAGGAGCCCTGCACCAGGGAAGCAGAAGCCACTTGTGTCACGAGCAGAGGTGTCCTCAGCTGCCACATCCCAGCGGGACATCGTGCCCCATCCCGAGGGGGACACATCCCGTGGCGTCCCCGGGGCGAGGGCCGGCACAAGCTCCTCCATCACCCCCAGCCCTGGGGTGACACCTCCGGCTCGAGCACCCACCTGGGCACCCCGGGGTGCTGCGGGGAGCAGCGGCGCAGGGCAGGCACCGGCCCCGGGGCTCCCTCTCCCCTCCAGGGCTGTGAAACCTGCGGGGTGGGAGGGGAGGGTCAGGACACGGCCCCTAGCGAGGGCGGGGCTGCGCTCACCGTCCCCCGCTGGCTCACCCCGGCAGGCAGGCTCCGCACCGGCTGTCGCTCGCCGCTGTCCCCGCTGCCACCAGGATCCTGTTCCCGTCCCGGCACTGGGTGTGCGCGGCGCAGGACGCGTCCCCCAGGGAGAAGGTGCCGGGGGGACAAGCTCGGCACGTCCCCGCTGCATCCTGCAGTGAGGGACAGGGGAGTCAGCGACGGGCGGGTCCCGCACCTTCCCTCCGGGTGGAGGTGCCGCGGGTGGGCACGGCTTACCCCGGTGGGCTCCTCTCCGGGCGGGCATCCCGCTGTCCCCTGCTCCGGGGGACTGCAGCTCCCGGCCCCCTGGGCAGGCCTGCTCAGCACCTGCGGGAGGAGGATCAGAGCGCTCAGCGCCGGCAGAGGTGTGGCTCCGGTGGCACGGTGGCCGATGCCATCCTGCCACAGGTGACGCCATGGGTGCCACCCTCTTGCTTGTCCCACAGCCAGTGGACGCCCTTCCCCAGTGGTGGGAGGGATATGAACGCACTGGATGCACCACGACGGATGCAAACCCATCCGCGTGTCCTACATGGTTATGGGGTGGTGTTTGAGCCTTGGAGAAGCAGAGGGGTGGGATGGGGCAGACGAGGCCATACTCACCCCCAGGACGGTGACAAGCCACCAGTGCATCCCGCTTCTCTTCATCACCAGGGGCGTCCTGCCCTAGGGGGAGCACCGGGGTCATCATCCAGGGAAATTCCACTGAAGAAGTAATTTGGGGGCCCTTTTTATCCCCAGTGGGATGCTCCAAGGCATCTGCCAAAATATCCCTACAGCAGCAGTCCTGAACCATCCCCCAGAAAGTTTTTTTAGAGATTTTATGGAATGTCCGGCATCACCCCTTCCATTGGAGATCCCAGCTCCATCCCAAACTGGAGAGGGACAAACCTCAGCAGTGGAATCACATCATTCATGCAAGGAGCAGGGTAAGGAGCAGATGATGCTAAACGAAGTTAAAGAAAGCTTTTCCTGCTCCGGAGGAAATCCTTTTGCATCTGTCACAAGGAAATGAAGTCACTAAAAAAAAATAAAAACGTATTTAAATAAAAACTCCAACAAAACAAAAGGTGTTTCCCAGAGTCTCATCCTCCCTCTTCGGGCTCAGCAATTGGCTGTTAAAATTAAAATCTATGCTGACAGCACATGGGAAGGAAGGAAAAAATAAATAATAACCCGGATCCAGCCTCCGCATGGAAATCCTACCGCCTGCATGGAAATCCTGCCGCCCGCATGGAAATTCCCCCCCCGGTCGTCACGGTCCTGTGAGAGCCCCGGCAGAGCTTCGTTACAGCCTGTGCCTGACGAGTTTCTCCTAATTAGTGGCCGGCACCACCCCGAGATGCAGCCAATTACACTTGAGGGGCATCCTGGGGCCGAGCCTGGTGTTCATAGGACGTGGGTTGGGACACGATGGCACAACCCGAAATGAGCATCCTCTATGCTCCAGTTCCCTCCAGTCGCTCCCAGTACAGGAGCATCCCTTCAGGGTCCCAGCATGGAGCGGCCAGCCCAGCTCCTGAATCCCCCCGGGATTTGGGATGTGCCCCTCGAGCACAAACGGGTGGCGATACTCGCGCGAGCTCTCCACCCTCTAATCCAGCACTAATAAAACTCGAGATTAAGCCCAATGTGAAGCATTTTACTCCTCCGGGGCTGTGGAATTCAAGCACTTTAGGGGCACATCGAGATGTTTGGGGACCAGCTCTGCTGGGGACGAAATGGTCCCAGGAGGAGACAGGAAGGTCCCACTGTGGCTGAGGGACACGAGCATCCCGGCTCACCAGAGCATTCCAGATCATGATAACTGGATCTAAACACCACCAGGAGCAGGGGTAAAGCTGATCTGAGGCCAAGCTTAATCCAAGGATTAACCCAAGACGCTGCCGTAGGGATGCAGGAGGTGCAGGGATCAGAGGGTGCCAGCTCCTGGTTGGCACAGGGGCTTTGCCCAGTCACAGCCATTCCTGGGCTGGGGGCAGCTTGGGGCGATCCCAGGTGGGGCTGGGGGATGCAGGCACAAATGCCAGATGGTGATGCTGGGATGCCCAGCTGCCCTGACACACTCCTAAAAACCACAGAATCTGCCCCTCCAGGAACCAGAGGAAACCAAAATATAGCCCCACCAGTGCCAGACCCGTCTGCTTTTGGGGACACTCCAAGCTCCACCACCCCCGTACCCCACCTGACTGGTGCATCAATGCCAACACACCAGAAAAGGTGATTTGGTTTTGGAAACCTCGCCAAATCCCTCCGGGTCACATGAGCCCTCTATTCCCAGCCCCCTTTAACACAGTCTGTAACCTAAAACTGCCCGCTGGGATTCCAGCGAGGGTTTCCCCTCCCTGTGGGGGAACAGGGTTTCAGCCGATGGCTCCTGCAGACAAACAGAGGAAAAAAGGAGCAACTGTTCGGAAAAACTTTGGGGAACAGCTGCTGGAGACAGCCTGGGACAAGGAGGGGATTGTCCGGCGGACGGAGCGACAGCCAGCATTATCGCACCCCCCGGGTCCCCTCGGAGCTGTGGGACAACCGAGCCGCCACAAAATTCCAGCATTAGAGTCAAACGATCCCGGGGGCAGCGCTGGGACCGCGCACAGCCCCGGCAGCGGCACGTCCCGGCCCCGTCTCGGGGTGCAGCCGCGCACCGCAGCATCCCGGCTGGTGCAGCCCTTTGGCTCCGAGCCCTGTGATTTTCCAGCTTCGCCAAAAAAAAAAAAAGAGATCCGACACGGTTCCTACCTCTCTTCCCAGGCAGCTGCAGCTGAGTCTTCCTTAACCTACTTTTTCCTCCTCTCCACCCTTTATTTTAACCTACTTTGGCGCTGCAGCAGCCGCAGCCTCCCGGACGCGCCGGCCCCCCCCAGCGCACCCCGCTCCATGCGGAGCTCCCCCCGTGCCCCGTTTTAGGGAAAAACCCAAGACAACAACAGTGCCCACCTCTTCTGGCGCAAAGCGGGGGTCGAGCATCCCAAAAAGCCCCAGATCCCGCTCCTTGCACAACCCGAAGCTGCAGAAACCCCAACCCCAGACGCTCCCACGGGGGAATAACCCTTTAAGCCGGAATACCCCGAGCCCTCCCGGGGCAGAGGGGTGTCCCTGTGCCCCGGGCGTCCCTTACCTGTCCCCACCGCGGAGCCCCCGGGCTCCCCCCGGGGCCGCCCCGTCGGCCGCGCCTCCTCCTTATGAATGAACCCGCGGGCGCGCGGCTCCGCAGACCCCGCCCCTTTCCGTGACGTCACACAAAGACCACGCCCCCGCCCGGGCCCCGCGGCAGCGTCACCTCCCGGCCGAGGCGGGGACTGCGGGAATTGCGGGAATTGCGGGCGGGAACTGGGCCTGGGGGCGGGATTTGTAGGGGATGGGCTTCATCCCACCCGCGGGGGGCCTGGGGGGAAAACGGGAACAACCAGATCAGGGTGGGTTTTTCCTGCTCAGCAGGAATTAAAAAAAAAAAAAAAAGGATTTTTTTTTCTCTCCCATATGGGCTCGCGGGGGACACCCATGAGTGCTGCGCCTCGCTTTCCTACCTGTCCTACAGCATACCATGCCTTCTCCTTGTCCTCTTCCCTAGGGAACAGTTTTCCCACAGGGGGGACACCCGGTTGCAGTCAGGCCTGGTGCTCCCTCTGTTCCCCTCGGTTTTCCCCAGGACGACCTGGTGTCCTCTATTCCGGCTCTCCAGTGTCCCCTATTTGTCCACCGTGCTCTGTGGCACACGGGATGGATATCCTGGTATCCCCCTCAGGGTTATCCAGGACAGAACAACTGCACCCCAGTAGTGGAAACTGGTTCTTCCTCCCACCAGAGTCTTCCTCACCAGTGGCACCGGTGGGTGACATTCCCAGTGACGCCAACGGGTGGTGGGAACTGTGCCCGTCCTCACCCTGTCCCTGGCACCCTATCCCGAGGTGAAGGATGAGACCACGCTGGGATCATTCTGGCACGGGTGACCTTTAATAACAAAGAGCCCTCAAGTGACCGAAACCCTACCCCCCCCCTTTCCCAAAATATCCTCATCATCCCAATTATAGCACACACCCACTCACCCCGCTGACGGACAGACGGATGGCTCCATGTGGGATGGCAGCATTCCCGTCACTCACCCAGCTGTGTGGGACTGGGGACACCCTGATTCATCCCTGCCACCACGGTTGTCACGTCTCCCATGGGGACAACAGGGTCTCCCAATCTGGGAGCACTGATCTCGTCTGGATCCTGGGGTGAAAGCAGGAAAATGGGGGAGAAAAAGGGCAAATGGGGGAGGGTTGGTCCAGCAAAGTTTCATTTTTAGGGTCCCCCACACTGTCACCCCATTTTAAGGGTGGGGGGACAGCCCTGCTGGCTAGCAGAGAATGTGAAGATGATTGTTCTCATCCAGAGATGCTTCAAATGGCAGCAGCGCCTTCATCCCACTTCCCAGGCTGCGAAATCCCACCGGGAATCACAGAGAAGGAGGGGGGGAACCCCAATTTCCTTCCCTCCTCCCCTCCATCAGCTCCCCCCTCCACCAGCGTGGTCCAGCTCCACCAGTGGGGCCAGGCTCTCCCTCGGGGCGATTTTAAAACCTCGGGGAGGTTTTAATCCCTCAGCTCCTGAGTGGAGGGACTGGCAGCGAGGTGATGATGCCCCTGAGCCCCCCAAACCCCCAAATAAATAAGGATGTTTATATATATATAATATATATATATATTTAAAACAAACGAACAAACAAACAGAGCTATCTGGGTGCTGGCGATGGAGCGAGCGGGTTAGC
>VZRO01003930.1:720786-740273 GCA_013397915.1 Daphoenositta chrysoptera | reverse complement strand
CGGGGGGCGGTGGGGAGGGGGCCGGGACCCCCCCTCTGCACACAGGGGGGCCGGCCCCCCCGGTCCTGGCCGGGGCGGCCCGGGGGGGCCGTGGCTGGTCACGCTCTCCAGAGCAGGAGGTGGTTGGTGCTGTCGTCCCGGCCCACGGTCTCGCTGCTGCTGGTCAGCCGGAAATCCTCGTAGCCGTCCCCGCCGCTGATGACCAACATTTTGGGCTTGGACAGGGCCAGGGCGGGGGCACGCGGGCGGGACGGGTCTCGTTTCTCGGCCTCACTCGGCTTCTCGGCCCCTGCCAAGCGCAGAACCCCCAATCCTGTCACCTGTGCCCCCCCAACTCCGCTGGTCCCCACCAGCACCCCACCAGCAGCAGCTCAGCATCAACCCTCCACCACTTTCCCAGGCACCACATCCCGGCCCCAAAAAACTCCCCTCATCCCAATAGCCCCTCCCACCCCCAAACTGGCCCCTGCAAACCATACTAGCTCCTCCCTTCAAAACTGCTAGCCCCCATCCCATCTCCTTCTTCTCCCCATCCCACACCAGGCTCGGAGCTGGGCTGGGTGACACCCCACACAGGGATTTCCCCATGGGAATTTGGGTCTCCCTGGGAAATTTGGGATCGCTGGTCGAGGGCAGTTTAGCACCCAATTTCCCCCACCCTCCACTGCCAATTTTTCACCCTGCATTTTAACAAGGCAAGGATGGAACAGGAACTCCGACAACATTTCAAGGCTACTCCTGGTCATCCGGAACAGCATTCCCAGTCCCATAAACACTATCCACTGCCCCTGAAACGTGTCATGGCTGGGACATGCCACTCATCCCACCTACCCGTGTCCCTGGGCAGCGGGAAGAGGACATCAAAGCCGTCGGGCAGCTCGATGGCCGTGAGGAAGCGGACGTGGCCGGTGTGACCCTGGGACAGCCCCACCAACGTGGGGGCTGCCTTGGCTGACACCGACAGGGTCAGCACCACGCCGGCGCTGGTCCCGATCCACAGCAAGTCCTTGCACGCCAGGAGAGCCGTGATCCGCAGGCAGGCTGCCTTGTGCTGCCGGATAATGGCATCCGAGCCTGCCGAGCATCCCCACCGTCAGCGCCTTTTCCTGGCCGGCACGGGGCTGGGAGCCCCCCAGCCCACAGGGATCCATTCCCGGGGGTATCTGTGGCACATGGGACATGGGGAAGGGATCCCACAACCCCCCTGGCTGGTGGCGTCAGATTGGGCTGATAGGACAAGGGGAAGTGGTGTCCTACTGCCAGAGGGCAGGGTTAGCATGGAATAGTGGGAGGGAATTCCTCCCTGTGAGGATGGGGAGGCCCTGGCACAGGGTGCCCAGAGAAGCTGTGGCCGCCCCTGGATCCCTGGAAGTGTCCAAGGCCAGGCTGGACGGGGCTTGGAGTACCCTGGGATAGTGGAAGGTGTCCCTGCCCATGGCGGGGGGTTGGCATTAGGTGATCTTTAAGGTCCCTCCCATCCCAAACCATTCTGGAATTCCATGATTCTGTGATTATGGGATTACTGCCCTGTTTCAACATGGGATTATCCATTTCCCCAGGGGCTGCCCTATTTCCATGGGGGGATTAAACAGCTGCCTAACCTTAGCACAAGGACTCATAGGGAGGAATCCCCCAAACACAGGATCCTAAATTTCCCAGTACTGGATGCTGCCGGGCAGTTTCCAGGGGCACTGGCACTCCCTGCAGCCGGCGATGGCACCCACTGGAGAGGTGTGACGGGTGGCACTTACCGGCGAGCATCTTGTGCACCGGGGGGGTGATGTCCGCCTCTGCCAGCTGCTCGTAGGTGGTGGCGTGGTACAGCCGGACCTGGGCGCTGCCCTGCAGCGCCACCCACACGCCGCTGCCCGCGCTCACCATGCAGGTGACGCTGCGCCCGCCGTCCTGCCCCACCTGGAGCGTGTGCTGCGGGGACAGAGCCACGGCGGTGCCGCGGTGACGCCACCGACGCTCGTCACACACCTCCCACCGCGCCCTCCCGCCGGCGCCCACGGTACCTCCTGTGCCAGCGTGGCCGTGTTGAGGACGAGGACTCGGTTTTGGCAGCCGCACCACAGCTTCCCTGCCACCGCCACCATCTTGGTGATGGGGCTCCCTGGTGAGCCCAGGGACAGTGACTTGGAGTTTTGGGGGTCCCAGAAGCGGCCTGTGAGGGTGAGGGGAGTGGCATGGGAAGTTGAAGCATTCCCAAAGAAAAGCCCAACTCGATACAGACAATGGGGTGTGGTGGCAGAAGGCAACTCTCTCCAGGTCAGCCCTCAGAGGGGACACCCACTGATGTCACCATGGGGTTCCAGCGGCAGGCAGGGACCAGGAGAAGGATGCCCACCTCCACCTGCCTCTGAGTGTGGTGTCTCCAGCATCCCTCCAGGAATGTCCCTTTCCGTGGAAGCAGGGAAGCCACCCTGAGCATCCCTCTCCAGGGGGTTGCCCAAGCCACCCCCAAGAGCCACCACTTTGGGGCTGCGTTTTTGATGTCCCAAATCCAACCTCACCTGCTTCCCGCTGGTACACAACAAGCTCCCCGTTGGCCAACGACACAAAAACCTGGTTATCCAGGTACCTGTGGGGACAAACCACCTTTGACATCCAGCTGCAGAGCCCCACCCAGCCACCCCAAAGCCCCCTGCTCTGGCCCCCCCCAGCGCTGAAATTCCCCATTCCCCACTTACAGGATGCACATGACAGCGGCAGCGTGTTGCATCTTCATGCTGTTCTTCCTGTTCCGGATGTTGTCCGAGGACTGGTACACGTGGATGCTGAGGGAGGAGAGCAAAGCTTGAGCCTCACCCAGGACTGGCACCCTCCCCACGTAGGAATTCCTATCCCAGCGATGTACCAGCCATCCTCGGTGCCCAGCCACATGGAGCTCTGATGGGCTTCGGGGTCAAGGCTGAGCAGGTCCTCGAGGCTGCCGCGGGTGAAGGAGCCGCGGCTGGAGCGGCGCAGGGCCCGCCCATCCGTGGGGCTCTCGCCGTGCCGGTTCTGCCCGTAGGTGCCAGTGATGGGCATGAAGCCGGGCTCCTGCTCTTCCTCCGAGCTCGTCGTCTCCACCGTTGCCTCCTTGCAGCTCGGGATCTCTTCGTCATTGGAGGAGAAGGAGGAGCAGGAGGAGGAGAAGGAGGAGGAGGAAGAGGAAGGAAGGAAGGGGTCAGACCATGACCATCCAAAACCCTCTGAAGTCATGGGGAAGAGATGATGGGTGATGTCAAGGCCAGGGGAGGGCATAGGGATGCTGAGCCCCAAAACCCACAAGGATTTACCCAAAGCACCCTCATCCCAGTACCACAGTGTTGGGCTCATGCCTCTCAACATCTCCTTTCCCAGGTTCAAAAGCCTCCACCTGCAAATTCCCCGAGGAATACAAGGCAGAGAGGCCAAAACAATGGAGCTGCCCGTAATTTTGGGGCTAAAAAGTGTATTTTCGCTAAGCAGGGGCTGGGGAGGACTCACTGCCGAAGCTGGAGGAAATGGTGGAGTGGCTGGCTTGGCTCTGGAGCGTCCCGGAGGGACTGGGCGAGGACTCATCGTCCGTGTCATCGCTGTCAAAGGGCACCAGCTCCCTGTTGCCGCCGTCCACGGGCTCCGAGAGCTCCAGCGACGAGCCCGAGATGGAGATGTGCAGGCACGGCTGCGGCCCCGCGTCCTCCGGCTGCGGCGGGCCCAGCTCCGCCGAGGGGCTGCCCAGGGGCTCTGCGCGCTCCCTGCCGCGACCGGGGAGGGAGGGAGGGAGGGAGGGGAGAGAAGCAGCTCCAGCATCGCCCTGCGCCCGCCGGCTCCGCGGGGCCGGGCGATGTCCTACCTATAGGGGCGCTTGAGGCCGGGCACGGAGGCGATGCAGAGGATCCTGGCGGAGCAGACGGCGATGCAGGCCTCCACCGTGGGCTCCTTGCGGATGCTCAGCAGACAAACCTGCCCCACGTAGCCGTCGCTGTTGCAAACCCAAACCTCGTGCGAGCTCTCCGGGCTGCCGTGGCTGGGAGAAGCGCAGGAGAACTGCAAGGGAGCAAAAGATGGGATGTTGTGTGATTCAGGAGGCATGCAGGAGCTCCCAGCATCTGGCAACAAGCCCACCGGGATAGGGAGGACCACAGCTCCTTGAACCCAGCCTCTGAGTACCTGCATCCCACTCCGTGTCTTCATGATGGGGATGGCTTTGAGGAACTCCGGGTCCAAGCAGTTTTTGCTGGAAGCTGAAGAAATCAGATTGGAGGATGAAGAAGTGCCGGAGGAAGGGGTCTACCAAAGCAGGGTGGGGGGGATGCCAAGCCCACCACCACATCCATCTCCCCCCTCCCTGCAGTTACCCAGCTTTTTCTTGGCGTCCTCGAAGGCCTGCTCGAAGCCGAGCCGGGCATCAGGGTTTGGGAACTCGAAGATGAAGGACTCGGTGCCGTCAGCTTTGGTGGTGCTGAGCTCCACCTTGTTGGGGGGGAAGGCCATGCTGAAGGACAGGGACTGCTTCTCTGACAGCTCCCGGTGGATGGCGGCCATCAGGTCCTTGATCACGTCATCCAGGCCCTGGGGATGGGGACAATGCTTCAGCTCTCAGGAATGGGCCACCACCAGCCACATGCCTGATATCCCCCCGTCCATCCCCCGGCATCCTTCAGAGGCTGCCCCAACCCCTTTTGTGGCTTTAGGGTTGGACAGTCATGGCCACCAGCCCTTCCACAGGTTCTCCTCTCATGAGGACATCACATGTGGTCCCATGTGGTCCCACTGGGAATGTGTCCAACCGGAGGACAGCTCCAGGGCTGCCATTCCCATACCTGG
Source organism: Daphoenositta chrysoptera (assembly GCA_013397915.1). Lineage (NCBI taxonomy): Eukaryota > Metazoa > Chordata > Aves > Passeriformes > Daphoenositta > Daphoenositta chrysoptera. Next base: position 735,476 of record VZRO01003930.1, on the reverse strand, counting down.
TGCGGGAAGCTGAGGGTCTCTGACAGCTTGCTGACTTGCCCCAGTGTGTTGAGGTCTTCATCCAGGCGGCTGATGCTTTTCTGGATGCTCTCCCTGTTGGTGGCTTGTGAGGCACCTGTGTGGGGACATGCACAAGGCGTTAACCCCTCCCTCTCTGGCACCACCAGCCAGGAGGAGCAATGGGTTTTGGGGTGGGATGGGACACTCCAGCAGGCAGTGGCAGACCTTTGACAATGTCCACGTCCTCCAAGGGCAGCTTCCAGAGCAGTTTGTACTTGCTGGCAGTGTCGATCACGCTGGCTGCCGTGTACCTGGGAGGTTGGGGGGGATGGCCAGGCTGCACCAACACCCACAGCCCCCTAAAGCCAGGACAGCTGGCAGGGACACCCAGGGGCTGTCCCCAAGCCTGGTGGTACTCACAGGCTCATGGAGCTGCGGCGGAGCGAGCCTGACTTGCGTTTCAGCGTGGTGCACACCAGCAGGTCCGTGAAGAGGAAAAAGGAGCGGTCCTTCTTCCCACCCACCGCCTTCTGTGGGGCAGTGGGAGACACCAGGGGGTTAATGACTGTCCCTCCCTCTGTGCCAGTGCTGGGAGAGGGTCCTGCCTCAGTTTCCCCATGTGCTGCCTCGCCCTTCCATCTGTCTGTTCCATCCATCCATTCATCCATCTATCCATCCATCCATCCATCCATCCGTAGCCTACCATGGGCACACAGGCACTCCATGACCTGCAATCACAGCCTCCCATTGCCCCACCCAGTGTGTGGTCCCATGGCCCCATGGACCCTGCTCTTACCACTTCCACGACCATCTCCTGGCGCAGGAACCTGCGGAGCGGAGCCTGGAGCTGTGGGGACAAGGAGACCCGTGGGTGGGAAGCCATGGCAGGGAGCCTCATGGGCTTCATCCCCATCCCTGCATCCCCCAGCTCAGAACTGGGACCCCAGCCCCTTCCCAAACCCCCCAGGAGCCCACCAAGGCATGAGGAAAGCAGGACCCAGAGGAGAAAATAAGCCACCCAACCTGGGGTGACCCAGAAAGACCAGAAATGAGGACATTTTGTGGAGAAGGAAAGAGTGACCCGATCTAAGGCCCCCCATACGTACGTCCTCCATCCCTTCAATGTGGGACTCGATCTCCTGCACGATCCGTGCGTTCCTCTCCACCTCCTCTGCACTCTTCATGCCCTTGTTGATCCTCTCGGCCACTTGCTTGATGTTGCGCTGGGCGTCGATGAGGAAAGGGTGGTCGGGGTGGTCCTCTGGCGTGTGCTTCAGCAGGTCCTGCGGCGGGGACAGAGCCGGGGTGTCACCTCTGGCAAAGCCTGGACACTAGCAATGCCATTGCCCAAGCCCCTCCCACGCTGCTGTGGCTGCTGGGGGTGAAAACCAGCCCCAAGGAGGGGCTGGCCATGGAACTGGTCCCAAAATGACACCGCAATGTCCAGCAGAAAGGCTGAGGGTAAGGGGACTGCAGCGGGGGCGGGCAACAGGGTGACTGTCCCCAGAGAGACCATCTCCAGGAGGGCAGAGCCACATGCACACCTGGGGACACCAACTTTGTGTCAGGGCGTGGGAAAAGGGGTCAGGTCAGAGAGACCTGAGAGCCCTGAAGGCTGTGGCTGCGTGGAGGTGAGGGGGAGCCGTGGCCTCTGCTGCTGCCGGTGTGACACTGCCACCTCCGTGTCACCCACCTTCACCAGCAGCTCGTATCGCGGGATCCTCTGCACTGGCTTGATCATCAGGTCGGACAGCGCCTGCTTCTCCTTGTTCTCCCGCATGCTTTGCTGCAAAACACCAGAGAGGGACAGGGATGGGCCCCTGAGGTGGGACACAGCAGGGACACAGCAGGGACACAGCCTCCCAGGATCACCCATTTGGGTTTGGGGTCACTTCCTTCCACACCATCCAGAGTGATTCTGGTTCATCCCAAGTGACCCTCTTTGCAACAAAACCAAGAAGGTGGGGGGAAAATTCCCAGTCTGGCCACAAATTTACTCCCATTAACTCCCATCCTGCCTGGCTCTAGATCTTGGCCAGGATCTGTGCAGAGAGGAACCAGGACCCACCTCCAGGAACTTCATGAAAGCCGGCCGGGCTTCCTTGGCGATCCTGACGGCATCCTTGGCATTGAGGAAGTTATCGATGTAGGCAGAGTAGATGTTCACCAGCACGTCCTTGGAGAACTGGGAGGGAAAAACAGAGCTAGATCCAGCATGGCCATACTGGGAGAGCCTGGAAGAAGCTGCCCCAAGGGTTAACTCTGGCTCTGGGCTGGCGCAGGGAGGGCTCACCCGCTGTCCGCCCACCTCGATTTTTCAGCCCTGACGTTTGTGCTCCCGAGGCAGAAACGCGGAGCTGCAGAGCCAGCTGGGAGCAGCAGCTCCCACCCTTATGCTAAGCAGACAGCAGGCCTGGAGATCGTCTCCTGTTCTCCATCCCAGGCCTGCTGGGCCCATCCTTTCATCACTCCCCTGCCTCCTGCTCCAAAACCTCTGCTCTGGGGCTGTGCCCAGGAGCGGGCACACCCACATTCCCGGGGGGAACCACCCCGCCAGCACCTACCGACTGCACCAGGAGGTCGCCCACTTTCTGCTTCTCGTGCCAGTTCTGCACGCAGTCGTGGATCTGCTCCAGGAACTGCTCGTGGTGCTCCAGCAGCTCGGGGATCTGGTCGAAGATCTCGTCCACCAGCGAAGGGTCGCACAGCAGGGAGTTCTCCGGCTGCTTCAGCGGCTTCATGTAACCCTGGGGGCAAGCAGGGGCACCGGGGTCCACGGAGGGTTCCCCTCCCCCCACACGTGGTTCGGATCTCCCAGCCCATGTAAAGATGGGGATGGATGGCATCCTGCAGCAGGGGGCTCCTCCGGGGGCTGTTGGGTTGTGGGACGCACCAGCAGGACCAGCCAGGTTTTGCAACCCAGCCTCCCAGGGTCCCATCCCACCTGGTGAATCCCCATGGCTGCACAAGGAACCTGCATAGCACAGGACCCTCTGTCCCGTGGCCTTAAGAGCCACCTTTGCTGTCATGAGCTTTTGTCACCTCCATCTGCTACTGTGCCTGACCTAGCTTGGAAATCATGGCAACACAACCCCGGGATCCAAATGCCAGTGTGTTCCTGGTGCGATTTAGGGTGTTTGGAACCAGGAGGGGCTGGACCAGCAGGATGCATCCACTGGATCATGTCCTGGATCACCACACAATGACAAACAAGCAATACACAGGGCCAGCAGGTCCTCAGCAAGGCTGGCTGCGTGGCTCCGCTATGAAACCCCTGCCCTCCCTCCAGAGCTGCAGAGTGGAGCAGTAACCCTGGAATGGGAGAGATGGATTTGCAGGAGATGCAGCAGGATGTGGAAGGTCTTCTCAAGCCTTGCCACCCCCTCAGTCTGACCAGTACAGGTTGCTGGTGGCTTTCAGGATGTTGAGAGGACCACCTAGCTGAGCACTGAGGACAGGACCCATCTCAAGTGGCTTTGGACATCTCCAGCCAAGCTGGTGAAGGAAGAGTCATTCCCCAGGAATCAGCTTCCTCATGGAGACCCAAGTTAGAAGGACCAAATCCGTCCTGAGGCTCCTAACCCCCTTCACCTGCCCTAATGTGTCCAGCACCTCCAGCAGGAGTTGGGAAGGACTGTGCCATGCATCCCATGCTTCCACATGGGGAAGAAGAGCACGGAGACAGCCCTTGCTACAGGACACAGGGACAGCAGGCAGGGCTTGTCCATGCACCATCTGCCTTGGCTGCAAGATGATGCTCCAAGGTGGTCCTTGTCCCTGGTAGCCACCATGCTATGTGCGACCAAGCCATGTCAAGGTTCTGAGCACCTTGTCCCAGCTGAGACAAGGAGCTGGGGACACCTGGAGCCCTGTGATCCCTGCCAGAAAGCCAGGTCCCCCCAGCTGCACTGTGTCAGGACAGGTCCCATGGACAAGAGCTCAGGCATTAACACCCTGTGGCTCCCACCCGTGTCCAACTGGTCCCTCCAGAGGGAAACTGGACAGTCCCAGCAGAGCTGTCCTCTCTAACCAGCCTCACGTGCCACCTCAGAGGATGCACCGACCATGGGACAGACTGTCTCCATGCCAAGAGCAGCAGGGACACCCCCCAACCCCAGACCCTGTACAGCTCCCCAAAATCAGCCCCAGAGCTGGGGTCCTCTTGTCCCTCTAAGCAAAGGTCTGCACTGGCAGCAGCCTCAGAGGGTCCTTCCCTCCTGCAGCACATCGGTGTCCACCGTGGGGGCATCCTTGTGGGGGATTTCTGGGAAGAGCCCATGACAGTGTTGGGATGGAGTGCTCCATGCCCTTGTGGACGCACCACGGATGTCCCACAGGAGCTGCTTTTGCAGAGCTCAGAGTTTTTGGTGTTTCCCCCGGCAGAGATGCGGTTGGACAACCCACACCTCCACCAGGTGACGTCTCCAGGGCGTTGACCACCATTAACCTGCTGAAACACCTTCATTAACATCTGAAACGTGAGGTGGACCCTCCGGCCAGGCTGCTCCAGCGGGGTTGGAACCAGCTCAGCAAAAAAAAGGCCTGAGAAAAATCTCTGGCCCAGGTCTGCAGGTGACGATCCGAGCAGGAAATGGGAGCACGTGGGAACGGGGGATCCCAGGGGTCCCCCAGCATGGCAGGGCCATCAGGAGATGGGGTGCAACATGAGAAAGAGCTTTTGGGAGGCAAGCACGGGAAGAGACTTGGGGACACGATACCTGCCAGGTGACAACGCACTGGGAATGTTACAGGCTGGCCTTGGGGATGGAGGTAACTCCCACACCCCGTTCTTGGCACTGCTGTCGCAGCGCTCCCACTTCTGCTCCCGCTGTCCCCAACATCCCCCCTGCCACCCCAATCCACCCCTGTGCCACACAGGTCCTGCTACAGCACCCGCAGCCGGGGGTCCGACTTGGGGTGACCACGGTGACCCCATGCCGTGGTTTGGGGTGTCACAGTCGGCCCGTGCCACCTTACCTGCATCAAGGTGCGCAGGGACTCCACGTAGGACTGCTCGGTGTCCAGCAGCGTCATGATGACGTGTTTCCTCATGTCCTGCCCGGGGGGAAAGACACACGAGTGTTTTGGGGTGACCCGGGGCGGGGGAGCTGCGTGCGCGGGCTCGGGGCCGCCACCGGGGCTGGCTGGGGAGGCTGAACACCGGAGGAGCCCGGCTGGCGTCCAGCTCCCCTGCGCTCCCTCTCCACCCCGATGGAGGAATCCGGGAGGATTAGGAAGTACATGACACCGAGCGCACAGACGCCTGGTTTCCTCCGCGGCCGCGTCAGGAGCCCGCCCTGGAGCTCACAGCCCTACATGGGTCGGTCCCGGAGCCCTCTGCCTCTCCAGCGGCTCCGCTCCGAGCGGACCCGTAGGAATTCGCCTCCCGCCCAGCACCCCGGGCACCCTGGAGCTGGGCTGTGGCCCCACGGGAGGCGGATTAATGGGGTGGTGGGGGGCACGGGGAGGTGGCGGAGTGGGATGGCCCGCCGGCCTTGGGAAGCCGATGGGTCGGGGTCTTCTCGGCCGTGGGGCTCAGGGACCCCCCTTGTGTGCAGCCCATGCAGCTCAGCCTGGGGCCCAATGCTCCGGAGCCCAGGGCGTGAGACACCCCAAAAGTTTTGTGTGTGAGATGCTCCAAAGGCTCTGAGTGCAGAGACACCCCCAAAGTTCTGGGTGTGAGATGCTTCAAGGGCTCTGGGTATGAGACACCCCAAAAGTTTTGGGTGTGAGATGTTCCAAAGGCTCTGAGTGCAGAGACACCCTGAAAGATTTCGGTGAGAGATGTTCCGAGGGCCCTGGGCCCCAAACGTTTTGGATGCAGAAATGCTCCAGAGGTGCAGTGATACCCCAAAAGCTTTGTGTTTGGATACAGCCCAGAGATTGCGGGTGCAGAGACACCCCAAAGGTTTTGTATGTGAAGGTGCTCCGAGAGACTCCGGGTGCACAGCCTGAAAATTTTGCATGTGTAGAATCTCCAGAGACCCTGGATACGAGACACCCCAAATGTCCTCAACCTTGTGGGATGAGCCCCTGTCCCCTGGACACATGGAGCTGTGTCCTCCCCAGTGGGGACACGTGAGCTGTGAAGCTGCTCTGCAGACACAGGAAGAAGTTTCAGCCCGACCATCCTGACCATGGAGAGAGGCCACCATGTCCCTGGTGGTCCCCAGGGGCAATGGGGAGCGATCCTGGCCACATCCTGCTCAGTGCTGGAGGACAGAGCCGTGCCTCAGTTTCCCTGCTCCCCACCAGGCTGATGATGGAGCCAAGCACAGAGGAAATTGTTGTCTAGAGCCAGATATTGGTGACGGGTCCAAGTATCTCCAGGGAATCGGGAAACCATGGTGATACTGGAGTCCTCGGGGACACCAGCTGAGACCTCCCCACTTGGCTAGAAGGTTTAGAAACGCTCTCACTGATGGATCAATTTGTTGTAATTATGGGATGAAGGGCACTCACTGGAGGATGGAGCTTAGGGGTACCTGACCCCTCACCCTGCCTCAGTTTCCCCAGTCCTTGCCTGGCCTGTAGCTCCCTGCTGCTCCTGTTTTTTCCTGGAGCCGTCCCAGCTCAGGACCGAAGCAAAGGGTCAGACCCAGGAGCTGAACAGGCCCAGCACCACACGCTGCACCAGCAGCAGGGGGTTTGCAGCAGTGGGGAGATGCAGGATGAGGCCCAACTGTTGGCAAGGGGATTTTTTCCACCGTTACAGCACCAGTATTATCCTGGCAAGGGAAAATTCCCACTGGGTTGAGCAGGAGCTGGGGGTAAGGCACCATCCCAACAGGGCAAAGCGATCCGTGGGCAAAGGCAGGATGTGCCCCACTGCATTCCTTTTCCCAGCAAAGCCTCTCCGCTGGGGGGCTGATGATGCTTCAGTCTCCATCTGCTCTCCCTGGGGACGCCCCCGCCTCACCCCGGCCTCATCCTGCCTCCCCCGAGATGCTCAGCACCCTCGGCATCAGCCCCTGCCGCCATGGGAATTGGGGTATTTCCCACCAGCCGACGCCTCTGCGGTGTAAATCGGCACCGGGGGGGCGGCGGCAGCGATGGCTCCAGCCCCCCCATCACCCTCTCCGGGCGGGAGCATCCCCCCTCCCCGCAATCCAGAGAATCCCGGGGGTGTCGAGCTGAGGATGAGGATGGAGGCACCGTTGCCACGGCAATCGCGGTCCAGACCCCACAGGTGCCGGGTTCTGCACACGTGTCCAAACGTGACGCATCCCTGCACCCCCACCGCGCCCCCGCATCCCACCGGCGCCCCCCGCTCCACCCCCGGGACCCCTTCTGCCATCACCTCGGTGCCACCGCGGCTGCCGCAGCCCTTCTCCGGCAGCTCCTCGGCCGCCCCGCTGAGCCCGGAGGTGGCGAAGGCCGCGTCGATGCCGTCCCCGATGTCTCGCATGTCCTCCAGCGCGATGGTGAACTGCGCCAGAGTCCTCACCATCTGCAGCATGCGGGTCCCGGGGGTCGGTCCGTCCCACGCGGCCCAAGGAATCGCACCGAAATCCCCTCTCTATCTCTCTATCTCTATCCCCAGGTGTCCGCCCGAGCCGGAACGCTGCGCCGGGGTGCGGCGGGGAGGGGAATAAAAGCGAGGCGCTATTTATATCGCCGGGGTTCGGTGTGGATGTGGAACTACGGGGATGTATGAAAAGCCCTCCCGCAGAGCGGCTGCGGGGTGCGAGGCTGCGCCTGCGTCCGTGGCGACGCGAGGGTCCCCGGCCCCGGAGCTGGCCAGGCACGGGCGGGAGGCAGCGGCGGGAGCGCGGGAGGCAGAGCCGAGCCCACACAGACACGCGCGGATGCGGGCAGGGCCGGATCCTGCCCGGGGATGCTGCTGGAAAGGCTTTGCCCAGGGAGGATGCTGGGGGTGGGGTGGGGGGAGATGATGCTTTCTTGGGGCGTGCGATTTTTGGGGAGGGGGAAAATGCACGGAGGGTGTTGGGGTGCTTCAGCATCCTTAGGGACTCCATCCCTGCCAATAACCCCCTCCCTGAACTTGCAGACAGGAAAACTGAGGCACAGCCCCCTTTCCCCCCTGGCATCATCACCTCGGCACCCACATCCCTGCTGGCCGGGTGATGCATCCTGCCCAGATCTGTTTGTAACGCTCCCCTCCTGCTTCGTTAATTAAATCTAATTAGCCGCTCACCCCGTTTCCACAGCAACGGCGTGCAGCAGGGCTGCATCCTCCCGTTGCAGCCAGTAAATTTCCTCTTGGAAATGAGGATGATGAGCATCCCACCCCGGGAAGGGTGCGTGGCAGAGAACGGACCACTCGGGGAATGTAATGAGAGCCGCAGCAGCTGTCAGTGCACGCAGGGATCAGGGAGGAGGGACAGCTAATTGCCACCAGGTAACGAGGCTGTTTGAAAGGCAGCAGTTCCTGCTCCCACAACTGCAGTGCCCTGGTCACCCCAGCTGTTGGAACGCTGAGTTGATTTGGTTTGCAATCCCAGATCCGTTTGGGTTGCAGTCCTGAGCTCTTCTGGGACCCAATCCCAGACCCATTTCTGATGTAATCTCAGATTCCTTTAGGCTGCCATCCCAGAACCATTTTTGTTGCAAGCTTGGATCCATCTGCATTGCAATCCCAGAGCCATCAGGATTGAAATCCTGGGCTGTTCTGAGTTCCGATCCCAGATCCATTTTGGTGGTAATCCCAGACACATTTGGGCTGCAATCCCAAACCCATGTCAGTTGCAATCCTGGGCATATCTGCGTTGCAATCCAGGATCCATCAGGGATACAACCCTGGGCTCTGCTAGAATCCTATTGCAAACCTGCTTCTGTTGCAATCCCTGTTTTATCTGGGTTCCAATTCCAGACTAATTTCTGTTGCAATCCCAGATCTATTTGGGTTCCAACCCCAGTACAAAATGGGTTGCAAATCTAGGTCCATCTGTATTCCAATTCCAGACCCTTCTGTTTGCAAACCTGGGTGCTTTTGGGTTGTAATCCCAAATCAACCTGGTCTGCAATCCCAGATCCACCTGGATTGCAATCCTGGACCCATCTGTGTTGGAATTCTGGGCCTATTTGGGTTCCAATCCCAGACCCATCTGCCTGTAATCCCAAACTCATTCCTTTGCAATTCCAGACCCATTTGGGTTGCAGTCACAGACCCATTAGGGATTCAAACCTGGATGCAGCCACATTGCTATCCCCAATCTGTCTGTGCTGCAATCCCAATCCCATTCCTTTTGCAATCTCTGACCCAACAGGGAAGCAAACCCGGGTCCATCTGCATTTCAATGCTAGATCCACTTGGGCTGCAATCCCAGAACCATTCCTGTTGGAATCCTGGACCCACCTGGGTCACAGTTTTGGACCCGTTTGGGCTGTAACCCCAGGTCTTTCTGGGTTCCAATCCCCACTCCATTCCTGTGGCAATCCCGGACCCATCAGGAATGCAAACCTAGGTCCATCTGCATTGCAATCCTGGGCTGCATTGGGTTGCAATCCCAGTCCCATTCCTGCTGCAAACCCAGACCCACCAGGGATGCAAACCTGGGTCCAACCGCATTGCAATCCCCAATCCCTCTGGTCTGCAACCCCATTCCCATTCCCCTGGCGATCCCAGCCCCATTGCCGCTGCGGTCCCTGCCCCGGTTCAGCCCCAGCGCTGCCGCGGTGACCGGGCGGCTCCGCCCGCAGCGCCGCCCCCGAGCCCTCCCCCGGGACCGCCTGTCCCCGGGGCCAGCAGGGCTGTCCCTCCGTGCCGGCAGGGCCCTTCCCACTCCCTGAAGGCCACCCTTGGCTCAATCCCTTCGCCCAGCGCAGCATCTCCCCGCGGGAGCACGGCACCGAGACTCTCCGCTGCCTGCTGGAGAGGCTGAGCTTTCCTCCCCTGGCTTTGGAATCCCCCCTCAAACCCGCCTCGCCCCTCGGGATGTGGCACGGGAGGGAGGATGGCTGGAGAAGGGCTGAGCCCGTCCTGCCGGGCGCGGGGCAGAAGAAGCCGGCCCGAACCCCGCTGTGCTTTCGGGGGCCCGGTGGGGGTCACCTCTCCATCACCAGGGAAGCAAACTCCGCAGCGCTGCCGGCCAGCCCAGCCCGGACCCCCCTGCAAGCGGCCCGCAGCCCACAGGAAATTCCTGGGAGTGTTTGGCCACTCCAACAGCGCTGCCTATTTTTAGGGCTGTCTAAAATATGAGCCGGTTATTTTTAGCAGCGCGGCTCTTTGTAAACACCTTTAGATTTCCTTTCGGACTAGCCCCTGTTGTTTTTTTTCCCCAACCTGGGTGTTTCCTCCCCCAAAACCCCAAACCCTCCTGGGAAAAGCATGCCAGTTCCTTGGGATGGAGCCAAAGGACTCATCCCCCATCCCAAAGGCTTGTGCCAGCGTGGCAAAATGCTCCTGAAAACCCAAAAATGGAGTGGATCCGGCACTGGGGGTTTGGGGGTGATTCGGCAGCACCCCAGACCTGGGATGGGGGGCCAAGGAAAGGGCTTTTTCCCCAGCTTTTCCCTCTGACATTGGAAATACAACCCTGAAGAAGGATGGGAGCTCTCCCACCTTCATTTATTCTATTTTTTAATTAGGCTCAGGGTGCAACCCCATCATTTTGCTTTTGTCTGCACAGGAATATCGATGCAGGAGGAGTTTGAGCATCTCCAGGGATTTTCAAACATCCTAAAATATTTGGAAAAGGCCATGGCATATTGTGTCCTGCCTCCACCCCCGCAAACAAAGAGGCATCGATGGAGGAAAGTCCTAAACCATCCATTTTTTAAACAAAAAAAGGCCAAAGGGAGAGTAGGAATGTACATTCCATGAGGAATCACAGCCATCACACAAATTCTGGCCCTTGAGGCTGGGCTGAGGCCGTGCACACATCAGTGCATGAAATGATGATGTTTTCAGCCACTCTGAGGACTCCCCCCACCCTCCCAAATCCTGGGAATTTGGTCAGTGTGGGAGGGTGTTGCTCGTGCTGTCACCACCCGGCTGGGATGCTAAAATCACATCCCATGGGAAGGAGAATCTCTGTATCCCCAGAGATCATCCCAAAATTCCCTTCCCACACCTGCAGCACTCCGTGTTTCTCCCTTTCATTGGTGTAACGAGTTGTGCCAGGACTCAGCCATACCCTGAGTGAGCTGCAGCAGGGCTTTTGTTCCCGAGACCCTGTTCTGGGGCAAAAATATCCAGATTTAGGGGGAAAAAATGGAGTGTTTTAGACCTCTTTGGGAGTGGGATTTGCTGCTCGGGGCCCTCCTACAGCTGCTGAAGGAGGAGCTAACCCTAACACAAGCAAAATTATTCCCACCCCTCCAAAGCATGCCAAAATGTTAAGAGTAAATAAATACAAGTTGTTTTTCCCTCATTACAGCTCGTTCCTGCTGCCAGCTCTGGATGGGAGACTCTCTAGGGTGTCAGATGTAGGGTTGTGCTAGGAGCTACCTGAATTCCGGCACCTCCTTGAAACCACCATTCCCAGTTTGAAAGAATCCAGAATTTCTGCACCTTTTCTTTCCCTGCATGCTTGTTTCCAGGGTAGATCCCACTAGAGGGAGCTTGGACATAGTGGGAGCCACTGGTCCACGGGGACAGTGCATGGTGAATTCCCAAGTTTAACAATTTTAACACATCCTCAGCTCTATTTCTATCAAAACCCTGGAAAGAAAAGTCTTGGGAATAAACTGGACCTGCTTCCGTCCATCCCAATGCAATGAGAAAACACCTCTGCAACAAACAGCATCATCCTGGCACGTAAAACTTCCTCGTGCAGCCAGAAAAGCCCCTGGCTGGCACCACCTCCCAAAACAGGATGATGCTATTCCATCCAATCCCGTATTTCCTCAATCACTCAGCCTCTGGCAGGAAATCACTCGGGGAAAAAAATCACATTCTGTCCTCTTGGGATGTATTAAAGCAGGAGGTTTGACTGGGTTTTGCAGGGCTTGCAAACCCGAGCAGCCTTTCCCTTGGGATCAGTGATGCTCTGCCCTGTGTCCCACACGTGCCACAAAGTTGGGGGGTGGCAGCCACCAAGGAGAGGATCAGCCACTGCCATCCCTGGGTGCCAATCACCTCCATCCCTGGATATCAGTCACCTCCTTTTCCAGGTGTCACCTCATCCCTGGCTTCCAATCTCTCCCTCCCTGCTACCAGCCTCTCCTCTCTGAATAACAGTCAGCTCATTGCTGGGACCTCCAGGTCCTGGGGAAGCCACTCCCATGGGAGGGAACAGGAGGACCTGTGGCACAGAAGAGGGGCTGTGCCCGAGCCTGCCTGACGCCGTACGGAGTCGCATCCGGGGCTGCATTCCCTCCCTGCCCAGCCTCTCCCTGCTCTCCCACGGGTAAGGAAAGTCCGAGCTGCTCTCCAAAGAGTAACTTCTTGAAAGGAAATAAGAGCATAAATCAGCAGCTCTGATTCAGCCCTGCTTCAGTTACTAATAATATTCGCGTGTTTATTCGCAGGCCCGGGGCTGGAGATGTTTGCTTTTCCCTCGGCCGTGGTTTTTCCCAGGCTCCCAGCTCACAGAGGAGCATTGATTTGGTCAGGGATGCTCCCATGGAGAAACCCGGCAGCACCACCGCCTCCGGGATGGGGAGGAAGAGGAGGATGAAGAGGAGGATGAAGAGGAGGAGGAGGAGGAGGAGGAGCAGGGCAGCTCCAGCCCCAGTGCACGGGAATTCAGTTGTTTTCCCTTCTTGGACTTCTCGGCTGCGGTGATTCATCCCGGGAGGACATGGCCTGGCTGCAATTCTGCTTTTAAAGTGTGAGAAAAAAAACGGGAATAAAAAATAAAGGAGTTGGGGCAATTTTTCCAGGGCAGGGCAGAAGGATGCTGGGCATCCCCGTGCTGTCCAGGGGAGCAGCAGTGCCGGGAGCAGTGCCACTGGGATGGGGAGTGGGGGAGAAGGTAGCAGACTCATTTCCCAGAGCTCCTCTAAATGCTCAGTAAGGCTTTTCCTGTGGGATTTTCACTAGAAATCGGGGTTTGCACCACCAGCACTGCTGGGGGTGAGGAGCTCCCCCCTCTGCCAAAACTCGAGGCTCAGAATTGTGCTGGTGCATCTCCTACATCCGCCCTGCACTGCTGGCAGCGTCCCATGGATCCCCCTCACTCCACGCCCCCCTTCCCACCCGATCCGAGATGCTCACCCCAATTTAACCCTCCTTGATTTCCATCCATCCCCTGGCATGTTTGCAGAGCCCTTGCAAAACCAGTGGTCCAGGGCAGAGCTGGGGGCTTGTGGCCCCCCGTTTGCTGCCAGCCTTTGCTGAGTCCTGGAGCAACTTTCACCAAATATGGAAGGTTTTTTTTGCCTCCGGTTTTCGGCACGCAGGCCACGGCCCAAGAGCGCAGCTTTCCAGATGCTGAGGTCAGCCCAGCTCCTCTTCCCTCCCCCTGCTCCTTCCCTGCTGCCTCCCAGTGGGCTTGGCCCTGCACCCACCGGGACAGGAGTAATTCCACCCCCTCAACTCACTGGAATCCCTGGATCCCCCACCAGCATCCTCTGCTGCTGGCACAAGCCTCAGCCCGCATCCCACAGCACCCCTAAAGCAATGGTTATTAGGATTTTGGGGGACAAGGAAGCCAGGGAGAAGGGTGCCTGATGCTGGCACCCCTTGGGATCACTGCTGGATGCCAGCCTGGCACAGGTGGGTGGGAGGTGCCCTGGCTGCCTGGTGGAATGGGGCCAGAAGCCTTGGGATAGCCAGGAGGGAGCCAGCCTGGCATGCAGGGAGTGATGGGCACCAGGAGGTGTTTGGTACCCAGGAGCTGATGGGGATCCAGGCCTCCATGTGGAGCCAGAATTCCAAGCATACCCAAAGACAAGAGGTATCTGGGAGTCAAAGGGCACCCCAGAGCTGACAGATGCTTAAAGGCTGGTGGTTGCTCTGGAGTCCATGGGCACCCAGAAGCCAACGGGGACTGCCTGGGTACCCAGGAGCTGATGGATGCCCAGGATCCAAAAGAGACATGGGCACCCATGAATCCACAAGCACAAAGGAGCTGAAGGACGCCCAGGAGCCAACAGACACCCACAAACCTGTGGGCATCCAGAGTCCATGGGCACCCAGGAACTGATGGGTGGCCAGCATCCAACAGGCACCCAGGACTCCATGGGCACCCAGAGGGGATGGGAATGCAGGAGCTGCTGGATTTCTAGGATCCAGGAGGTGTCAGGACTGCATGGACACTCACAAATCCACAAGTAATCACAGGTGCCCATGAGCTGATGGGCCCCCAGGAGTCCCTGGGCACCCAGAAATGTCATCCAGCAGCTGAGAGACAGCCAGGAGCTGACAGATGGATTCTTAGAATCAAACAGGTAGTAGGAGTCTGTGGGCAGCCACAGGTCCATGAGCAGCCAGGAGATGATGGACACCCAGGAGATGATGGACACCCAGGAGGTAGGAGCCCTGAACATCCCATTCCATGCCCCCTGCCAGGACTTCTTCTGTCCCTCCTGCCTGGCTCCATGTCCTGGAAGCAGCTGAGGTACAACCACCAGCCTTCAGCCAGCTGTGCCCCACAGAATCCCAGTGCCTGGTGCTCCGTGGGTCCCCTCAGCCGGCTGCAAGCGGGACAGCAGGGATCTGGGGAGGGGGGGGACCACAGACCTCACCAGGAACGCCCACAGCCCACGTCACATCACAGTCCAGGCGAGAGGTGACAGCTTCCCTGCCCTGTCATTGTCACGGCAGCACCCTGGGGCGGGGG
>VZRO01003930.1:710666-720762 GCA_013397915.1 Daphoenositta chrysoptera | reverse complement strand
GGGGGGGGGGGGGGAATAGGGGGGTTTGGCATCCACTGACCTGCGCCAGGTTCGGACGATCAAGGGACGAGTTCCCTCTCCGCTCACCGAGGCTCTGAGCCATCTACATCCCATCTCACCGGGGTTTTGGGCAACCCAAAAGAAATCACAAGGACCAGACCCGATCCCCTACCGCTAGCGACGGTGTTTCTGCCGAGGGGTCAGGATGAAACTCTTCCAAAAAAAAAAAAAAGCAAGAAGAAGGATGCCAAATCAGGGCAGGCCGACGAGTCTGCTGCTACTCCAGCTAAAAAAAGCAGGAAACCATATCCCAGGCTCGGAGATGCCAATCTTCCCATGCAAACAACTCCCTTTTTGTTTTTTTTGGAGAGTATCGGAGGGCTCGGGAATGGGCAGTCACAAATAGCAACTCCACGGCACCACCAAGGAAACCTTCTCCAGCCCCGGGGACCACGCAGGGATCCTGGTGGCCCCACAGCAGCATGGTGGCTTCTCCAGGGGGGACCTGGTGGTGGCTGTCCCCTCATTGGGATGGTGACTCCTCCAGAGGAAACCTGGTGGGGGATCCTACCACAGGTGTCCTTTTCCCAGCACATCCATGCAGAGATGTCCTGGTGGGGTTCACTGGTGTCCTGGATGTCACTGGTGGGGTGGAAAGTGGTGGTGGCCATCTCCTGGTTCCCAAAAAGGGACATGCTCGGGGTGTCTGGGACAACACAGGACACGGGGGTCACACAAGCCCAATATTTGCTTCCATCAGTCCTTCCACTGCTCGGATTAAAGGGATTCAACTCAAAACACCCTATACAAGGTACAGGGGAGCACCAGGCTTGGGGACAGCCCCCAGCTGCACCCAGGAATGGTGGTCACGAGGGCAGGAACTGGGCAGACTGGGACCGGCCTCCTGTCCCCCGGAAGCTGAGCAGTTCCAAAGGGAATTCGCACAAAGAGTGAGTTACTGGAATATTTTTACCCAGATGCTGATTTTCGTTCTCCCTCCCATTGGCCGGGCCGCAGTTCCCAAAGAACCAAAAGCAAACACACTATTTTTAGAGAAGAGTTCATTTACTGGAGCCATTCCCTTTGAAATTCCTCACTCATCCTCTCCATGGAAACCAAGGGAGTCCAGAGAAACAGCCCCACCGGGACCAACTATCAGAGCTTTAAAAAGAGCCACGTTGAGGGAGAGGGGTGGAAGTGGCTGATTTTCCTTCACTGGACACCTCCTGGTCTGGAAGCACCATAGTGGAAATGGCAGTGGTTTTGTTTTAGTGGGCTCTGTCTGTCCCAGCCGGGCTTGATGTCTTCAGGAGGAGACATCCTGGAAGATGGACCTTGTTCTCTTGGAAAATCATACCTGAACAGTGTGTGGGGACTGTTGTCTTGGATGGGTGGTGGGAATGGGTGGAGGGGGATGGCTGGATGGGAGCATGGACATGGATGGAGGTTGATAGAGATGGGAGGAGATGGATGAAGATGGATGGATAGATGGATGGATTGGAGGATGGGAGTCTCTTTCCCTGTTTTTCAGGGCATGCCCTGAGAGAAGAGAAAACTGTGCTGGCCAAACCCCAGTGCTGCCTTGCTGTACCTTCCCTTTGTGTGAGGGCACCACCTTCTCCATGCTGGATTTAGGAGAAGTCCCTGCTGCAGCTCTGAAGCCCCAAGGGACCTGCTGTGACCAGGTGGTGGAGCTCAGCAATGAACTCACAGCAAGGGGAGACCCCCGCACATCACCGCCCTGGACACTCCCATCACACAGGGATCAACATCCAGGGGAAAACTCCCACCTCAGAAATATCTCTGGGAAAGGCTCTAAATGAGAGAATGAGAGAGTCACAGAATGGTACAGACCAGATGGCACCTTAAGTTCATCTTGTTCCAACCCCCTACCATGGGCAGGGACACCTCCCACTAGAACAGGTTGCTCCAAGGCCCATCCAATCTGGCCTTGAGCACTTCCAAGGATCCCACAGCCCTTGCAATGATGGATTAAGGCTGTGGGAACAGGCCCTGGGAAGCTTTGAGCTTCCATTCCAGCTGGGTCTGGCAGGAGGTTACCTGCAGGTTACATCTCAGAGAGACTGACCTGCTGCTTCCCTGGCAAGAGCAGATGGAAGAAGCAGGCCACCTCCTCCCAGAAGCTTTGGAGGCATGTGATTTTCCATGGAAAAGCCCAGGCATCTGTGCACAGATGCAGGCAGGGTGCAGGCAGGCTGCCCAGGAATGCAGAGTGAGGTACCCACGGGGATGTACAGACCTGCACCTCCCCTGTGCATCCAGCTCCATCCTGGAGCAGCACCTGTATCTATCCCTGCACCCTGGCACCTGGGATCTCCCCACGCCAGGATACAGGTGGCACTACTGATCTCTGTGCATCCCTGCACGTGCAAACTGACACAAGTGACCTCTTTGTGCATTCCTACACCTTTAGGCACCCTTGCACCAGCACCAGGGATCTCCCCATGAATCCCTGGGAATATATCCCAGCATTAGGGATCTCCCTGTGCATCCCTGGGAATGTATCCCAGCATTAGGGATCTCCTGTGCATCCCTGGGAATATATCCCAGCTCCAGGGCCTTCTCCATAACCCCCCTATGCATATCCCTGCACCAGGGACCCCTTCCCTGTTCATGTATCCCAGCACCAGGACCTCTCCATCCCCCCTGTATGTGTATCGCTGCACTCCAGGACTCCCTGTGCAGGGATGCACATCCACACCAGCTCCAGGGAATTCCCCAGATGCACAAGCTCCAGGACCAGCCTCTCCCTGTGTCCCTCTCCGTGTCCCCCCAGCCCCAGGGAGCTCCCCGTGCATCCCAGATGCAGGGCTGTGGGTCTCTCCACAGGCTGGAAGCCGAGCTCCTGCCGAGCCCATTCCAGCCTCCCACCCTCGCCGCAGATCCCGGATCCTGCCAAGAGCCTGACCTTTGGATCAGGCAGCCACGGGCCAAGGCCAGCCCCCAGCACCAGCTCAGCCCCGGGCTAACCCCGTGGCTCCGAGGCTGGATCCCACCCCACACCACCATCACAGGCCTCAAAGGATGCACATCCCACGTGGATCATCCCCTCTGGTGGAGCTCGCTGTCTAATTAATTAGAGGCTTTTAATTAAACTGGGGCAACAAGGGACAAAGCAGCCCTGTTCAGAGCCCTGGCATTGAGGAAGGGAAGGGGCAAAAATGGGCAGAGATAAGGGGATTTCGGTGCTGTGGAAGAGTAAAAACTAGGCAGAGTTTAGGGGGAACTTTGGCACCAGGGAAAGAAAAGGGGCAAAAATGGGCAGAGTTAAGTGAATTTTGGCACCAAAGAAGGCAAAAGTAAAAAATGGGCAAAGATAAGGGATTTTGGCACAGGGGAAGGAAAGAATAAAAAATGGGCAAAGATAAGGGATTTTGGCACAGGGGAAGGAAAGAATAAAAAATGGGCAAAGATAAGGGATTTTGGCCGTGGGGAAAGAAAGAGACAAAAATGGGCAGTGTGAAGGGGTTTTGGGCTGGGTCACTTCCCCTGGACACATTGCCTGGCCCTGTGCCATTGATCCCAGAGCCAATCAATGCCACTGACAGGCAGCATCACCTGATTCCAGCCAACTTCTCCACGCTCCATCCCACATCCCACCTCTCTGAAGGGCTGCCTGTGTGCCTCAGTTTCCCCCCACTCCAGCATTTCGCTGCGCACGGCGGATCCAGGGACGCAAAACCCGGGCAGAGCATTGGAGCAGGGAGAGGAAAGCCAAGATTTGCCCATTCCCACCTTTCCCCTGCAGGGCCTTTAATTACAGACTTCCAGTAACACCAAAAAACGAGACAACTCCCAGCCACGGCCCCAAACCTGGTGTCTGTGGAGATTTATGGAAAGGGAACGGAGGGAAACTAAGTCCAAAGATGACAAACTTTAGGAATATATGGCCGGTGCACAAATCTGGCCTTTGAGCTCTCCCCACAGTGAGGAGGAGCTCCTGGAGGATGAGCTGGGAGGGAGGATGCTGGGGAGGAAAGGGGGTGGTTTACGCAAGCGTCCCTGGGAACGTGACCCCGACGTTTCCCTCCGGGATCCCCGTCCATCCCTGATGGCTTTTCCGGGGTGCGGCCGCCCCGCTTGGGGAGCAGCAGGTGGGGAAGGCAGCGGCCGGGGCGCCGGGGCCCGCGTTCCCACGACTCCCCTGCTCCCCAGAGGTGCTATATTTAAATCAATATTTTCCTGTTTAATCCAACTGCTGCTAAGTCAACAAACACAGCATGACAGCGAACATACCTAATTTTCCATCCCCAGACGGATTCAGCTATGGGGGGAAGGAAGGTCCAAGTGGTTGCCAGTCTGGCATCCCGCTCATACTTTCAATGAGCAGTATAAATGGACCGAAATCCATCCAAATGCATCCTAAATGCATCGCAACACATCCTGGCTTGGTGCTAGGCTGTGTGGGGCTGCACATGGGTGTACACCCATGTGCTTGTGTGTGCTGCCCATTACAGCAGCTTTTGCGATGCTGGCAGCAGGAAAAAGTCTTTTTAATGAGTTTTGGGGTTTTTTTCTCCCACAGGATCTGCCAGAGTGGGACGTGCTGCTAATGACCCCTAAGGAATTAAAAGCCTGGTGCCCATCATCAGGCACAGGGTGAAGGAGTTCTTCTGCACCCAGGATGGCCTGGATGGCTCCAGCCCCATGGAGAATTGCTGGAAAGCGCCCAGGACAAACAGTGCTGCCCCCGAGGGAGAACAGCACATTACCTCTCTGGGCGGGATGTGCCAGATGCCCTTCTGCCAAAGCCACCACCAAACCATGGGAGCTGGGAAAATATCCTGGGGGAATGATGCTGCAGGGATACTCAAGCCCAAGAGAGTATCTTGGGGGTGAAAGATTTTGGGAGAGAGTATTTTGAGGGACCATCACCCCACGGGTGCCTGACCCCTTTATTAATCCCTTCCCAGTACAGTCTGCTGGAGATGGACACCAGGATGGACAGACCATCACATGATATGGGATGGATGCTCCCACGCCCCAAGATTCCTAAGTGGAGACAACCATTTCCCCACACAGACTCACAACCTCACAATGCTGGCCCTTTCCATTGAGTTAGGGAGGGGAAAAAAATCTAAAAGTAAAAAATAAAGCTTATTTCTTCTCTGCTGGTCAGGGAGCACATAAATCCCTGTTCCCAGCCAGCCATCCCAGTGCCAAGTTATATCCGGTCCTCGGTGCTCTCACTTAGAATTAAAGCAACTCCCTTGCAGGGCTCGGTCCCCCTCCGCCCCCCGCAGCCAAAGCTGGTGCCATCTGAAATAAAACATCCCAGCTCCACTACCTAATAAATCAAAAGGAGAAATAAAAATCCTGGTTTCAGTTAGGATATGGCTGGAGCACAAAGAAATCCTGAGGCAGGAGAGAGATTTGAAGATACAGCTGTGGTGTTGCCCTTAAAAGGGAAAATTCGCACCCTCTTCTCCAGGGCCGGAGGGTTCAGGCAAGGTGAGGAGCAGCATCCTCAGCGTCTGCTTCCGCAGGGGGGCCCATCCACCTGAGGAGATGCTCGGCCAAAGAGGGCTCCCAGCTGGTAAAAATCCACCCAAAATCATCCCAAAGTTGGGATCAGACCAGGGCTGGGGGTGTATCGGGGTGTGGGGTCAGCAGAGCATCCCTGATATTGGGGCCATCAGGTACTGGCCCCAGGACACCACAGGGACCTGCCTGAGTAAGAAATATCTCTCAATAAATTATTAAAATAAACCATATATTATATAAACTAAACATATCAATTATTTAGAAATGCCACTGGGTGCACAGCCTCATCTTGGGGACCTGCCAACATCCCCAAGGTGGCACCAGCCAAAGCTCCAGGAGGTTCCTCATTAACCCATTTTAATTATAACGCTCAATGGTTACACACCACTTCTCAGCCCAAGACTGGAGCAGACAAAAAACTAAATCTAAACTGGTCCATCAGGAAAAAAATGCTGCCAAATTCACCCCAAATTCTCCCAAAACATCCCCAAGGATGTTTCACACAGTGGCCAAGAGCTCCCTGTTCTTGGCCACCAACAGTTGTTGTCTGGCAGTGGGGACAACAATGGGAGAAGGAGCTGGATGGGGAGCAGAAATCCCTGGAGAATATCTTGAGGGGAATGCTGCTGCAGGGATGAAGGATTCCAAGAGAATGACCTGGGGGAATGGTGCTGTGGGGATGCCAGACCCCAGGAGAACATCCTGGGGGCGATGATGCTGCAGGGCTGCTGGATCCTATGTAATATCCTGTGAGGAGGATGCCAGACCCCAAGAGAATATCCTGGGGGGATGATGCTGCAAGGATCTGGATTTTGGGAGGATCTAAAGAAAACCAGCCTTGCTCCATGTGGCTCTGCCCTGGCCAGCAAGGGTTACACGGCCGGGCTCAGCCTGGGGACTTCACGCTTGGCTGCCGGCGGCTGCTGGAAGGGAATGGTCCAGCCCATCCTCTTAAATCGGCATCGGAGCAGGGGGGAGAACCCTGCCAGCATCATTCCTGCGAGCTCGCGGCAGATCCCCCGCGGGAACGGGTATTTCTGGGCTTCTCCCAGAGCTATTAAAAGCCCCGTGGGTGCTGGCACTGCTGTGCCGCAGCAGGAGGTGATGCTTCCAAGCCCTTCCCGGCACAAACACCCGGAGTGATGGGAACCCAAGCCCGTGTTCAAACAACAGCCAAGGGGCTGGCAATGCCAAAAACCCATCCCAGGAAAGATCCCAAAGCACGCAAGTGTGCTTCAGGGTGAGCAGAGCACCTTCACATCCCCCAGACTGCAACAATTCTTCCCCACACAGTGTCAAACTTTTACCTATCGATCAAATATTCAGTGCATGCACAAAAATATTTTTCCCCCTTTTTCCCACCCACCAGCACAGCAATGTTTATGATCCCAAGTGGAGGGATGGCGGCTTTTTTAGGGGAGAAAATGCAGATTTTGTCAATAAGGGGTATAATATGAGGGATCCCCAGCAGAAGGATTGTTTAAGCCTTCCCGCCCAAGGAAAAGGAAATTTTTGGTTCAGCATCTCAGGAATGGTCAAATTATCAGGATCTTATTCAGCATCACTGAGAGATGTTATATATAAACACAAAATATATATATATATATATATATATATTTATAAACCCCTCTTCCACCAAAATTTGGTGCTATTTAACCTGACAACTGCTTTTTCCCATCCAAAAATCGCCTTTTTATCGGGGAGGTTGCTCCAACAAACAAGAGCTCATCCCCTGGGGACCACCGGAAAGGGCTGGGAGGGCTCTTGACCATCCAGCAGTGCCTCCACAGATGGGAATTTGTCCACCACAAGGGACACATGACAGAGCCCCAAGGCCACCAACGCTTTGGATGGGTCACGTACCCCGTGAAACAAAGGTGCTTTTAGGATGGACGGGCACTTACCACCTGTGGCTTGGTCCTGGGGCCGTGTTCGTCGGGCAGCCGTGAGCACCGGGGCAGCCGGGGCGGTGGGGCAGCGGGTGGCGAGCGGGGTCCATCCCCAGGACTGGGGGATGTGTCACCTGAGTTGAGGGCCAGCATGTACCGCTTGGTGACATCCTCCAGCGAGGGAGGCTGGAGGGTCGGGAAGGATTTTCCAGGTGAGCGGCCGGCAGCCGGCGCAGGGAGGTGGCCGTGGTGGCCGGAGGGGACGAGCGGCTCGGGGACGGTGATGGGGACGAAGGTGGCGGGCTCGCTGGTGTGACGGACGTGCTTGGTGGCCGGGCGGCTCTTGGCGAGGACGGCGGGCGCCGGGGGCGGCTGGTTCTCCTGGTGAGCCGCGCGGTTGGAGCGCTTCTTGGAGCTGCGGCGGGCGATGCGAGGGGACAGCACGTCGGCCAGCTTGGGGTCAAAGCCGTAGCCGCGGCCGGTGCCCGGTGCTGCCGGCTGTGCCGAGAGGATGGGCTCGCTGCTGGACGGGGGGATGCTGGGCTCCAGCTCGCTGATGGCCTCGCCGGGACCCTCGAAGGCGCCGGCCGCCAGCTCGCCGCGGCGGCTGGGGTCACTCAGCGACTTCTTCTTGATGGTCTTGCCATTGGCCTTGTCATCGCCCAGCTTGGCCATGGCGCCGGGCTGGCTGACGATGGTGCGGATGAGGCTGCTGTAGTCCCGGGGCCCATCGCTGCCCAGGGACAGGTCGCTGCCCCCGCTGCCCGCGCTGCCCGCGATGGCGGCGGGCTGGGGGATGCCCGCCTTGGCGCTCAGCGAGCCCAGCAGGTTGCTGTCGACGGAGAAATTCTTCGCCTCCTCCGCCACCGAGCATCTCCGGTGAGGCATGGGGTCGCTGAGGGAGCGGTAGGGCTCGGTGCCACCCTCGCTGCCGCCCTCCATCCCATTGGCGCCCGCTGACGGGAACTTACGTCGGCGCCGCAGGCTGCCAGGGGTGCTCGGCGTCTCGGGTTTGCCGGCTGCAAGGTCTTCGACCGCCGCCGTCGGGTGAGGGGGCAGTGGCATTTCGGAGTCGCCGGCTGCCGGCCCGGCACTGGGCAGCATCCAGGCGTCCACAGCTTCATGCAGGCCTTGGAAGGGGATCCCCACGGGCTCTGGCTCCGTGACGATGCCCTCGTCCGTCACGCTCGACTCGTGACCCGACAGCTCCTCCACGGATTTACTGCAAACGAGGTTCTCCTCCGACTCCACGTCCTTCAAACACCGTGTGCCCCCCGCCTGTCCCCGAAGGGCTGCGTCTGTCGTCCCTGTCGGTGCCACCACCTCAGCGCCCTCCACACCTCCGCTGTCCTTCTGTTCGGCAGCAAAGCCGTAGTCCTGCTGGGAACCCATCCTGCTGATTTTCTCAAACACCTGCCTCGCCTCCTGGATGTACTGGTCCTGGATGACCATGGGGAGAGGATCCTCGTCCCCCTGCTGTCCCCCATCCGGAGCCACCCGGTCCTGGCTGTCGGTAGAGGCCAGGAGGAGCTCGGAGGAGCTCTGCTTCATGGCGCTCTGTAGGAAAAGCCGCCGCGTCCCGGATTTTTCGGAGCAGGTGAAGGACTTGGCGCGACGTAAAGTGGCCGTCAGGTCCTTGAGCGTTGGCCGCTCGCCCGGCGCCCAGCGGTTTTGGGGATGAGTGGCACCACAGCTGCCTGCGGAAGGGCTGGCAACGCTGGAGCATCCGTCGGAGCCCACGTCAAGGCCGATCCTCACCCCTTTCTTCTTCACCTTCAGCTCCGAGAGGTCTGATTTGAGGAAGCTGAGGAGCGTCAGGGTCTCGGTGGCAATGTCGGGGTTGGACAAGGACTTGCGGTGCTTGGCCCGCTCCCCTTCCAGCCCTGCCTGGTGCAGGCTCTCGCTCCCATAGTCCGGTTTTGCCTTGGCCACGCTCTGGGGCAGCTTGGGGCGGACACGAACCCCGGGCTGTCCCCACGCCAGGCCATCGCTGGCCCCGAAACTGGGCGATCGATAGATACCGTAACCCGCCTGGGGAGTCCGTCCTTGGTTGGGCCAACAGATCCCAAACTGCTCCTCTTCCTTCAGCGTCTCCGTGCTGGAATAACGACTGCTGCTGCGTGACCCGCCGGGGCTGCCGAAGGGCAGGATGTTCACCTTGGAGACGCGGGCCACCATGGGCAGCGGGTGGCGGGGGACCACCCTAGGGCAGCCTTCGGCCTCGGCATCGCCATCCGCCGTGCCCTCCTTCTTCTTCTTCCGTGCGGCGCGGGGCCGGTGGGCAGCGCTCTGCCCTTCGCCTTCGCTGCCCGATGAGGCGCGGGGAGAACGGGCCGCCGCGGCTTCATCGTCCCCGTTGGAGCGGGGTGATGGGGAGGAGGAGGGTGGTTGCGGTCGAGTCGAGTTATGCCAGGAATGCGGGCCGGGCTCCGGCGGAGCTCCGCGGGGAGAGCGGAGCGCCGGGTGCGGGACGCGGCTGCGGGGCGGAGGCGGCGGGGGAGCTCCGCGGGCGCTCCCGCTCCCACTCCCGCTCCCGTTCCCCATCCCATTCCCGGTCGCCCCCGTCGGCTGCCGGCAGCTTTCCCCGAAGAGTTTCCGCATCGCCGGGACGCTGGGCCAGCGCGGCGGCTCCGCGTTTAACCCCGGGCCCGGCGGCGACGGCGGCGGCGGCGGGGGCGGCGGTGGAGCCGGGGACGGCGGCG